>JAODUP010000013.1:632500-635000 GCA_025642065.1 Paralvinella palmiformis | reverse complement strand
ATGCTCCGTATGTTTAGACCATGCAGTTTGGATGTGTTCCCGACGCTCCTGTACATATTATTAGTATCTTCCCATATTCATGACACGCCTTTTAATAATAATAATAATAATAATAATAATAATAATAAAGCGGCCTTGCAAGCAGAAGCCAAGCGCCCCCTCAAATGTGATGTATCTAAAAGGTAATTATAAATATTTAACAATGGATACTTTTAAAAAGAAACAGATTAATCTAAAGAACAGATTAAAAACATTCCAGACGTTTCGTGCTTCTAATCTCTTCTGATAACATTTTTACTCTACTATATATATATATATATATATATATATATATATATATATATATCCACGACTATCAACATACATGACCCTACTTTACATACCTATACTCTTAGATACATACATGACAATACATATAGCTCAATGGTCTAGCACGGTTCGCCTCAGATTTCAAGTATCTGGGTTCAAAGCCCAGCCTATCTGTGGGATGTTGTCCCTCGGCCACATGTTCCAGATACCACCAGAGGCGAGAGTACAGGAAACCTACTCACTAACTCACTCTCTCAAAGTCCGGCCCGGCCACGTGTAGGGTATGTTCACCTTTCTTTGCTGCCTCATTACCTTTGGAGGTCGGTTCGCCCATTAACCTATCGCGTGCACCAAGGTGGCTCGGAAACGCCAACCAATACACTTACACATGCGTGAACACGTACACGCATATACATAGAAATATAAACATTTACACGGTGGCCCTCGTTAAATGGTCCTCGCTAAATTGTGAGATACGCATTATATACCGCGATATATAAAGAACTCACGTAGTAGATAGTGATGTTTTATGTTCGACTACTTATCACTTTCTGAAGCTTCATCAATTTATTTTTTTATAAATTTATTCGTTTGATTATTTTATTACTTTCCTCTTTAGTATTAAAACAAATATCATTCAATGGAAGTGTACTATACAAGGTAATGATTATAGCATACCTTTAATATGGGAGACTTCAACCTCACGTTTGCTATCACGATTTCGTAGATACTTGTATTCGGTGATATGAGATATATTTATTTTTAATATTTTCAACAATGAACGGCGATACACATCCAAACTGCATGTAAAATGATCCTTTACAGATTTGATGCAAATGTTTCAAATACGGCTCTTCTACTCCGAAAGGTGAAATGAGAACTGGAACTTCTTTCATACGCGGGGTCGCAACCTCGATGACATATGTGATTAAGTGCGAACCATAAAAATAACGTACACGTGCAGGCACACTAACAGAAACACAAACACGCACACACGCACACACACGCACGCACGCACGCACGACACACACACACACACACAGGCACACACAATTTCAAGGATATGTAATCAAACACTACTTTCCTTGAGAAGTAGCCCACTAATTGTCAAATTTTTCCGATACATGTTTTACCCGCTTCCGGTTTAATGGCGGACATGAGGACAGGCGCAGCGCTCCTTGTTAAATCACTTCTAATGGCTATGATTCCTATCAACAACGCGTTCCCATTTCCTAATGTGGCCACTTCCGGCCTTCCGAGTTCCCCATGTTTGTCCCTCATAAAACCGGAAGTGGATCGTGGACGAACTGCCGTCACCTGTCACGCGTACGCTCTGTATCGATGTTAAACAAACATGGCGGATGGCGGCGCTGCTGTATGAAGCCTCGAGCACTTTCCAGTGTCGGTACAGTGGCGCCCCTTCATTATCGTCGATATAACCCCATTGTTACTGAAGTAGTGGCATAATATTAAATATGGATTGTTTATTGATATACTAAGAGCTGGGGTCTGTGATGGGAGGTTTGTTTCTCTATGTATTAAGTGTATTTTGTATTTTGTACATAGTAACATATTTGAAGAACAACGTCTTATATTTTGTAAATATGGTACTGAAGAACTCGTCGACCATGATACTGAAATTGGTGATGAGTTTGGTGTTGTGTTTGATCAGCTAAGTGATGTATGTGATAAATGTGAAGATACATTTGGTTACTCAGTTGATGCGTACTTGGGGAGCTGGCTGTTGTTTGTCGTGAACTTGGTGATGAATTCGGCAACCGACCGAGGCACTAAACTTGATCGTATTGGTGATGTATATGATGTCCTTGGTGATGTTGATAACTAACCTGATGACTAACCTGACGAGGTATTTCGTGGATTTGATGATGGATCCGGTGATGTTTGTGATGAGCTTGCTGACGTCTATAGTGAGTTTGTTTATATAGCTCATGTACTCGTAACGTGTGATATGATTTGATAATAAAAGATGGGTTGTACTTAGTGACCTTGTTGATTTAAATATATTCGATTTACTGATATATCAGGGTTAAACTGATATCTGTGACATTACGTTGTATTCGATGTATTTCCTCTGTATACACATATCAGGAAAGCACTGGTATGTATATGACAAAATGTCGATGTGTTTTCTCTGTATACACATATCAGGAAAGCACTGGTATGTATATGA
>JAODUP010000013.1:592500-627500 GCA_025642065.1 Paralvinella palmiformis | reverse complement strand
CCCATCCAATCGTCCCGTTATCATTAATGAATCCTTGCACAAAATGACACCCTGTCCGCTGAGTGATAACAAATTTCTGATGATGAGCTCAGAGTCCTTGCCAAAACAGGCTTAAGTGATTCTCAATAACATAAATACTTCCTTGTGAAGAGCTCCTATCACGTGATATGTCACTAAACACGCACGACATATGATTGACAGCTTGCGAAATATTAAATTTTAGGTAGTGTAGTGTTGTAGTTTTGGAGATATTTTTGTTGTTGTTATTGTTTTAGACGTTAGCAATTAGTTGTTGTGTGTGTGTTTGCGCATCTGTGTCTATAATCGAGTTAGTGTTGCGTATTTTTGTGCATTTGATGTTAATTATAACAAAAACGTGGTCGTTAGATTTCGTGATATTTAGAAATATCATACAATTGTTAACAAACCATAGTTACCTGATTAGAAACAAAGTATATATATATATATATATATATATATATATATATATATATATTAGTACATACAATAAAATGTAGTTCAAATTCTGTTACTTTCGACGAAAGCAGCAATAGTAGATTTTTCATTCACCCCAAATACCACGAATAGTTACGGTTGTTACGAACGGTAGGCGGACGTTTTGGCCTGGGACGTTTTGGCCTAGGATGTTTTATGTACATTTATGACATAAAAAGCGAATTCTTTTCATGTTTTATTTATAGACATGTGTGAACTACAAATGATTAACAAAATGATCAAATGTTAATGTTTTGATGTGAGTTCTGTATTTAACTGGTGTTTAAAAACGTCCAGGCCAAAACGTTCGTTGGCCAAAACGTCCTAGATTCGCTACAAACCCTTTTTAAGTGCTTTATGTCTAAAGTTTTTACTTCGTCAGCAATATTTATACCATAATTCACTAGCTACTGTTTATGTTTAAACGCAAATCTAAGAAATGCTAGCCTTTGTAGCCTATGTCCAGAATAAGGAATAAAAACAAACTGTTTTGATTAGAACAATTGAAAATGAAGAAATTCTATTTTTGCTTTCAAATCTATAAAAAGGCAAACGGGTGTGTGTGTGTCTCTCTGTGTGTGTGTGTGTCCTGAATTACATATAGTAGTATAAACTAGACACAAAACACCGTACAGTATGATGACCTATATCCAAAACACTGCACTCTAATATATCCTACACATCCAGAACGTCGCAGAGTATTGTGGCCTATGTCCAGAACACGGTACATTGATACTATGATCTATATCCAGAACATAATATAATTCCATAAACAAAGTACCACTTCTGGATACTCCCACGTGACATACCTCATTCGTACACTTTGATAAAGCATTCAACAATCCTTACTGGATCTATCTGTCAAAGTGAAGAAGGTCACAGAGACGCGTGACATGTGACTACAGCCAATACTCCTATAGCCTACCACTATAGATCCGTTATAGAAAGGATTACCGGATCGGATTGTGTGGGGAATGTGAGTAGAACTCTTGGTAGTGGAAGTAGCTCTAGGTATTGGCAGTAGCTCTGGGTAGCTCGGCTAATCTAGATATCCTCAACGACAACTGAAGGTCATTGAGTGCTAAATAGGAATCTTTAAAATCCGATATATGTGTGTGTGTGTGTGTGTGTATGTGTGTATGGATGGGTGTGGCTGCGAGGTGAGTGAGTGTGTTTGAGGACGAGGGTGGAGACAGGGATTTGTGTTTGATTGTTTGGGTGGTTATGTTATTGTTGGGTGTAGCTTGGTAGTGTGCGTGTTTAGGGTGACTATCCATGTGCATAGTTGGGTGTTCATGTTGTCACATACATACACACACACACATATATAAATCTTTTACTAAATTTTCATGCACCCTCCCATCTATCAGATGTTTCCATGTTTGTGATTTACCACCAAATAATTCCCGTTATAAAGGTCAACTTTCTCTCCAGTTTGAGAAACACGACCGCCATCTTGTCATACGTTTGTCTAAACCAGAGCGCCACCTGTCGCCACACGCCATTACACGGTGTCTCTCTCTCTCTCTCTGTTGGCCTAGATGTCGCCACCTTGCAGCCGTCACGTGACAGATGAGGTCAGCGGCTAACCAAAGGTTAATGACGAACATGATGTCCGCCATCTTGGTCCGCCATCTTGG
This sequence comes from Paralvinella palmiformis, assembly GCA_025642065.1. Classification (NCBI taxonomy): domain Eukaryota; kingdom Metazoa; phylum Annelida; class Polychaeta; order Terebellida; family Alvinellidae; genus Paralvinella; species Paralvinella palmiformis. The sequence continues at coordinate 625,365 of JAODUP010000013.1, read as the reverse complement.
ACTCTGTAGGCCATCCTGGGCCACGTCAAAATAATAACCGGGCCACCGCCGACGTCCGGCACATTTCACGATCCAGAACGGGCGACATTTTTCTTCCGGATCCGGTGCCGCGAGTCCGGCAGAGGGGTCAATTAAATCAGGCACTGTAGTAATGCCTGTACCGGAAGTCTATGATGAATGTCAACAGTACGCCGCTAACTCGCTACAGCCACCGACGATGATGTCAACCGTCACGTGATCGTCGTAACTAATACCCACCTCTTTTGGCTTTTGGGGACAGATTGCGGTTTGTCACGTGACCACTAACGTAGTTCATCGCCAAAACGTTCTGTTCTTGATACATTTATGTTATTTAAACTACTGTGTTATTGTATTTGGTTTTATTGTTATTGTATTTGGTTTTATTGTTATTGTATTTGCTCTGATTGTTATAATATCTATTATTACTATTATTATTATTTATCATCATCATCATCATTTTGTATCTGTTCTTATTGTCATAGTACCCGCTGAGTTATTAAATCTACTCCTATCATGTTATCGTATCTACTCTTATTGTGTTATTGTGTCTACTCTTATCGTGCTATTGTGTCTACTCTTATTGTGTTATTATGTCTACTCTTATCATGTTATTGTATCTACTCTTATCATGTTATTGTATATACTCTGATCATGTTATTGTATCTACTCTTATTGTGTTATAATGGCGTTTCTTCAGCCCTGTGTTTAGATATAGCACTCCAGTGAAAACGTTCAGATCTAGGTTCGAATCTCTGAGTGAGCTGTGTTTGTGGAATGTTTCCTTAGAGAATTGCCGTAAACAAACCATTTATTCACTCATTCACTCAATCATTCACTCAGTCGCTCATTCACTCGGCTACTCAGTCGCTCATTCATTCACATACTGACTCACTGATTGACTGACTGACTGACTGACTAACTGACTGAGTCGCTCACTTACTCATTCACTCACTCACGTACTTGCTCATCATCTTACTCACTCACTGGATAACTCACTCATTCGCCATGGTATTTGATCCGTTTATAATGTCTTACAGCACTAGGCTGATGTTTTTCGAGTTACTGAGTCCAACCAGTCTTCCGTATAAAGGAAACAAAGCTTAAATAAACACAAAACTCAATACAAACTCATACTTAAATGAACGCAATCAGGGCTCAATATAGCACAATTAAAAACCTAATTGACTGCAAACAAAGCTCAAATAAACTCAAAGATCAAAAGGACACAACTGTAAACCACGAATCAATTAAATAAAGCCTCAATCGGCACAATGTAACCTCAACTGAATATGAAGCTTAAATGACTACAAACAAAGTTCAAATCAACACAAACAAAGCTCAAGATGAATGTGATAAATACTCGAATGAACCCAGTTAGAGCTCGCGTTAGCAAAATCAAAGATCAAATGAAGACAAATAGAACTTGAACCAATATAACAAACAACACAACTCGAATAACACAATAAACACTCGCTGGGAACTCAAGTACTTAAACAAAGCTCCAATGAACCCGATCAAATCTCAACTGAACAGAAACCAAACTCAACAAACCTGAGATCAAACCAACATATCCACAGCTCAGAACAGCGCAATCACAGCTCAAAGCAACATACCCACAGCTCAAAACAAAACAACCACAGCTCAAAGCAACACAACCACGGTTCAAAACAACACAACCACGGCTCAAAACAACACGACAACAACTCAAAACAACACAAGCACAGGTCAAATGAGCACAGACAAAACCTAACTGAACTCAACCCAAAACTGAAAATGAACTCAAAAAGTTGGTTAGTTTTTATCCAGTTCCTAGTAGCCAGTCATTAGCCAGGTGGCTAAACGAATAAAATTCGCCGGTGTCGTGTTAGCCGTCGCGAGATGGCATAGAATTAATTATAAATATACGAAGCGAGAGGTATACGATACTAGATATAATTAACCTCCGGGCAGGTGTGAGAGATTAATAGTATGTGTCCAGAGAAAGGCTAGTTTATTACTTGATTATCGCCCAGTCAATAAATATGCTGACTTCTAAGCCCATGATATCACCTCATCTCGGTCGCCAACGATTATTCTCCGTCGAGGTTTTGTCACAACAGTCGGAGGGAAATGTTATCTGGATTGTCATCTTCACCGACCGCCATCTTGACCCAGATGAGGCCATTTTATATAGGTCGGTAAGAACCTAGATGTGAATGGTTAATCGAACGCCGACTGTTCGTTACCGTCGAGACACGTGGGGTCGACCAAAGAAATATCGTAATCATCTCGGGATTGACTGCAGAATCGTCGCCAAGATCCTGAACCTTCGAGGCGACACCTGGCGGACTTTCTTGCCGTCCATTGTCGAGAAATCCCGACGTCTGGCGACAACTAGCGAGAGACTCCATCCGTCGTCGTTGTGTCCGGTTGAGGCCGTCAGATATGGTTTACGCTCGACTTCGCTCCGGAATCCGCTTTGTAATCCGTCGCCGAAGTGATCCGGTCAAGAGAACACAAGGCAATAGGGCTCTCTTTCTCGCCGTTGATGACGTAAGCACGGCCATACTTTAAGCCATCATGTCTGACTTCCGGGCGCCAGGGATTTTCATTTGCTGAACAGCGTCGTGGCGAGGAATTTAATTTCGTGTCGCCTCGCTCTGTTTTGCATATAAATCTCTCTAGATATCCCAATCTCGCGAATCCTGCAACCGTTTGAGGGGCTCCGGATTCGGACAAATTCTACTCGAGTTAATTATCTTCAAATTTTAATATTTCATAAAAATGGCTAACGACTCGCTAAAATATGCGAAAGCCGAAGTGGAACGTGATCATTTCTCTTTTGTTAGACACGATTTGCATAGGCACCTATAGGTGGCAGCACCCGTCGTTAGCCATATGTTTCTAGCCAAGTGAAACACCAGGCGCGCCCGCGTCGGTAACCAAATTCGGCTTTGTCGTCTGTGAGCCGGCTACAATAACACCCCAGATACATATCGTTATAACATGTATCCAAAACGCACTCCCCGTCGGCCCATAAGGCCCACCCCAACCCATAAAATATTAACCCAGTGTAAACTATTTGACAGATTTCCGGCCTGGAAGCAGCTGGTTTAACACCGGGCGCCTGTGCTTGGATCCAGACGAGAGGCGGCCATATTTGTTGGTCTCGCAGGACTCATATCGCCGTGTAGTTGCCAGTCCGACAATGCTAATCCCTATCCTGAAACATCATCACTCGGCTAATTATTGGCACTCTGGATTCGTAGGTGGCGCTATAGTCTAGTTACAGGAAAGCGAATTAAATTTTAAGTCAATTGTTGTTCTAGATCATGTCGCCTGATTGTTGAGCGTTTGGATCATTAAGTGTATGTGTGCGTGTATAGGCGCGTGTGCACGCGCGTGTATGTATGTATATATGTATGTAATAAATAATTTCAGAAAGTAGACATGAAGGTAAGTAGCAATATAACACCGTTAAAGAGAAGGTAGCGATATAACTCTCGCTGGGGACAGTTGTGTAACAGCTCGTGTTGACATTGTAGGGTTCAGGTCAAACAAAACTGTGGAATACGGTTCTGTAGTGAACAGTATTGTAGAATATGAATACAGAACATGATTCTAGAGAAACATTCAAATAAGATGGTTCTAGAATTATGTTCTATTATACAGCTGTCGCGGACTGTTATATTGGGCGTTTGTAAAAAGTGGTTGTTTAAAAGGCTTCTATGAGGCATTTGTGTAACAAGATTCTAGAAGGAAATTGTATAACGCGGTTCTTGAAGTCGGTTCTTCGGTCGCATTTCCGGATTGATCCCTGGGGAATCTTAACGAGGGATTGAAACCTAAGCTGCCATTGGTTAGTTTGTGTTTGTTCTGGATCCAAGATGTCTGATGTCGGTATAAGGACGGTAATTAGTATGTTCGTCGTCTGGGTGGGGGGCGTGGTATTCTAACACCGCCTACAAAAACAACCAATTTCGTTCATCAGAATCGCCATTGTTAACAGCTACACCTCGCGGAATTAAATATCAAAACGCAGGATCTCGGCGGATTGACGGGCACTAATAGTTGTTTGTGATGATGGTGGAGGGAGTGATGACGTGGACGAGGATGATGATGAGGCGGTTATGGATGAGGGTGGTGGGTGTGGTGCTTCTGCTGTTGATGATATGATTATACTTATGGTGGTAATGATAATTATTATGATCATAATAGTATTAATGATGATAAACGATGATCATGTTTGTGCTTCTGTTGTTGTTGCTGCTGTTGCTGACGGTGATGATGATGATGATGATGATGATGATAACGAAAACGCTGACCCCGATTACAAGAGCATGATTAAACACGATGTCCGGTATCTTATACCACAAGTTCCCATTACAAAGAACCCGAACATTCAACATCTCCCTTCAACACCTGTTATGTAATACTATATCCCATCAAAACAAGAAGCCATTATTTATTACAAACTCTATTAGTGACGAGATCGTTTGGTGTCTAATGGCGTAGACCAACCCGAACGAATCAGACGGCAATCAACTAATTTGGCGTCTTACCGCATTTAGAATTAACCGCTAATCAGCCGCGAGACAACGGGCTGGTGTGGTATTTAGTAAGACCGTTCGCTTCGTTATTAAATGGCTACCCATGACGTTATTAGTCAGCTTCCGTGACGTCATGCCTGGCGCCGTTGAAGAGATAATACGGGCGTATGCTGACCAGAATGAGACTGTCCTGATGGAGAGTGGCTTTTAGCAGTGTGTGAAAAGGTACTGGCACAGAGAATATCACGAATCGAGAATACAACATATGAATGATTCATCAGGAAAACGCGTCCGGACGTGTGTGTGTGTGCGTGTGTGTATGTGTGTGGTGCGTGTGTGTGTGTGTTTAAAGACGCATATATATATATATATATATATATATATATATATATATATATATATATATATATAGTGATACTAGCTCAGAGCATCAACACCTTAAAATCCATATATATATCCATCAATTAATTCAAAAATAAATCTACACAAACATGAAGCTAGACATATATACCTAAACATATATACCTAAGCATTTATAATAATTCTGAGCTACAGACAATCTTCTTTTCATACAGTAAAAGTCGGTTATAAATAACTAGGATATAACGAAATGGTATCTGAACTCGAAATGGTTAGCTGGTCAAGCCAAGCGTCTATTCACTTCCATAATAAAGAAACTGGGATATAAAGAAATTTAAACAACGAAAACTTGCTTAGAGCGAAGTAATTTTTCGGTCCCAGCAGCATTAAATCAATATAAATCGCGCTGGTTATAACGAAATACGATGTTTAATAATTGAAGAGAGCGAAAGCACAAACAAAAAAATATAATTTGACCCCACAGCTCACAGTAAACACGTGCGCGTTATTTAATGATAATTTAGTACATATACAAGATAAATACTTTGACACCACAATTTACGTTCAGCAGTAATTTCCTATATTTCAAAAGTAATATATACATAAGAACATTTCGACACTACAGCTGCTAACTTAATTTTGGGTTCGAATTGCTAAACAAATGCTGCCTAAATCACCCGTAAGACAAAATTCCGACAAGTCCGACGTCGCAAGTTATTTCCAAACAAAGATGGAAGTCTAAACCCTTTTATAGGCTCTGGGCGCGCCAACTAACATAGCAGTCTCAGTTGAGCACGCGACAACATTGTTTTGTGTACACTCTACCTACATATCGAAGCAGTCGAATGACTAAGCTAAAACAAAGTAACAATATTGCACAATAGATTATTGAATGACATATCGCCTCACAATCATGGTTTACTCAAACGTAACAGCTAATCCTTATACGTTTCCGTTCATCACTTAGTGAACGTTCATCCACGCCATATTTATCGCCCCTAAGTATATGCATTACGTGAGGTGGGATCTAAATTAAAGCGCATATCCGCTTGATCTATTTTATGCGAATAACACGTCGGGATTATAATAGCTATGCATTCAACAAATGTTCTATGTGATTATAACCTAATTACAACACGGGATAAACGAGAGTAAAAGTTGGTTATAAATAAATAGGCTATAACGAAATGGTATCTTAACTCGAAATGGTTAGCTGACCCCGAACAAGGGTCCATTCACTTCTATGGTAAAGAAACTGGGATATAGGGAAATTTATACAACGTAAACTTAAAGCGAAGTGAATTTTCGGTCCCAGCAGCATTTAATTAATATAAATCGCGCTGGTTATAACGAAATACGATGTTTGAAATTTAAATTGTCAGTTAGTCCTACGACGGTTGTGATAATTCCAATCGTAAATGCAACAACCAATATGACACATGTCACTTCAAAGGATATTATGGCGTATGATAAACTGCGAACTTTAGATTAAACGGTATGTTGTCAGTGTGTTGGGTGTCATGAGCGTACATTATCCAACGATCATGGCATTTAGTTAAACAATCGATGATCGTCAATTGTTTTACTCATTATCACGTCAAATCACCCGAAATTCCAAGAATCAGTGTCTTGTAAGAGATTTTTTTCATCATATAAAATCATTAAGGAGAATGTGGAAATAAAACAGGAAATGAACTGTTGGTTTTGATCATCCAATCAGAAACTAGGAAAACATTTGAAAACATTTAAAAACTGGGATATAACGAAGTACCACTATAACGAAATGAATTCTCAGTTCCCGTGAATTTCGCTATAACCAACTTTTACTATATATATATATATATATATATATATATATATATATATGGGGGAACATGAATTCAAACTCATTCATCCAAGAATTGAATCCAGAGAAGCGACTTTCTATGTTGATACCACTGTGTGTGTGTGTGTGTGTGTGTGTTTTAGCTGTGTATAATAAGGCACAGGCACAGAGAATCTCGATCCGTGAATTCAAACTCTGGACGTTTCTTCAGGGGACTGAATCCAGAGTGGCGACTTTTCTTACTGAGACATGTGTAATGTCTCACCAGTCCCTTTTTTAAGCCGCCAAGCAAAAACAAAAAGCGAATCACCTACAGCCGTGGAGTTTGGAAGTAGAACACCCAAGTCAGATCACGGCAGTAGTGAGAATGTTTAGATTAATTATCTAAGCAGCCCTATTTATAGCTATTTTTTAATTGCTGTATCTTTCTTCAAAGCAATACTATATAAACCATATAACCCAATTGTCACTGTCTTCAAAGATCAGTTTTTACAACGGGCAGGCGTCATGAAGCGACTACTATTAAAACTGTTTAGATTAATTACTATTAAAAGACTGACATCTGCGCTGAAGCAGACCGTAATAGCGCGTCATAGCTTCCGTACTGTTTGAACTATGCTATCATTTTCAAACCTGACCTAATTTATGCTATTCTAACTATTGTAGTTCTTAAATGTTATTTATGACAAGCAGATTAGAGCTAATCTTGAATGTCATAGTACAAACTGGACATAACTGGACCTAGGAAAGATAATTATATTCCCACATACAACCAAGGTGAATTATATAAGTTGTTATATAAAACCCACCAACCGCGCGAGCTGTGTCCAATGCCACCGCTCGAGATGCGATGCAGTGTTTCTATTCCTGAGTCAGGAGTACATGCTTTAAGAGCGTACTGTGTCTGCTACAGTCATTTAAATGCTGGATAACCAGGCCAAACATCTAAACGGCGTGCCTCCAAAGACGCAAATAGTGCACGGAATATATAGCTCTAGATCAACTTTTTTTGAATGCAGGGACCGGGAAATATGGTCTCCACGCATAGAAAACGGAACTTTCTCAACCGCAGCATAATATGCCTTGTGATATTTGCTGGAGGGTCAAATACCTCATAAACATACAAATCCAATAAATACATGACCTACTCGTCACTATTACATCGGCGCTTTAGCAGACCGTTATGGGGGAAATTTCCCTTCTTATATTTTTTCAAATAGACCTAATGTCTGCTATACAAACTATAATTATAATATGGGTTTTATTAATGACAAGGAGACTAAAGTTAGCCTTGAATGTCATAGACAGACTGGAATAACTGGACCTGGGAAAGATAATTCTATTCCCACAAACAACTAAGGTGAATTATATATACAATTAAACTTGTTATTAAAATACACCAACCCCGAGCGTGTCCAATGCCACCGCTCGAGATGCGATGCAGTGTTTCTATTCCTGAGTCAGGAGTACATGCTTTAAGAGCGTACTGTGTCTGCTACAGTCATTTAAATGCTGGATGACCACCAAACACTTAAACGGGGGCCTCCAAAGACGCAAATAGTGCACGGAATATATACTCTATATCAACTTTTCTTAGAACGATGGACCTGGAAACATACATCTCCACACACAAAAAAGGGGAAACCCGCTCAACCGCAGCATAATATCCTTGTGATATTTGCTGGAGGGTCAAATACCCATAAGCATACAAATCCAATCAATTCTATGACCTACTCGTCACTAACCCTTTATATCAAATATTACAAAATTGGTAAAAAGAAAACACGAACCTCAATCTCTGGCACGGGCAATGTGTGTTTTAGCTGTGTATAATAAGGCACAGGCACAGAGAATCTCGATCCGTGAATTCAAACTCTGGACGTTTCTTCAGGGGACTGAATCCAGAGTGGCGACTTTTCTTGCTGAGACATATGTAATGTCTCACCAGTCCCTCCAAAGGTAATGAAGCGAAGTCAAATATGAAACATCCTTCAGATATGCCCACGCCGAGATTCGAACACGGGTGATATTGATCTGTGGTCCAACATGCTATCTCTAGGCCACGGAGGCGCCCTGTGTGTGTGTGTGTGTGTATGTATGTGTGTGTGTGTGTGTGTGTGTGTGTGTGTGGCATTTCAATCCTACATAAACATACCTCTCGCCTCACCAATCCCACACATTTATTGGTGTCAGCTGACGTGATCAACCGTAATAAACAAAATGTGATTAACTCAAAAATCAAACATCACTGAGTATTACGTCACATATTATGACAGAAAATTATCAGCCAGGAAATATCTTTGGAAAAAAAATATTTGTGGTACGACTTATTTCCCCATTATTATTTATAATATGACTATCGATGTAATATATATATATATATATATATATATATATATATATGTGTGTGTGTGTGTGTGTGTGTGTGTGTGTGTGTGTGTGTGTGTGTTGTATGTTGTTGTTTAAAACTGAATAAAAATTTTTATTAAAGTGATTGTTTTGGGGTTTTTATAATTTAATTTTATATATATATATAAGTTATAAAATTACACAGTTATTATATTGGTGTATCATTTTATCATACAAAATGATGTCCCCAAAGAGACAGTGATGACTCATCTTTAGCTTTACATCAGAACATTATTGTCAGAACAAAGTGTACTATTTCCTGTAGTGATGCTAATTCCCCTTATCATAGTCCGCTATTTCAGATCCCGAAAACGAGGCTCGCCACTGGGGCGCCATCTGTCACGTGACTACGCCTGATGTCATCTCATCTGGATTAATCAAAGAGCAGGTGACCTTTGACTTGACCTCGTCTTTTCCCAAAGTGGCCTGATTATGCCCAAGTCCGCTTTGGATGAACACAAACCAGTGCACAGGCAGATGTCACAGTCCAGTGCCTTGGCAGATGTCAGGGACCGGTGTTTAGGCAGATGTCGTGAAGCAGTTATTTGACAGATGGCACAACCCTAAGCAGGTATTATGTGGTTATATTGAGATAAGATAATTATCTATTATGACTCAAAACATAAAGATTGTGGTCATCTCTGGATTATTAACTGAGACAAATAACGTTGTTTGTGTCTTTATACGAATCATTTTATCCTACCAACTAGCTATATATATATATATATATATATATATATATATATATATATATATATATATATATATATATCCATCCCTTTATTTTTCCTCCATTCTTTCCCCCACACACACACACACACAAAGGATGTTTAGATATGTTGATGATATGTGCCTGTTTCCTCTTTATATGTATCCAAACACACACACATACGCGCGCACGCACGCACGCACGCACACATACACACACACACTTATATATATATATATATATATATATACCTATTTATTTATCTCTTTATTCAATTATTTATCTATCTATCTATCTATCTATCTATCCATCCATCTATCTATTTATCTATCTATCTATCTACCTAACTGTCTAACTAATTACTTCGATGAAACATGTTTACCCAGAAGAGTGCACCCTTCTCAAGTTAATTATAAAAATCTTACAACTTTGACATTTTCCCCAGTAACACTCTACCCTCGAGCAGTCCCATACTTCGGATCCGGACGACTTTGCCTCAAATCCCACACAACCACGTGATGAAAGGCGACTGGTTTCCATAGTGATGGGCATCATGGCACCTAATCCCGGTAACGAGAAGCCAGCGAGTCTCTAGAGATATGGATGCGTGTAAACACAGGACTCTCTCCAGCCTGGATTAGCAATGTTTAGAGATGTACTCCGTCCAGTCGGTGATCCGGGATTTCCATCGGCCATGATCGATGACATCTGACCTCTAGATGACCTTCGCCATTCTCTGGACTGCTTATTATTGACTGGAGACGTTAGTGGCGACATCTAGCAACATGTGTAAGATTATTGTTAAAATCGCATGTGACATATTTTGGTGTGTGTGGGGGGGGCGTGTGTGTGTGTGTGTGTGTGTGTGTCAGGTGGTGGTGGTGGTAAGTGTTTGCATATACATAAAGCATTTCAGCTCTCTCTCTCTCTCTCTTTTATATATATATATATATATATATATATATAATTGATGATGTTTTTAAATAATTAAATGGAATACTAATCCAAGCCAAAAACTTTATTCCATCCTTCTCTCCAATTCAATCACACACACACACACACACACACACACAAAATAGAAAGAGACATACACACACGCACGCACACACAAACATCCAGCACCTATATACGTTCCAATATCCTGATGAATCATCTCTATTCTTATTTCATTAATTTATAGTGAGTGAGTGAGTGAGTGGTTTGTTTAGCCTCGGCGCTGGTCAGATGAGGGAATTATTGTCGGATGTTGGGAGGGGGGGTCTGTATCTCTAGGTAAACGTCCGACAAGCAGAGGTGGGATTCGAACCCTGACATATTAATTTGTATATACATCGATAGAGCGGCGCTCGGTATGTGAGAAGCCGAGAGCACCTGGCACCATGTTACACCAACGTGTGTTCCCCGTACACCGGACTGATCCAGACGGTTCTTGTCACCTCACCCGGACACATAGAACATACTCCATTTGTTTGTGACGTCAGTAAGCGGCAGCTAGTAAATGGTTTATTATTCTGCCCCATTTATCGGCGATGCTAAGTGTTTATGGCGACTAGCTAAAGCAAACCCATTCACATTTCTCACCGCAAAAGGCCTAAAGGTTGTCAACGGAGTACAGGTGGCGGGAGGTTGGCTATTGATGTAATAGGTGATAAACTAGTACATCAGTAATAAGTTGGATATTTTGTCGCTATAATATTGGGTTTTATTCATTTTAAACGCTCACCACTCGTTACTCTCAAAGACAATCTCCGTTTTACTCTCAAAACCAGCTATTCATTATTCCCCAGAAGCATCTCTCCGTTACTCCACTAAAATCCAATTTTTATTATTCTTAAAGGCAATTTAAATCTCGCATACTATTTTCTTAATACTCGCAAGACGATCTTCTTCCTTATCTTTCTAGGACCCACCCTAATCTACTCTCAAAGAACCCCACCCCTCCTTCTCTCTATTACACTCAGACCATCGCTATTTGTCAATTCCAAACACAATGTAGTGGATTATTCTCTTAAAGCATTTTTCTTTATTACTATCAACGACCATTATTTGTTGTTGCCCTGCAAGACAATTTTTATTACCCCCAAACACCATCAGGTTATTACCTTGAAATCCCTGATTATTGTTTCTCAAACAACATCATGTCTTCATTATTCGCATATCATATTATAACAAGTGTAGCGCCATTAGAAAATAACACACTCAGAGCACTACTTGGTTTTTTTTTGCAGCAGCAGCAGCCAACTGACTACTATATCAAAAGACCATTGGATTATACCCAAAGACCATATACCCATCACACACAGAGGCTATCTTTACTATTACACTCAGAACCAATATAATTAGTATACCTCTCTAATATCACCATATGTCATTCCACTGTTGTGTCACAAAACTGTCTTTCTATTAAACCTACATAACTATTTTCTCTTATAGCCAGATATAATCTCACTATTATGGCAAGAAATTATTTTCTTTACATATACAGAGGATCTCTTTATTCCAGAAGGATATCATAAGCTGTATATTACACCCTCAAAATATTTCTATCACTCCCCCCCCTCTCTATTCCTTAGCCCCTTTCTCACCCACTCACTATCTATCTATCTATATATCTATCTATTTATCTATTTCACCTGAACATCACTATTACAGTAACTCACCATCTCTTTATTACACCGCCAGAAACGGGTTCTTCATTACAACATTACCTATCACATGAGCGTCACGTGACGTCTATTGTCCTATACCCTCCTGGGATACTAGTCCACTTGTCGTCAAACAATAGCAAGAAGAACGAGAGTGGCGCCATCTAGTTCTTTTATGTTTTATCGCCGCCCGAGTGTTGTCAGCTTAAACAAGTGTTTTATTCCCCACCCCAGGGACTCCTCAATGCTCATCCCGCCCGCCGTCCGCCATCAAACATTTCCTCCCGTCACACGACGCCGGGCGGTATCCGGCCTGCGCGCGCACCTCGCCCCGAAGAAGCCCTCTCTCGGCCGTTAAGCGGATGTTCCCTTATAATGTCGTAAACATTGGCCGATGTCGGCAGACAACACTTCGACAAAGATCGGCTTTTGTCGGCAGCTGAAAGCGTTCGGTTTGCCGAACGTGAGCTCGGCGAGACCTACTCTAGCCGGTAACGCCACGCCAGTGGTCAGTCTGTGTCAGCCGAATGGCGGCCGGCTTATTCTGCTGAGTAATCGGCGAGAAAATCGTCTTTCTCGTTTATATTGGATTTCTTTCGAATCTGAAGATGGGTTCTCTCGCTTCTGTTCGACGATTCTCCGCCATTAGCAGGCAGACAGACAGATGGACGGACGGACGGACGCAACTTTGTTTTAACAAACACACTGATTTGTCAGTCCGTTGACCAAATGGTGATAGTTTACAATCGCGGTTTCGTGGGGTTGTGTTTCGGGTTGGGAAGTGAGGTGGGGCTGGGAAGTTTAGGTACCCCCCCCCCCCCAACCATGGATACCCATCCAGATATTGTCTTCCTGCTCGGACAATATGGCGCCCGTGTAATGTTATAGCGATCCCTCATTCCAATGTTTACCTCCGTTAAATACTAATCTCGACTCCGAAATTAAACGGTCGCCTTCAGTTGGTCGGCCGAACCTCGTTCCGACTAGCAGTATGACGTCATAAACGTTTTGATGCGACCTCCGCTGTTATAGACGCCACTTCCGGTGCCAGACTTCCGCTCGTTGGCGGCGAAGTCATCGAGAAAAGGTCGAATAAAGGTCACTCATCGGCAATTTGTAGAGCGCTAGAATTACACCTGTCACATGATCATCCTTCATCACGTGATCGGGCACCCTGCGGCCGGAGTCGGAAGTTCTGCTCCGACCTTGACCCTCCGAGTTCCGTTTGACTTCTGACCTTCGGTGGAACATCCTCGCCGTTGACGCCGCAGCACATGGCGAGAGCACGCGACCAGTTTGCCCGGATGTAGCGCTCTTCTCGATGGGTGGAGGGTGTATTTCAATATTTATGGAGCTCGATAAAACAAAACAGAAGAAAAAACAGGAAAACAAACATGGCTGACGTCGGCTATGTTTAATATTATGAAAGATAAATGAGTCGGCCATCACGAACCAGGCGACAGAAGTCGACGACACTGGCGTGCTTTGTCACGTGGTGCGTCACGTGGTGAGGGGAAGAATTGTCATGAACGGAAGAGGAACGGGGAACATCTATACGAAGATATTGCGAATAAATTGTGAAATAGTTCAGTAACTGTTGCTCTTTTTGTCGTGCTCAAGCCGTAAGTGGGCTGTTGGTGTGCTAGAAAATAGAAGTATGTATCTAGGCTAGAACTAAATGACTTTATATGGAATTTGGAGAGAGTGTGTGGGTGTGGAAGTATGTCGGCAGGGGAGCGTGGATCCTTGGGTGTTTGGTATACATCATTCTCTCACAGTTGGTGGGACAAAGCATCTCTAAAATTGGTCGTCTTATACCCCCTAACATATTAATAAATCTCTCTTTCTCTCTCTGGGCGTGTGTGTGTGTGTGCGTGTGTGTGTGTGTGGGGGGGGTAGGTATATGTCTGTGTATATGTTTCCTGATACACGCATATTGTAAGGCAGGCTCAGAGCACAAAAACATAAATAAAACCTTTACTTCTACATGAAACAATGAAATGATAAGAAGTGTGAATCTCTCTCTCTCTCTCTCTCTCTCTCTTATATATATATATATATATATATATATATATATATATATATATATATATATATATATATATGCATGAGAGAGGGTTTGAAAGGTCATCACAAGGTGACGACACCGGCAGATCCGTGTCCGAGAATCCTGATCACGCGAAATACTTTGGAAGTCCTAGCATTTAGATTAGCATGTATCCAGATCGTCGGTTTACCGCTGGCCTAGCCAAAGATCCGGAACGCTGAAAACGGCTGTAGTCCTAGAATCTCGAAGATAAATGGCTACGAGGTGAGTCCCGTAATTAGAAAATCCATAAATCATACGGGATCAAAACAACGAGCTAAATCCCGGAAAATATTTATATCCTGGTGGGGACCATATCATTGAAACGCCACCTAGCGGAGCAACTGAAATGTCACCACTTCCGTCGAGTAAAGCTAGAACCATCATAGCCAACAATCCAGAACCGTTTTATACCGGATAACGGCACGATTTAATCGGGATGAGAATCCAGAAAGTGACAACACGGTCAGTGGTCCTGGTATCCGAAAAGTTTGTGCGCCATATAACTTTTCATATTTATGAATAGTGGCGACATCTGTTAATAGAACATTTTTTTTATAATAACATGTAAGCGTATATGTAAGGTTATAGGTTATGGGTATGTAGGGTGGTTTATATGTTTATATGTTGGGTGGTAGAGTATGGTTACGGCTACTACTATCATCCTATGGGTATATTTGATGGTAGGGTTTCATCCTGTTAAGGCTCGGCAAATTTAGCCTACCATGTGCACAAAAGTGGCCGTAAAACATCAATCATCATCATCATCATCTTCTTCATCATGTTAGGTATAACAATATGGGCGCATATTGATGATAGGTTATGGGTGTAGAGTGTGGGAGAATATATGTGGTAGCTTGTGGTTACGTAGGTATATATGTTATGAGTAGATAATGTCGTAGAGTGTGTAATGTGCGGCAGCGAGTTGATATTTAGTTGAGGTGAGTTATTTAACCTCGACCCTTGTCACACCTAGGACATAATTATCTTCGCGGGACTTCCCCCCGGGGTAAGATCCCAGAAACACGGGTATATAAGCCGGATTTAACCCCCCCCCCAAAAAAAAATGCTATATAGAGAGCTTGGGTATGTAGGGCAGCACAGTTTGGGTATGTTTAGTGGCATGATGTGGGTATTAAGGTATCGGAGTATAGATATTTATGGTCGTTTGGGATACATATGGAGCATAAGCCTTTATTTTGATTTCCAACTGCAGGATGTGTCTAGGATACAAGGTTTTGTGTATTTATGACTCCAAGAGGTGGGTGTCACTATATGGGTGAAGATGTGAGGATGTATGTACTGACAGAGTGTGTATCTAAAGTGATAAGACGTTGGTATGTGGGTTAGGGGGATCGTTATGTACACACATCCAGGATGATTGTGATGATTGATGTTTTACGGCCACTTTTGTGCACATGTTAGGCTAAATGGGCCGGGCTACCTCCAAATGTAATGAAGCGAAGTCAAAGATGAAACCCACTTCAGATATCCCCACGCCAAGATTGAAACACGGGTGGAAGTGATCTGTGATTCAACGCGCTACTAGTTAAACCACGGAGTCGCCCAGCCAAATCCAGAATGTGCTGTGACGATGGTATAGGTGCCTCATTGCAGGATTTAGATATGAACACTAAAACAGTGGCAGGTTGTTAGGTGAGTAGGTGTGGGTTTATAAGGTGGAATAGTTTGATATGTAGGGTAACACGGAGTAGCTAAATAGGGTGGCAAGGTAATAATAATAAAAATAATAATAATAATAACAGTATTTGAGTTAGTCTCAGGCGCTTTACACGGAAAACATAATTAAAACATACCTTGGCTCACATAATGCAGACAGATTTTATACTTAAATCTGGATTATGGGTGTTTGTAGAAGTTGTAGGATACATGACAGGGTGTGAATATACAGAGGTGCAGAACATAGATTGGTCATATGACAGAGTATGGGTATATGATATGACAATAAGTGCGTGCGTGCGTGCGTGCATGTGCGTGTGTCTGTGTGGTGTTTTATTGGTGTGAAATAAACCAATGGCACAGATGTAGAAGTAGACTAAATGGACCGGGCGACCTCCAACGGTAATTGGGAGAAGTCAAAGATGAAACATCCTTCAGACATGCATAAGCCGATATGTGAAAATAGGTGGTTAAGATCAGCGGCCAACCGCGCTACCAATTACATCATGGAGGCGCCCCCAATTGCACAGATAATCTTGAATGGGGCATCCAAACTCTGGACGATTCATCAGGAGACTGCATAAAAAGGACTGATTGCGACGTATAATATCTCACCGGTGTGCTTAAGCTTGTGTGCATGTTCACGTGCGAACATGTTTATTTGTAACACGCCAGGGCGTGTGCACATATCAGGTCTGAAAATTGATGTGTGGATGTATGATGTGATGTTGTGACGGCCTGGGTTTATATGATGAACATATAAGTATGCTGTAAAAGGTATCAATGAATAACTTGTGGATGTGTAGAGGGCGTATCTAATTGCGGTGCATCACGATACTCATCTGTTTGTACATGTTATCTCTTTTAAGCCCAACCCAATGCAGCTCAGTAGCTGCTCATCTTCGCGTAATAGATGACGTAATGATATTATGGAAGTCATAATAGACAAGGTCATCACGTGTGTGTGTGTGTGTGTGTTTTAACAGTGCGAAACAAGACACTGGCACAGACAATCTCGAATTGTGAATTTAAACTCTGGACGATCCATCGGCGGACTATGGCAAAGAAGCGCCTTTTCATCCCGCGGTATGCGTAATATCTCACCTTTCTCTAAGTCGCTATACAACAACATTATAATCAAGTGAATCACCTATACAGTCGTGATCTCTGAGAGTAACACATCCAAGTCAGATCACGGATGACAGCTGTGAGAATGTTTAATTTAACACGCTAATCAGCCTTATTTACAGCTATATTACAATTGTTCCATCTTTCTTCAACGCAACACTTTGAACAAATGGTATACCTCAATTGGGCACTGGCTCAGAGAATTATAGATCGTAGTTATTATAAATAGATGATTCATTTCTTACTAAGACAAGCAAAATCAATATATAATCAGTTGTGTGTGTGTGTGCGCGTGTGCGCGCGCGAGTGAGCATGCGCGTGTCTGCGCGCGCGTGTGTGTATACGCAAGCAAACACCTTCATATGAGACACCTCTTACCTGTAATACTAAATAAATTAATTTCGCAACTAAAAATCTAGACAGCTGATGTGTATCAGCTGTCCAGATAACGATATTAACTATACATCATACCTCATGTTCGCCGCCACCCCGCCAATCCGACCTTTGCCTATACCGACCATAACATGAACAGACCTTATCTTATCGCCAGATGTTGTCATTGAGTACCATTGTTACGGGGTAGTTCGGCCCTCTGGCCGTCACGACTACAATAACATGACAAACAACGCCATGTCCCGCACACAATACGATCTCATGCAATATATCGACATGATCCCGACAAAGAGTAGCTATTTGTTATTTTGCATGTTTTATTCCCGTGTTAATTATTTAGAAAGCGGATCCCGCTGGGGGATGGGGTCCGTCCGCTCAGTCCTTGCTGCGCTCACATTGGACAGGTGCCCTTAGTGCTGCCATCTAGCGGGCGGCCATATCGGGAGGTATTGAGCGGCGGATTATCGTGGCGGTGCGATGGCGAAATGGGCCGGAAGTGGTTATCGGGAGACGATAATAGGTAGGCGTGTGAAATTGTTATGGATACGTAAACACGGGAACAGGCCAGCGCTCGCCCTGATCAGAGACACACACACACACCACACACACACACACACACCACACACACACACCACACACACACACGCGCGCGCACCATATATATATATATATATATATATATATATATATATATATATATATAATAATGAATAATTTATATTTATTATATATATATATATATATATATATATATATATAGGTAGAAGAGAGAGAGAGAGAGAGAGAGAGAGAGGGGGGGTTAATTTGTTTACTATTACAATAAGAGATAAGTTACAATGTCGGGGATAACGGGGGAAAATAACAACAACAATAACAACATTAACAACAACATATAAGTACTTGCTGATCCTGATGATATTCCAAACAACTTCTCAGCATGTGTACGGATGATAAACTATCAGGATCTCGCCATTCTAAGACCAGCATCTGGGCCTACTTCATCGTTTTGTCTCCGGGATGAGTGGGACCGAACTCAACAACGTTTCACCGAATGACAATGTTGACATTATGTCATAATTATTTCAGCTTATTTATTATAAAAATAAAATTGATCAGATGCGCAGACGACGCGGCCCCGGTGTGCGCCATGATGGCGGGTATATTGTTCAGCAGGGACAAAAACATCCACTTGGTGGCTGTCACGGATCACTGCTTACGTCAGCCGATCTGGACACGCGCCACTCACGTGGTATTGTCGGGATAGATTGACCTCCGCTCGTCCTCCTATGTCCAAAGATGCGCGGATCTCTCTCGTCCGCGCCATGAATAATGCACGCAGCCACTAGATGGCGCCACTAGACATGACAATAGTGGCTAGGATCACCGTCAGGCGGCTACCATTGTTCCGGGATCCTAAGATCAATGTTTGATTGGTATCTGACGAACGATTGGCTGACCTGAGCTTGTGACAATCTCTGTCTTATTGTTATCTATACCAGTTAGTGTGGTGTGTGTGTGTGTGTGTGTGTGTGTGTGTGTCCTGTAAAAGAAATAAAGGCACTGGCACAGCTGTTACATTTGTATTCATTTACCAAAATCACCTCTCTCTCGTACGAATCGACGCGCGTGTATCTGCATGCGTCTGCCATTGTGCATGACTAGGGGCGTACGTGTAAGCTCTTGAGGTGAATATATAGTTTCTCATTCCCATGGGATCTACTCCCCTGTATTCAGGGTAATGTTTTGCAGGTGAGAGTTTGCATTTATTATTGGATATATATTTTAGATATAGAATATATATATATATATATATATATATATATATATATATATATATATATATAATGGCACTGGCTCAGAGTAGTAAGACAATATGTGTGAAAACGTGTAATACCACAAAACTATACATCCATTAACCTATGTCTTGTTATTACGTCTGGGAGATTCATCTGTTTGCCTGCATCGTCCACTTGACCGTTGTTCAGTGTAATGAATCCAGAAAAGCGACTTTTCAGGCACCAGCATATTGTGTATTTGGTGTGTTTATATTGTGTGTATATTCTTTGTACGCGGGATGGGTATTTGCCTTTGTCCTTATGATGCGAGGATGGACGTAATGGGGGTTTGGCTACCGTTGTCCAGTTCGGTCCAGTGATCCAGATGTCCTGCGTTTTAATGTTCCTGTCCGATTACTTATTGTTCTGGATAGCCCCAATCACACAAAAGCTATCCCGCCAATCCAGAAGCGCCCATTGCCATAACGATTGTCGCCTTTTCGAAGTGGATCCAATTTATGCCACTTTGGACACCTGCTCTCCACACGAACACGGTCACGTCAACCACGTGCTCTGTCACGTGCACCTGGATCCACGGCTAGCCCAGGAGACGAAACAAACCATTACTGAAATGGATGTCAGCTGATTCGTCCGCAGTTACACACACACACACACACACACACACACACACACACACACACACACACACACACACACACACACACACACACACACACACACACACACACACACACTATCTACGGACATTTTATTCTAAGTTGTATACAGACAATATACTCTACAGTCAGTTTATTCTACAAACACCTACACTCTATACATACACCGTACTCTATAAACCCCCACACTCTAAATATACTCTACAGACACATTATACTCAACAGACACTCCATTATACAATCCATACTCTAAACACATTATTTCATGCTCTACACACGTATATTCTGTCGAAATTGGGTGGGATGTTACACCTGTCTCAGCATGAAAGGTTGCTTCTTTGATATCAGTACCCTGATGAACCCTCCAGAGTTCGAATTCACGATTTCAGATTATCTACACAGATGCCTTATTCCACACTTCTGAAACACGCACATACAGGCGCACGCACATACACACACGCGCATACGCACACCTAACACATACTCAACAATAAACATATAGAGACAAACAGACAGAGCGACATACATCCATGCACACACACATACATTCACATACACACGCATGCACGCACACACACACACGCACACATACTATCCAGCAAGCGGCCACTAATTCCCAATCGAGACACGTGCCGCCATATCGCCAGTCGAGCTGACGTCACTAATTGCGTCAATTAATTAATCCATCCTACCGATGTTAATTAACTTTATAGAGCGGCCATAACGCCCCCTATCGGCCGCCGCACAAACCACTGATAGCGTGCGTGACGAGTGCGGCTATAGCGCCCCCTGGTGAATTGCGCCACCTGTGCCCGTGACCCAGGGGACTCGGCCGGCTGTCGAAGGGCGATTGGTTGATCGGGACTTAAAACGACTACTCGGCATCTGGATCGGTTACGTGGGACTTATATCGGTTGCTCGGCGCATTCCAACACCGCCGCTGATGATGACGTCACAACCAGACTACAGCCAATCGCGATATACGTTGTGAGAGTATTTCGGTTGTTTACACGATGACGTCTCATCCATGACAATAAGCATCAATATTTGTCGGGATCCTGTACCAACTGGGCGTGTTTCACCTCTGTTCCGACCAAGTGACGCCATTTCCAGGTTTCCGCCGCTCACATCCGGTTTTGTCCGCCACCCTGACATTTCGCACACGTGACCATAAACATCCCGGTCACGTGACTTCGTCTTGCCCTGCTCACCTTATTGAGCGCGTGAATTATTTAACAAAAAAACTACAATCCGGCTAACTGCTGTGGCCAACAAACGAGGGGGGGTTACGGGTGGGGGTTGGGGGTTGGTGCAGGACTGATGAGAACCTATGACCTGTGGGGCGCACGGCTGGTGGGAAATTGGACCGGTAGGAAGGTGGGAAGGTGGAAGCCAGCTCTGATTGAGTCCTTAGCTAGTTGGACCCTTAAGTCGGCAGGAACTAAAAGACCCATAGATTTTGTAACCCTGGACTTGGTGGGAACTAGGACTGGCGAGAGCTTGGGGGCATGTTGAGGGCCTAGGAACTACGACTTCGGGTGGGGGGGGGGGGATTTGGTGATGCTCCTGGACTTGGTGGCAAGCTGTGACTGGTCAATTTCAATCCGTCTTTATCCGACCGATCCCACTCTCTGTTTTAAATCCCACTACTGCCGGATCCCTCCCTCCCAATCCTCCTTCCCTTTATTCAATTCACCTGATAAATCGAATCCATAAAACGTGCTTAATCTACGATTTACCAACCCCAACCCCCATTGGCCCTCCCCTAGTTCCCGTTCCCACAAACGTTCCCCAACCCCCTCTCCGTACTACACCACACCCTCCCTCCCTTCGTCCCTCCCTTGCTCCGCCCTCTTACAGCTCCCCCTCCCCGTTATACCCTCGAGCCCCACCAAGCCCGGCTATTACCACAAGCCAGCGTCAGCAGATCCCACTACAGTGAGTCTATTTTACCTCTCTATGTGTGTGTTTGTTAATGTCTGTCTGTTTGGATCCGTGGCCGCAGTGCCCCCAGCTCTCTCTCTCTCTCTCTCTCTCTCTGCCCGTCCACGGCCCGTCCATAGCTTGGCCTAGCTCCGCCCGTCCCGCTCCTAGCTGTCGGCACCAGTCGTAAAGCTTTGATCAGCGACCAATATCTCCCCATTGTGGCTCATCTTCAGGGACCAGCGCAGCCCCGTCCCGGAGACTCAAACTCAGACTCCAATATCTCCAAACGACATCGCGACGACCGGTCGAAGTCGGCCAGTAAACTAACAGTGGAAACCTCCGTACAGGAACTCCGTCGGTGGCCACCTGGTGAGGAACCTACGTAAACAGCGTGCAGGAACTACTCCGTTGTGCCCTCGAGGTAGGTTCACGAAGGCCAGCGCTCCCGAAACATCGCGTCTATTTGTTTCGCCGGGATTTCGCACTGGCTGCGTAGAACCCAGGTAACAGTTAGGAACCCCACCAATGTTGCCAGGAACCTAGCTCAATACCTGCTGGAGAGCGGCGGTGGTTATTTCAAACAGAGTGATCTGCTATCGTACAACTGTTGTGATAACGCACAACTTCGTCAACCGACATCACCCGGATACTCCCAGAGTCGTTGTGTTAATCGCAGCGCGCAAGGCACAAGTTACTCCGTGTATGACGAAAAACTGATCGGAAGATATTAGCTCGACTCGACGAATTTCGGGCTCATTTCGTGTCGGGATCAAAACGTTCCCGGCTACTACGCTACGGATATCGCGAGATTACGCCCACCGCGTGATCCCGGATCAAGTTTCTCTGGATTGGGATACGGACTTCAAGGATCGTTCGTAACTTGGGGAACGAGGTAAATGTCATTTGTTTATATAGATAATTATATATGATGAGTGAGTGAGTTAGTAAGTGAGTGAGTGATATGTTTTTCTTCTTGATTTATCAACCCCAACCCCCACCACCCCTCTCAAAGACACATATGAAATAATATCGGTGATTTGTCGTTTGGGAGGGGACGGGAAGGGGGGAGGTGGCACTTCATATGCGAAGAAAATGGCTTACGATGTTACCATGGTGATAGGTGTACATAAATAATTCTTGGCGACAACTCGGACACCATGTCACTAGAGTTATGACAACACTTCTACAACAGGCACATCAATTAATAATTATTTACATAAAACGGTTCTAAGTGGCCAAGCTGACGGCACAAGTATTATATAACGTACAAAGGAACCTGACTATGGCGACCACTCGTTGGATCGCGGTACGCCTATCACAGTAGTATCTCGCCGGTTTTGTTAATGCAAGACGCAGCAGACTGGAGGGACTATGTCACAATGGTCGATAAGCCTCTTCCGTAAAGCCATAAAGCAGGTGGTCATGAGAGCAGGTTTCTGATCAAGTGTTCGTGTCGTTTTATCACCGATGACCACGCTATGTGCATATGAATTTGTGCTCACTTCAGCAAATTAGCGACTTCCGGTGTCTATTATATGGCGGTTTTCTGAGGATAAAGTTATATTTTTCAAACAATTAATGGCGATACAGAGATACAGTGTGTGTGTGTGTGTGTGTGTGTGTTTGTGTGTCGGTGAGATGTCTTCATCTCCCCCCTCTCTATGTATGCGCGTGTGTGCGCACATGCGTGTATGCGTTTGTGTGTGTTTGCGTATGTGTGTGTCGGTGAGATGTGTCTTCCTCACCCCCCTCCCTCTGTCTGTGTGTGTGTGTGTGATGTATTCTCGATGCTGGTCACACCTGAGACACAGGTATACGAGTCGGATTCCAACTCTAATGCCGACCTTTGTAGCTAGATCACTAACTAATTTACAATAGGAGCGCCCTATATATATATATATATATATATATATATATATATTGATTGATTGAGTGGCTTGTTCAGCGAAACAATATTAATTACACCTGGGACATATCCCCAAATGGTTACTTAACGACAAAACATCCCATAGACACAGGTAACAAATTGGATTCGAACTTTTACCCGGAGGTTTGTAACACAGTACTCTACCTACTACGCTAAGGGCACCCCTATATAGACAGGTAGATAGGTAGATATATAGCTAGATAGATAGACTAGTAGATATACTCCTCTGTTTTCTGTCTGTCTCTCTCTCTCTCTCTCACTCTCTTTCTGTGTGTGGGGGGAGTGGATGTTTGTCTGTGCGCGTACGCCCTCATGTTCATTTTTGCATAGGTACATCTATATCTGTATCGCAATTTGTTTTTGCTTGGCGGCTTAGGGACTGGTGGGACATTACACATGTCTCAGCAAGAAAAGTCGCCACTCTGGATTCTGTCCCCTGAAGAAACGTCAGAGTTTGAATTTACGGTTCGAAATTATCTGTGCCTGTGCCTTATTATCCACAGCTAAAACACACACACACAAACACACACACACACACACACAGAGGGAGAGATCCATTAGGCGCGACAATGGCGTCGAACAAGGAATGTCTCTTACAAAAGTCCAATACATAATTCAGAGCCGGAGATTATCCGTCACGCTCTTACAGGACGGTAGACACCGTAACACGGCCATCGTAAGACGAGAACACTAGCACTAGACACTAATAGACACCCCATCTCATTACTTTAGATGCTCAGTAGCATTACACTAACATTACTAGACTACATTACCGCCCGCTCGCCTCATAACGGCACTATGTCGATATGATGAGCCATCGTGTCAGCGGAGAGAGCTATTTGCGGTTGTATACGTTCGTCAAAAAGACGGGCAGCCGAAAAGGCGCTATCTTTTGGCCGCCAGCGTATCGGTATCAGCCCGTCTACAGGCGGCAGACAGGTGCCAATCCACCCCCACGACCGACTGTAGCCTATCTTTGCATCGCAACAGTGCCACCTTTTGACCAGTTTTAGCCTGTCTATTGTCCACAATGGTCCCCCGTCTTCTGGCCGGTATTAGCTTTTCTATGGGTCACCGTTACCATTCGTTCTTCCACCCTTTAAAAGGTCCGTCTTTTGTCCGTCATAATCCTGTCTTCTGACCAGTGTTGGCCTGCCTGTCTGTCTGTCTGTCTGTCGTCCGTCCACCTTATCGTTTTCCTTTGCTGCCACTCCTAACCTGTCTTTTGGCCACAACAATCCCGCTGCCTTTGTCCACCTTTAGCCTTTCTTTTGTCCACCACGATCGTACCCTTGACAACAATATTCCATAATTCCATCGGAAGAGGGCCAAAACACGTCCATTTTTCCCGACCGGGACATTCATTCCCCATTCCTTTTGACCAGGCCAATGCAGTGGCATTGCCGTCGTTTACGTCCCACCACATTTCGTCCCCATCTTTTGACCGGTATCTGTATATTTACGACGATCATCGATCGAGCAGCATCGAGCACGGACGGGTCAGAGTCAGAAATAGAGGAGAAAAAAACTCCGGACAAGTCACTGATTTGTCGGATCACCTGCTCCGGACAATAGCAGTGTGTTTATGAGCTCTGGATCGAATATTTATAAACGGTGATGGTAATGAGGCGCGATGATGAGCGTCATGTGATGCCGGCGAGGGGAGGGGGAAGCGGCGGTCTGCGTGGCCGATACGTGGTATCGATGACAATGGGCCGTGATGAGTCCGTGAAGCGTTGGTGAGGAACATCACGTGATGGTGTGATGGGGTTAGGAAGATAGTAGCGTGGAATGGCGTGTGTGAGAGGCTATTTAACACACGAACAGGAACACGCACATAAGAAACAAACATAAAACGCACCCACATACACGCACAAATACACACACACACACACACACAAACAAACAAACACACATACCGAGAAAGAGAGACTGTTATTAATTAGTTTATTTAGTTATCCATCACACACACACACACACACACACATACACACACACACACACACACACACACAACAAACAAACAAACAAACATACATACATACATACATACAGACAAACAGACAGACAAACGCACGAAGATTAAATAATAAATATAATTATTTATACTTGATCCGGAGACATACGCGTCAAACGTATTTCTTAACGCCTCCATCACAGTCATTAATAATGAGTGAGCGACTGTCCTGTGTGTGTGTGTGTGTGTGTGTTGTGTTTTTTGTTTGTTTGTTTGTGTGCATGTGTGCTTGTTCAAGTCTCTGTCGTTTTCAAGTAGCGTGTACCGTACAATCATAGTTTATTGGGTACGTCTCTGTACTTTCCGGAACCCTGTATAGACCGTACTAAAATCCTTAGTCATCCGTCAGATGGCGTGCAGTTCGCATCATGTTTGTTATTCTTTGAGTTACTCCTGACGTTCGAGTTATTTATTTGCTGTTTATTAAATAGTTTCGTAGCAAGCCGCGGTTAGGAATGATGAGTAGAAGAGTCGCCCCAGCTCGGCGCCATTTTTATTTTTTATTTTTCGCTCGATGTTCAACGATAGCATTTAAGAGCGTCACCGCCAGATGTCGCCGCTACATTTAAATGACCTCACCGGAAGTAATCAGCGATCGCGACGGCGGGAGCCGCTAGTAGATGCTGTTCTATCGCTGATAACACTTAGCCGGGTTTATCGCGGGCTAGAGATGACGTCAGCTCACGTGACCAAACATGACGATGTTTGACAGTAAGCAAGATGTCATTAAACCGGTTTGAAAACGAGATTTTCTCGTAGGGAGTCCAAAGATTAGCATTTCTTCTTGTTGTAATAGGATGAAACGTGACTGATGGTAGGATTGGGGAAGGAGCACATAGGAGGGGGGGAATGGTGGTGGTGAACTGGAATAAAACGCGGTAGACGATGGAATGAGGTAAATATGGAAATGGTGGGGTGAGGTAGGACTGAGTCCGTCGATTGTAAAAGCACTAGTTAATGAGGTGCAACGGAGTGGGGGGGGGGCGGGTAATTTGATTGTATAGCGTGACCGTGGAATGGGGTCGGACTTTTCAAGGCAGGAATAGGAGTAGGACTTTACAGGACGGGAGCGAGATATAACCGTCGGTAACGGAATGAGGTGGATAGGCCATTTAGTTTATGACGTGGAGTAGGACTCGAAGTGGTGGAATGTGGTAAAGTATGTTTGTGATAGAACAAAGTAAGTGGTGGAATGGGGTAGGGCTGGATATCGCAAATGTGGATGATAAAATAGGGCTCTCGGTGATGAGCTGGTTAGAAATAGGGAGTCGTTATAGTACAGGTGAAATAAGGGCGTTAGAATGGGGTATAGGACGAGGTGTTAAGGAATGGGGTAGAGTAGGGCGTAATAGATCGTGGTAGAAGTGTGTAGAGTCTGAGGTGGTAGGGGTGTAGAAGGATGGGAGAGATGCCTCTCCTAGTTAGGAAAGACATACAGTGATGGAACTTGTATCCTATCTCGTTCAAATATCCCCCCCCCGCCGTAATACGTCACCTTGAACGGGATGAGATAAACCCTAGCGGAGGAATGTTGTAGTAATGTGTGTGTGTGGGGGGGGGAGTACATGGGATTAGACCAGCAGGATTTTCGAGATGAAATGGGGTCCAAGGATTCAGTCGGAAAATGGGGATACAACATGTCGTGAATAGTGTATGAGCCAACTAATGGTGTAGTGTGTGAGTCAACTAATGGTGTAGTGTATGAGCCAACTAATGGTGTAGTGTATGAGCCAACTAATGGTGATACTTAATGCTTTAGTCAATTAATTTTACCCAATTCCAAACACTGCCGCAGCGCCACCTGGCTCCAGTCCACCTGATCCTCACACATTAGCTGAATGGGAATGAGAGAAATCCTCTGTGTGTGTGTGTGTGCGTGCAAGTCGCTCTTTCTCTCTGCGCACGTTACAGAAGGAAGAAGTACAGTGTATAAAATTATAATATGTATTCCTCTTTTGACCAGTTATTGCCAGTTCTAGACACTCGTACTTATCTAGTTCTGATATACAAAACTGACTTAAATCAATCCTGAACCAGACAGGATTTCATCTTGCTGTATTCGTTCCCACGTACGGCCCCAGATCAGCGAATTCGGATAGCCAGCAGCTGTCGCCACTTGACGATCTCGAGTCACTGCGTAGCTTCCGCTCTGATCTTTGTTGACATTAATGGCGTCGGGATCAAGGTGACCTTGGCCGATAATCAATCAGTGACGCCATCGCACAACTAAATGATTTCACCATACCAACAAATCGAAGACCAAATTGTCGCACATGGTTTGGTACCGTTTCTTGTCACCAGGTGGTGGTGTTGTCTGCCGGAACAGCGACGTGATATGCGGTCGGACACGTGTTGAATAATTTACGATCGTAAACAGGGCGATTATTTCCGGTTGATGTCGAGCTTGAAGTCGGAAGGTCAGCTGATTGGCTGATAGTTGTTTTGTTTTTTTTGAGGGGGGGGGGGGGTAAGATTATTTTCTTGGAATCTAAATATGTCAAAATTCATCTGTCATGTTTTTGTCTGTCAACTGTCAATCACCCCCAGCCTTGTGCTCTCCGTCGGGTGTCATCTGTCATGTATCAAATGTTGAATGTTAGCCGACATTTGTGTTACGTCATTAGTTATAAATCGATTATTATAGGACATTCGATATTCTGTGGCTGTCAATCGTTATGTATTTTATCTGACAGTTTCTATAGTATATGTTATATAGTGTGTACTGACATCAGCTGACATTTGCCAGATGTTGTCTGTCAGATATATGTGTCACGTGCCACGTTTTATCCGTTAAACGGGAAGTCATTTTAGTGTTTTGTAAGTCAACTTTCGAGTGTCATCTGCCCGATATTGTTTCTTCTGTTATCTGCCACGTGTCATATATCATGTACTCTGCGTCATTCATCATCAATCATATGTCATCCATTGTCTGACAGATTTCAAACGTAATCAGTCGCTGTCGTTTGTCATCGCTAATCAACCGTCTCTCACACGTCAATCATCAGCTGTCATACGTCGCCTGTCGTCTGTCATCCATCATCTGTGGGCCAGACAATGCCTCATGTTATCTGCCATCCGACTTTTGTCACATTCCGGTTGTCATATGACACCTGTCATATGTCAGTTATCGCTTTCACGTCTTTTCTGTCATCTAGCGGCTATAATATGTCACGAGGCTTCTGCCATATTTCGACTGTCATCTGTCGTGTGTCATCTGTCGCGTTTCAGCTATCACATGCCATTCGTCATCTGTCGACGCCAATCTGACGCATTTCATCTGTCGCTGCCAATAGGTTGACAGGTGGCATGGCGAGAGTTGTTATCACGTGATCGTTTATGACCTAGTTTCCATGACGAGAGAGCAAATGCCAGATGTTGATGAGTGAATGAGATCAGTAAATAATGATCAATTGTAAATAATTGATGATCCTTAGAGGTCTGGGACCAATTAACAACTGGAATGGAATAACATTTATGTTATTCTCTGGCTGGATAGTAGCCTGGACGTTATTCTCTGGGTATTCAACAGGCTTGGAGTTATTATTTAAGTTAATACGAGCCTGAGTGTTATTCGTTGTGTTTCTAGGAGTTTGGGTGTT
The DNA here is from genome assembly GCA_025642065.1 of Paralvinella palmiformis. Taxonomy (NCBI): domain Eukaryota; kingdom Metazoa; phylum Annelida; class Polychaeta; order Terebellida; family Alvinellidae; genus Paralvinella; species Paralvinella palmiformis. Next base: position 595,659 of record JAODUP010000013.1, on the reverse strand, counting down.
ATTTTTAGGCACATCGGGACTGTGATGTTATTCTGTAGATGTATGTCTGTATATAGGGTGCGTTCTCAGTGGGGTACGAGACGCAGGACCATCCAGTCAGTGCGGGGCTGCAGAACCCCCACACATTTATAAATATTTAATTAGATTAATAAGTCTGGGAACCGCACCAAACCTTCCCCCCTTCCCCCAATCCAAGGCAGGGCCATTACCCCGGCTCGCTGAGCACAAACGCGAGCTTGACTGTATAACATATTTGTTATATTTGGCAATATCTCTCTCTCTCTCTCTCTCTCTCTATATATATATATATATATATATATATATATATATATATAGCGTGCGTGCGTGCGTGCGTGCGTGCGTGCGTGTGTGCGTGTGTGCGTGTGTGCGTGCGTGCGTGTGACTATGTCTATCCCAATGTCCACGACAATGCCTATGCCTATATCTCAGCCTGTGCCTGTGTGTGTCTTTGTCATTATTAAATGCTGTATCATGGACCAGCCGAGTCCACCCTGTCACTAATGACATTCGCCCAGCGCCATGTCGTCCCCGGAACAGCCACGCCACATGGCGTTATGGCGACCAGTCTCCGTGTTATAAATTCAATAACAATATCTCGTACGGAAGGGCCGACCAAGTAAGGCCAAGTAAGGCCAAGTAACACGCCGTTATTGATATCTGCTTACTTAAATCAGTCGTTTAGCGACAAACAACAACGCATCTACGTCATATTGGGTTTTTTGCTCCCTGTATTTTTCGTCTTCGGTTATACAACCACATCACGGCCCCACAACAAAACGACACCGCCCGAGCTTATCTCGGCTAGTTTGCATATCTTCATCTCAAAATGGCCAACTTCTCCATCAGGAGCGCATTGTCCGGAGGATCTCAACGGAATATAACATGTCGGCCCAGTGATAAGACGACCATAAACAATTCGGCTTTAATGTCTTAGCGTCGGAGGCCACAGATGACGAAAATACCCGGGGCCCGCTTCTCGATTATTGATGACGCTTAATGACGCCATTTTCACCGCAGATCTAATAATCCTTCACGGTCGATGTGGAGTTTCTCCTGCATCCCTATCGGGAAGGCTTTCCCTTAGCAACCGGGCTAAAGCTTAAAGGTTACCTAGCGACGCGGTAAACAGTCGAAAGGCAGGCACGAAGTTTGGCGGCGTCGCCGTAGACCAAAAATCACCCCCCCCCAACCTCCCCCCAACTCCCGCCTAGTCACTAGCACTCAATTCGTGCGTTTCGACGTCGGGTCGTGGACGCCGAAGATTGACGAAATGCGCCCAGTGGATTGGACGGAACGAGCGAAGAATAGACCGAAAGTGGCCGACAATGGCCGAACGTAAAGTGCCGAGCGGAGCCGGGCGGAAGAGGCCGCATCTTCGGCGAAATGGACTGAAAACCGGCCGGAGGAATCTCATTACGATCAAATGCCATCCAATACGCGCGGCCAGCTGCCCGCGGAAGAGCAAATAACCCGCGCGGCAGATGGTAATGGCCGTCAGACCGTTAGAGCTCTCCACTGGCGGGTGAAAAGTCACTTCTCCTCGACCGGAAGTGTCACGGCTCGACAAACCGTTTATGGCCGAAATCATTTGTCATCAACCACTAACGCTCGCCAAATAGTCTAGCTCGCTATACGACAGAGACGGCGATTTCGGGAACTTGTTGGAAATGTGCCGGACGAATATGGCGATTTTGAGGACGCTTTTCGTGATGTGCCGAAATTTTCCACGAGTTGGCGCTGACATTTGTAGAGGTGTAGCAATTAGTGGAGGTTGTCGACTTGGTGGAGTGTACTTGGCGGACATATTTCGACTTTTTCCATTAGACATTTGTCGCCTAATGGACTTGTAAGCCAAGCATTGGTTTTCGCGGGATATCCGCTAGGTGGCTCTCCGCGTAAACGGGTGTCGTCGTAAGTAGGTCGTCGTTACTCGTTGTGAGGTAATGTAACATCACTGGGGTATTGGACGTGTGCGTATTTGTGCTTGGATGCATTCGTGTTCGCTTGCGTGCATCTGTGTGCATGTACGTGTTTCTGGTGTATTCATTTCGTTGTTAACATCGCCGATGATATTAGATGTATGATAGTCTATAATTGATTAGCACGGTTTGTGAGCATGGATTGACTTGCTGATATTGAGTGACAGAAGTGATATATACGTTATCAGATATTGTCTGGCTGTCACTTGTTGATATTATACACGCCATCACATGGGTTATCCGTGTATGAAAATTGGATTTTGCCAGTGTGTGTGTTTCTGTCTGTATGTCTTTTTGTCTGTCTGTCTGTCTGTCTGTCTGTGTGCGGGTGGAAAGGGGGGGGCGGGGCCTGGGTGGTGAAGCGCATGTATTTTGTAGTTGTGTATAAATGTATCTACCTGCCTATCTGTCTATCTATCTATATATCTGTTTGATTTTATTCCTATATATGTGTCTATGTATCCATGAGTTTGGGTGTCTATGTGTCTATATATGTATCCATGTGTCTTGGTGTCTATGCGTCTATATGTCTATGTGGGTCCTATGTATTGGCCACTCTAAGCAGCTACTTCGAACCGTTTCACACCAAACTGTTGTGTTTAAACAACAAAGAAATCGATTAACGGAAAGACGCCATCCCCCGTGTCGTGGCAGCCATCTTTGTGTCAAGGCGGCCATCTTTGCGTCAGGGCGGCCAGCTTCGTGTCACGGCGGTGCTTCGAGAGGTTCACTCAAAACTGACTGGAATACTCCATCAGAGAATCAATATCAAACTTAAGTCTATCAGACTCTGTCACTCAGAGTATCACATAATGTCACAGCGATAAGACAAAGTGTTGCTTTGTCTAGTGGCCGATACATCTGTTGATACAGTTGATGAGACAGCGATTGAATGTTTGTTGATACAGAGAACTGATACGTACGTCAACTAAATTGTTGGTGAACAGAATTCTTTTTTAAATACACGAGTCAGCAGATGGCTGTTTTGATCCATAATTTCATACAGTGTTTTTTTCTTTTCTTCTGATACCCGTTATAGTACGCGTATCGGAGCGTGTATTAAAAAATATTGAAATGTGGATTTCATCGTGTTTATGCGAAAGCTGACACATGTACAGATAAGTGCGGTGATAAATTTCTTGATACATGGTATGCTCTA
>JAODUP010000013.1:265000-590000 GCA_025642065.1 Paralvinella palmiformis | reverse complement strand
TATTTAGAAACTCCACTCGGGCCTCGAACACGTCATCGATAATTTATTTTTTATATCGACACACACATCACTGCATCAATTGTAGTTCCTTAAAGTGATAAACGTTTTGTTATATGGCTTCCCTTCTGCCGTAATCTATATATAACAATGTTCCAGATTCCGAAAAACGGAACTCTTGTTCTATTAGGTTCGGCATTGTTCAAATTGGCACTAAATAGTTCGTATCAGTACCTCACATAAAAACTATTGATGGGGAAAAACGCAATGCATTATGCAAAGAGCAATTTTTGCTGCGTTATTAATTTAGATATTGTTGGTGATGTAGCATATTAGAACACTTAATTTTTTCCTCGATACAATATTTTATGTTACTAATTAGGGACAACGGTTTTACCTAAATGGGGCTTATCTATTCTGAATGTCGGCTAACGTTTCCGGCATAATGTTCATGTTTTCAGTATAGTTGTTCGTCGTGTAAACTGATCAAGAAATATAATGAAGTCTCTCACCTTTAACTGATGATCTGCTAATAGACAACTTTAGTGTTTACTAATTACTAAACTAAACATGGGCTTCAATTACTCTGTAATTGTCGTTGCTTTCATTGTTCAGTGTATAATGCGCAATAATATATATATATATATATATATATATATATATATACGTGTGTGTGTGTATGTGTGCGTGTGTGCCCCCCCCCCCCCATGCACATGGTAGGCTAAATGGTGCAAGCGACTTCCAAACATAATGAAGCAAAGTCAAAGATGATACACCCTTCAGATATGCTACCCGCCGAGATTGGAAATCGGGTTGTAGTGATCTGTATTCCAACGCACTAACAATTAGACCACGGAGGCACACACACACACATATACACACACACACATACACACACACATACACACATACACACACACACACACACACACACATATATATATATATATAATGGGTGAAAACTAAAAAGGAAAAAATAGCATACGCATAAATCATAAATATCGGTTATCGCATAAGATGTTCCATGTAATACAATAAAAATGTAATAATAACATTACTCCCAAGTCACCACTCTACATTTATTATCAATATCATGATATGTTTACTGAAGAGATATCAACTGTTTTGTATCAGACATAACTACCCATAAAGGCGGTGATATTTAAAATACAAAACAGTCACGTTATTACTGAAGTATATATATATATATATATATATATATATATATATATATATATATATATATGGGAATCGGTCTATTAAGAACACCCGTTGGATTGAAAATCGATCAAAATAGAAAAACACTAGTTTTAATGGTTGTCTTACGGGCAGTGGTCGTGCTGGTTGTCTTGGAGGGGAACATCTCGGGAGATTATGTTGAGGTGATTATCGCATAAGAATGGTTGTCTTAGCCATCTTATCTTAGTCCCAAGTCGCTTTAGAGAGGTGGTTACCTGATATGGGTTGTCGTCTTAAGGGATGAGGGAAGAAAGTCGGTAAGAGAAATCATCATTTTAGAGGGTTGTCTTGATGATAAACATTGTCTTGGAAGTGAGATAACTGTCCTCTAGAGATTGGAGGTATTCTAGGGGATGTGTTCTTAGGGGTGGGGGGGTCAGTTCGTCTTAGGAGATAGGTTACTTAGGAAGGATTGTTCTAGAGTGATTCCCATGGAAGACGATAATCTATTGGGGGGGTGGGGAAAACATCCTCTTGGAGTGATCTTACTTGGTTATGATATGGGAATCTTAGAGGTGTGTGGTCGTCGTGTGTGTGTGTGTGGGGGGGTGCTTTATCATTTATAATTAAATACACAAATCTTAGTGTCCATATTATATTTTATTATATTATATCATATCATATTATATTGTATTCTATTATATCATATTATATTATATCATATCATATCATATCATATCATATCATATTATATCATATCATATTATATTATATTATATTATATTATATTATATTATATTATATTATATTATATTATATTATATTATATTGCAGTATGGCTATCAAGGTGACTGTCTGGTGTACGTCCCTGATGATGACACTAACTACTGTCACAGGATGGACACCGTCAAATGGTAAGTGACAACACAACTGACACATCTACAAAATGTTAGAACAAGGTTAAAATTATAACAATTGATCAAATCTTCAATAAAGCGACAAATATTAGCAGGTCCTCCATAAACCTTTCCCTCTTGAGCGTATCTTCGTGTAGTTCACTTACTTTTACACGGCCTTTTACTTAACACATCCTACCATATATTATTCAGTTATTGATATGTGGTGTGGAACATATTCAAAAATTTGACACATCACAACGTATTATTAATAACTAGACACATCAAAACATATTTCAAACACCTGACACGCCTTAGGATATATGTAATCGATCGATACATTTCCGCATATCTTCCGAGGAGTGATATATGTTTAACGGCATATCCTGTAGACGCATACTGACTGGACTGGAGCGCTGACGCCGAATGCCGCTAGGTGGCGTAAATATCACGTGACACATATCACATTAATGACGGACGCAGATGGCACCGCATTACGACTTATATTAACTTCCGGTTCATTTTTTCCGTGCGATAATGTGTGAAATGGTCGTGCAGCCTGGGATATGGAAATGGTCTTCAGGGGGTGTAGCTGTCGTAGGGATAATTTAGAATAATGGCCGATGATCCAGAAAGATCTTGACGGTACGTTATGGGAACGAGTTCAAAGGTCAGTTTAGCTGGTCCCCGGTGACGAGTCTACGTACTTTTAGACAGCTGGGTATTTGTTTACATCATAGAACACATGGGATAAACTGTCGCCGATTATGATGATGATGATGATGATGATGATGATGATTAATATCTTGATATAATAATAATAATAATAATAATAATAACAACAACAACAGCAACAATAATATTCCCAATAGCAAAATAGCAAACGTGACATCAGCATCAATACAACGACAACAACAATAATATTCCCAATATTAAAATATTAATGATATTTATAATAATAATAATAATAATAATAATAATAATAATGTCCACATTATATTGACAGATTTAAAGGAGTATTGTTTTCCGAATTCGTTCAACGCCTCGTGCGGACCGAATGACGTCATACTGATGGGCTCGGCGCGCTACGGGCGCATGCGCGAAGGCAAGTGTCTGTCGACGGCTCTGCACATCGGCTGCTGGGCGGACGTGTTGAGTCACGTGGACCGGAAGTGCTCCGGTCGGCACGAATGCATCATCGGCATACCGGATACGACGTTACAGAACCTTCAGCCATGCCCTAAGGACATGTTCGCCTACCTGGAGGCCAGCTTTACGTGTCTTCCAGGTAATATAGAGCTACAGTCAAACCTAGATTAGCCGGCACTCGTTAAAGTGCCGCACGATTATTGGGATTTATCATCAGCCAGCTTATTACTTTGTCCTGTTAGTAATCTAGTTAATCGTATGCTAACTATATTTATTGATACTTATGTATAATTTATGCCTTATTATCGCGAAATTGAGATGGTAGAAATAGGAGGAGGTGGAGGAATAGTGGGAGTAGGAGTAGTATTAGTAGAAGTAGTAGTAGTAGTAGTAGGAGTAGTACTAGTAGTAGGAGGAGGAGGAAGAGTACGACAAGTAGTAGTAGTAGTAGGAGTAGTAATAGTAGTAGTAGGAGGAGGAGGAGTAGGACAGGTAGTAGTAGTAGTAGTAGTAGTAATTAACTTATTTTCCTAGTAGTTCACTTCTGTTTTAGTTATACCATTACTAGTGTTACCCGTATTTGGTGATTAAGTTTTATTTTAATAGTGTGTGTGACGTCGTCATATATCAACTCCATGTCTTATCGTAACAATCTCACTCATCAGTTATCTTCTTCCCGACTTACCTCTCGTGAAAAAGTCCACGATAGACAGCTCCTGGTTATCAATCGAAAGAAAGCCACTTGCGTCTATGGGATGTTTCATCTAATTATGCCATTTCCCCAGAAGGGTCGCCTCTCGGCCATATATCCCAGGTGTGACAGCGCCTATGATAAACAAAGCACTCACTCATTCACTCACTCACTCACTCACTCACCCACTCAGATGCCTCCGTAGTCTAACTTAAGGCACCACTGGCAACAGATCTCTGCCACCTGAGTTTCAAATCCCCGCGTGGACGTTTCATCTTTCACTGTCGCTCACTCGCTCACTCACTCACTCACTCACTCACTCCCATTATGACCAAAAAAAATTAGAGTGTACAAGGTGATAAAAAGAATAATTGGTATTTTAAAGGATGTATTAATAGGGTATCTTCACCTGACACCCCCCCCCCGTCGTGTCCACTGTCCCACTGTTATAGTCTCCGTTAAGGTTCGCCATAGTTCTCGATTGAGTACACCTAATATATCAACAACTTCGGTCGTGTACACACTGACGTGTACGACGACCAGGTGTAAGAACTTGGATCAATGTCCGCCTCCGATTCCCCTAAACAACGGCCAATTATACGATTGCTTTGCTTCCAGCCGGAAGTGGAGTGTCATCTCATAGTGGATGGTCACCCAGTGGACATTTTAAACAGCAACAGTCGATAGCTTGCTTCAGACCAAGAACCTCCAAGATTCCAAAACGCTACATCATTACTGAGCTACAACGACTCCAATAGAGCTAATGGTTAATTATTAAACACTCGTAGAAGGAATAACGCATGAAACAATGCCCCCGTCACTCTCTCTCTCTCTCTCTCTCTCTCTCTCTCTCTATATATATATATATATATATATATATATATATATATATATATAGAGAGAGAGAGAGAGAGTGGGGGGGGTGTTAGTGGATGGGGGTGGGAATTGTTATCCTCGTCGACTCAGGGATTCATAAATATTGTAGGTGGCTCTGGGGTCGTTTGAGTCATCAACAGCAATGTAATCAGATTTCAGGGGGTCTTCAGAAAAATTAACTGAAACATACACCGCCACACAGACAGACACATGGTGAGAAACGTAGACAAATACACCAACATATACATTAAGAAAAACCACATACACAAACAAACACACACATGTGTATGTGTTTCTTCCAAAAACACACCAGTCGGAGTTACGTGCGGCCGTCATGTCGCTATTTACAAGCTATCATTCGCCATTTTGCGCTAATTTCGTTAGATTTCCCTGACAAACGCATGAAAATTTCACGATATGCGCCATGGGAAAATGGACGATGTTAGCGCCGCCTACAGGCGATCCTTGGTGCTGACCGCAGAGCCATCTGGGGGCAGGCGACGGCAATTAGAGCGAATATCCGGTTACTGGCGGCCTTCAGGAATCAATCTTTTTAAGAGGTAATTCTGGAGTAATCAGGCGGAGTGGGATTCTGACATAGGGTGAAGGTCGTCGTGACCATACCACGTGACTTAATGCAGTTATGTCACGTGGTCTGACCGTTCTAACCAATCACCGGCTAACGCGATCTGATGTCCGGCTGTTGGGAGACGTCAACACGCGCATACACGCACACACGCACACACACGCACACAGACACACACACACACAATATATATATATATATATATATATATATATATATACACACACACTCTCTCTCTACATTCAATAGCCTAACGAATCGTCCAGAGATAGCATTCACGTTTCGTAATTCTTTGTGCCAGTGCACTTTCACACACTTCATAAACATAGGTACGCATAAGCACGTAGGCACATGTATGCGCGCATCAGCGTATATAAACACTCACTCACACACACACACACACACACACACACATTTAAACATGTGTTTAGGGCATGGTTCCCCGTCTCCATAGAACAACGGAAGCCAGGTTACGTCCGGATACCAGAACAGGTCAAATGTCATGACAACGAGATATAAATAAACCAATGACAAGTGACAGCTCTGACTCGAGGCTGTCCAATCAGATTAACTTCCGCCTACAGCGACAACACGACAGCCAATAGGGTGTCTCTTCTATTGACAATGGCCGGTACATAGCTAAGCTATTATTGGTGTTTCTACAGTCATGCATGGCTAACATAGGCCATCGTACTTAACTACTTATCTGCGTATGGGCTTAGACTTGTGTACTTAGCCTTACAAACTAGCTTACACGTATACGTTTATTAGTTCTTACACATGGACCTGCACTTAGCATTTCATTCCCACGTAGATTCACGCATGGGGATTACCTAACGGACTCTTATAAATGGCCTTATGCAAATACTATGGATTCAGACATATACACGTTTATAGATGTGTGTTAACCGTACTTACAATTAAATTTACCTATACGCAGGCTTACAAACACGGATTTATACACATACATGTATATATACACATACTTAAGCAAATTTATTTACGCATAAACCCACACAAATATGCTTACACATATATGTATAAAGCATCACCATGGCCTAACTGAAAGCGTGGTTGACCATAGAACTCTAGCAGCTGGGTTCAAAGCTAGCCTGGTCCAGTAAGTAATAGAGTGAGTGAGTAAGTGAATGAGTGAGTATCTTGTTTATACTCCATGTCCTCTACTGACTATACATGAGAAGAATTGCAGATATAATTTATCTGGTTAGGTCCTTGCGCTTAGTGAATCGATTACATGAACACCGCATAGATAAAAGTGATGGCACTTCGGCAATGAACAGCGACATCGTGTTTGTGGGGTAGAGGATGCGTGGAGACGTGTTAAGTTAAATGGACAACCTAAATACCGGCTTGTAAGTCGGATGATTTTATCGCGGTTTTCAAAAATAACACATTCTATAAATAGTAAATTTTCATTGATTCGGAATATATTGGTTTTTTTTAACAATTATTATTCTTATTATGGCATATTTGTCATCTTTTCTGCGATAGTTTGATGTATGATTTACATCAGCCTAAAGAAGGTTTAATTCCCCCGGAGAGGTGCTCGGTTTCAGATATATTTCTTCTAACAATTATTATTCCTATCCTAATTTTATTTCGACAGAGTAGCCAATCAAATCTCTTGAGGACTGATGGTGATTACATAACAAAATGAGAAATAGGAAAATGCTTTATGTTATTTACTGGATGCTTCTTTCGTAAAGAAAACTCAAATCTCCCATGTTTTCCTAATCATTGAAAGTTTGACTAATTTTTAATAAAAAGGATATATATATATATATATATATATATATATATATATATATATATATATAAACTTTTCTACGGTGCAATATTTTTAAAGCTGCAACCCATTCTGTACTGGTTGGTTCTGAATCAGTACCTCGGTCGAGACCCACACATGTAGTTCGGCCGGATGCCGTCAGGCGTCGTCCTTGTTGTGAACATGCTGCTTTGAATGTCAAAGAGTAGATATCCTACGCGAATCGTCTTCATAACACTTAACACGCGAAGAAATGTTGTAAACAATGTGGAAACATCGCGCTGCGATATGAGAAATTGTTATCCACAAACTGTCTTAATCTTAAGTGGCTAACAGAAGTCCGCTTTTTAGCTAGGTAACGACTTACTCCCGTCGTCAAATGATGCTTGAATTTCGTTTACAAGTTGTCATTCGAAAACGACGGCCAGGCTTCCAGCAAGATGGAATACATGCATAAAGATTGATAATAGTCAGGATCCAACTTCAGGATTCATCGGTGAAGTGTCTAGTATGCCGGATACGAAAATGTTTCGGTATCAATCGTTAAACGATAACAAAATTACAGCTTATGAATGACTGTTTTGTTTAGCCTGATTACACCCGGTGACTTTTTTGTTTAACCTGGTTACGCCCGATGACTGTTTTGTTTAACCTGGTTACACCCGATGGCTGTTTTGTTTAACCTGGTTACACCCGATGACTGTTTTGTTTAACCTGGTTACACCCGATGACTGTTTTGTTTAACCTGGTTACACCCGATGACTGTTTTGTTTAACCTGGTTACACCCGATGACTGTTTTGTTTAACCTGGTTACACCCGATGACTGTTTTGTTTAACCTGGTTACACCCGATGACTGTTTTGTTTAACCTGGTTACACCCGATGCTGTTTTGTTTAACCTGGTTACACCCGATGACTGTTTTGTTTAACCTGGTTACACCCGATGACTGTTTTGTTTAACCTGGTTACACCCGATGACTGTTTTGTTTAACCTGGTTACACCCGATGACTGTTTTGTTTAACCTGGTTACACCCGATGACTGTTTTGTTTAACCTGGTTACACCCGATGACTGTTTTGTTTAACCTGGTTCCGTGCTGTTTTGTTTAACCTGGTTACACCCGATGACTGTTTTGTTTAAGCTGGTTACACCCGATGCCTGTTTTGTTTAACCTGGTTACACCCGATGACTGTTTTGTTTAACCTGGTTACACCCGATGACTGTTTTGTTTAACCTGGTTACACCCGATGATGTTTTGTTTAAGCTGGTTACACCCGATGACTGTTTTGTTTAACCTGGTTACACCCGATGACTGTTTTGTTTAACCTGGTTACACCCGATGAGTGTTTTGTTTAAGCTGGTTACACATAGGAAATTCTGCCAAGGATTTACTCCCAGAAAACATTAAATCATCAAACCGAAATTGAAAGATGAAATATATCATAGTCAACATTGCAATTTGCTACTCCATTCAGGTACTCTAAAATATAGTATGTTATCTTCCTATGAAGTGATGTGCAGGTTTCGTACCACGTGTCTCCACAACACTCTGAATGCGCAACTACCGATCACATATTTATATTAAGACAAAGGACGTGCTTTCTTGCTCTTACAACTTCCAACCGTTCGTAAACCTGCACACGTGAAAGATCAACAGCAAGTTGTTGGATTTGAATCAGGCGGTCACGATTTCTAGTTTATCTCATTACCGCTGGGCTATAGAGTGTATCTCTGGTGATTAATGGTGGGCTTGGAATAACCTTATGCAGTAGCTATTTGGCTAAATCAAAATATTGGGGAAGACAAATTCTGGTAGCGGGTGTAGGTATGTTTTCAGAGAGAGAGAGAGAGAGAGAGAGAGAGTAGGCTCATTGAGGACATCTGCAACAGGTAAATCACGTTACATCGCGTTATATGAAATGACAAAACTGAGAAATTGTCAAAAAAAACAATTAACGAGTAATTCTGCGTTGACGGAAGACTAAATAGGCCACGTAATTTTAAAGTTTAATTATGTGAAGTGAGGGGGGAAACATCCTTCAGCTATAGCCGGATCGCAATTTGAGTTGGGATGATAGCGATCCAAAGCCAACCACGCTACGACCACAGAATCATCTCGATAGTAGTGATAAACTCGGAGGTGGTCGGGAGTTTTCTGACTTCTATCTCATCTCCTGGATAGGGTAATCCAAAATTATCCTCATTTCAGGTGATACGTTTGTTTACTCTCCCAGAGTAAATAATACCAGTCATGAGCCGATTATACATAATGTAATCGACTGTAAGTACGATTACTTTGAACGGGTATGATACGAACGTGTAGGGCTACTAGAAACATTCCGGATCATCGAATACGAATAAGAGTAATCTAGTATGTTGCGATTGTAAATATGATTACTGAAAGGGTAAAAGTAATCGACTACCAGTGTCAATTGTAATCGTACGGGTAGGATTACGTCTTTGTTATAATCCAACCAACACACGTCACCTCGGTACTTCCGAGTTGCAGCTGATATTCCAGCTGCTCTGCGCGTTGGTGGGCTCGAACCTCAGTGTTGTCTGCTACCATGGAATGTTTCATCCAGCAGTAAAACGCTTCGACTCGGTGACCCCTCCTTTAGGATTAACCCCCTCCGACGTATGTATCAAGTAAGATTAGTGTCGAGATCAAATAAAATAATCGCTTCAAATATCAATCTTAAATAGAGTTTTATTTACTGTAGATAGGCAAATGTTGACGATCGTCAACATTTGGCGGATTTGAACGATCGTCAACATTTGCCAATCATGCGATGTACAGACTAACACACCATCATAAATCTCGTAGAAAGCTCACATTCGTGGGGATATAATATTGTTCTTCATAGTGTGAGCTTGTGTAGACAAATTAATCTATATACAACAATTAAATTGAAAGTTTGTCAATAAACTGTTTATATTTAGTATTACAATTAAATGTGTATTTCACAGCAACAGCAAAATGTAAACATCAAATCAGTTGAACGCATCGTCAATATCATCCTTCATGGGATGTGATTGACCAGCTCTCTAAATAGAATCCTCTTTCGAAGACAAATTACAACAAAAAACAATTAATTATGATAATAATTTATTGACAATATTTTCATAATATAAAATCACCAGACAATATCCTATTGGTGACACTTTCCAAGAATGTTTGTAACAAACTGTGATATTTCAAGAAGATTACTGACCATTCACCATTCATGCTTCGTATGACTTCCTTTGAAAGCGATCAGGATCAGTAAGCCTGCGTATGATCGTGTGTTTGCTTGTGGTGTGAATTAGAACAAATTAAAGGTGTCGATGTGTTTTGAAGGTGTGATTGAGACAATATTCTTGAATTTACATAGATAATTCAGGCTTTATATTACAGAGAAAATTACGAAATTAGATCATTTTAGAACCAAGAATTCGCCAACTTAAAACGTCGCCTTCGTGTCCGGATTGTTAATTCGCCAAATTAATACGTCGCCATTACTTCCCAAATTACAGTATTTGTTGATTTATGTATTGATTTTTTTATTCGGCCAATCAATCATTCCGAGAACTCATTTATAAACCAGTTGAATGTTATGGTAATGTATCATACTACCCAAATATTGATAATTATCTCCACAAATCGCTTGTTTCCACGACAACAAAAGTTAATTTCCGATTGAAGTACATGATTGTCAAACATTCATCTATGATTTCGTCAATCAAATTACTTTGGTTCTGGCTGGTGATGGTGTACAACATGTCGAGTCATCGGTCAGCTATGCTCCCTGTCAGGAGCTCTACCGTGTTGACAAACGACAAAGCCCTCTTATCTATATGTCAAATGGTGTACGAAAGTTGTCGGGACGAGTTTTTTTAGGAGGGTACGATCTGTGACTGTGGTCATCGTCGGCGAGAGACTTCAGAACCACTCGGAAAGTATCAAAATACACCCACATGCAACCACGCGGGTGTTCAACCCTACTATGTTGAACCTATCTATGTTAAGACATGTCGGGGCTATTTTTAGAAAAACTCCATGAATCGTCCAGATGTTTTATTCGCTGTATGTAACTCTAAGTACTATTTAGAGGCAGTACTAACTGACACACACACACATACACACAGATACATACATACACACACACGCCACTTATCTACTGTCAATGGCGCGTCTGCTGAATTCGATTATCGCCCAGCGATGCTCCCCTGAGGGCCGGAACTTTCCATCACGTGTCGCCCTATATCAGCTTAGCCCGCGTAAAAGTCTCGGTGCCAATTAGTCACGTGTTTTGCGCGGGATGAATGCCGAGTTTATAGGCGGCACCTAGCGGCGTCCCGACATCGGCACCGAACAAACAGGTGGCGTGCGCTATCTCCGTCGGGACATCGCTTCCGGTTGAGCCACTATCCAGAATGCTCGCCGGCCGCTATCCGGATCTGGCGAACATCATTCAGGAAGCGGAACATAATGCCAACGCCGACCGGATCGCCGTCCGAAGGCGTCATAGGTCACGTGATTGATGGCTAATAAGCCGGTATTAATGAGCGAAAGGCGTCGTTATGAATATGACGGCGTCCATTGGCGAACCTATTATCGCCCATCGTACAGCCACCATATTGGATTTCATCGTTACTTAAATTACTGTGGCGCTGTTCGTTGGATGTTTACAATCTGTTTGTTGATATCCGGGACTTAGACAACGGAGTTAAGCCTCATAACCCGTCCTCACATCGATCTCCAGGCTGTGAGTAAGATCATCAGGGGGTAGGTTAATGCCTTCGTTCCGAGACTTCGTAGTATATACAAAGCGGCGTAAGCCAGCGGTATGCTTGTGGTACTTCTTTTGATATGCATCTCTAGTTTTTTTTCTATCTATCTATCTATCTATCTATCTATCTATCTATCTATTTATCTCTAGCCCTCGATCATACAAATGTTCCGAGCTCGAGTCCCGGAAGACTTGCCTTACCCAGTGCTTCTCAAACGGACGTGAGGATGATCCAGTGATGCAGCGTTATTATGCAAATCTTCATGTTGTGGGTTCAATTCCATCTCGTGTCCGTGTTTTGGGGATGTTTCCCTAGACAGAAGCCCCGCGGTCTATGATCCAAATGTGACCAACTTCGAGACCAAATAACTCTAGTGAAATCAACTCTCAAACGGTCATCGGAAACCTCCAGGAGGCCGTCGTGTTCAGACATTGAGGTCGTAACAGAACTGACTAGAGCTGATTATTATTATTATTATTATTATTATTGTTGTTTTGAAGTTGTTGTTGTTATATTCTTGTATCTAGACATAATTTAGCACTGATTATACACCTAGAACTAGCCAATCTATCTGTATACCTTACCTGCAGCAGACTTAGCTCGCCACTTGTAACTGATGTTGATCAAAAACTCATCTTCTCTCAACGATCAGGATTTTCTTGTAACAACGACTTTACCACACTTTGTCCTGGATCGACAGGATTCATTTATCTGGAGCTGTCAGTATGATTAAGGATGCTAGAGGCTAGACGACATCTAAACTTATCACAGTCGAGCTAATCATCAACTAGATCACTAACCAGGGGGGGGGGACATAGCTTGTCGGACTTACCTAACACGACAACACTCGAATTAAGAATCCTTCTCTACTCTAAGGAGTTTTTGTTCTCGTTCTACGACTGGCTATTAGTGGTATTCGGTCGTATTTAATCCGCCTCATTTAAGTTTGTACAATTCAACGGCACTATAATCCTTGCTATAAGCCACACTATAATCCACACAATAATATTGTATACACGATGCTATACACTATAATCCACACACTAATCTACTATATTATCCATAGAATAATCTATACTATAATCCACAGAATAATCTACACTATGATCCATAGAATAATCTGCACTGTAATCCACACAATAATCTACAATATAATACATATAATAATCTATACTATAATCCACACATCTAATATATAAAAAAGTATACACTATAATCAACGCAATAATCCACAGCTGGT
This sequence comes from Paralvinella palmiformis, assembly GCA_025642065.1. Classification (NCBI taxonomy): domain Eukaryota; kingdom Metazoa; phylum Annelida; class Polychaeta; order Terebellida; family Alvinellidae; genus Paralvinella; species Paralvinella palmiformis. The sequence goes on along the minus strand of JAODUP010000013.1, from coordinate 576,827 downwards.
ACTATACACTCTGTTATCGCTCTGTTATAAGCACCCGATTTAGTGGATTTGAATAGGAGACGTTTTCTACTCTATCACGTTACCACTGAAGCCACCATGTAAAGTGTCTATATGGACAAATATTAGTAATATGAATAAAAAATTTATATTTATTAAAAATAGTATATTAATAAGATGTCAAAGCCAGAATATTCGTAGTTTGTGTACGCAATAAAACATCCAAGTAAAGAAGACCGAAGGTACATATAAAAAATGGCCGTCCAGCAACTGATTTTCGTATCCCGATATGACACTGAAAAGTGTGCCATGTTTTCAGGATATTATGTTTATAAGTAGACAATCTTATTGACGTTTATTCAACGGGAAAAAAGATGCTCTAAGCGCTTGCATATACACCTTTGTTGTTGTTTATTGTTGTTGTTGTTGTTGTTGTTGTAATGTTTTGGGCGTGGGTTTCATTTTGGCGCCCGCATCTGTAGAACCTGGACTCGAATCCTGGCCTGGCTATTTGTGAGAGGAATTTCATCTTTAACTTCGCCTCATTACCTTTGGATATCGCCATGCGTGCGCACAAAGTTGGACGTAAAATATCAACATTTGAGGGCTTTACTCGCTGAAATGAGCAATCTTCGACATGTCTAGCAGCCAACAACCGTACATCACCGGATCACAACCCCTCTGATGGTATAGTAATAATGGTGTGTATCGTGTAGGATTACACACGCTTTGGCGTCCCAGGAGGGTGGGGTCTTGGAGCGTTTTCTAAGTCGCTGACCTTCGTGCCTCTTAGTACCGATTATTATATCCGCATGTACCCATATAACTTCCCTTTGCGCGCGATCGGGCCAACCACCAATCAGTAAGTGGCTCGGTCAAAATTCGACCAATCAGAGTTCATTAAACCGTGAGTCCGTGCAGTTTACATTATATGTGAAAAGGGCGGATTCAAAATGCGGAGAGATCCAGATCTAGGGTTTTGCATTATATACAAAAAGACTGACAATTTTATATATATATATATATATATATATATATATATATATATAACATGCGAGCCATAGACACAAACGTCGGACTACATGCAACATAGATAAACAACTTTCAACACAGTACAATGCCCCAAATTGGAACAAAGCGGACCAAATCTAATAACAAAGTGCAACAAATAGGTGATGATTATGGTTTGAGTACACTGACCCCTTTGTGTTCTTTCATGGCATATACTGGTCGATTCGGCCCTATTTGACTCGTACCTGACTGGATGTTATCGGTTAGTGTTCATTACAAGCCTATAATTGGCATTTAGAAACCCCGAGTGTCTGGTTACGTTAACCATTTGGGCCGAATGCTCAGGTTAAATGCCTAGCTCTACCAAATATGCTATCTATTAAAGTAACCAACATTGAATTCGGAATATAAGCTAGATCTGTATGCATGCATACATACATACATACATACTCAAATACACACACGCACACGCCCCACGCACGCACACACATACACAGACACACACACACACACACATATATATATATATATATATATATATATATATATATAAATAATCAGAAAGATACAACGTATAAGGATATATTATAAATATTGTTCATTCCTTATTCCCGACACAATAACAATAAGTTTCGGATAAAAGATTCCCAACCTGTAGTATTGAACCCATAAGTGGTGATCCAGAGCTAGAACCTGGCTACCACACAATAATCTACAATATAATACATATAATAATCTATACTATAATCCACACATCTAATATATATAAAAAGTATACACTATAATCAACGCAATAATCCACAGCTGGTACTATACACTCTGTTATCGCTCTGTTATAGCACCCGATTTAGTGGATTTGAATAGGAGACGTTTTCTACTCTATCACGTTACCACTGAGCCACCATGTAAAGTGTCTATATGGACAAATATTAGTAATATGAATAAAAAATAATAATATTTATTAAAAATAGTATATTAATAAGATGTCAAAGCCAGAATATTCGTAGTTTGTGTACGCAATAAAACATCCAAGTAAAGAAGACCGAAGGTACATATAAAAAATGGCCGTCCAGCAACTGATTTTCGTATCCCGATATGACACTGAAAAGTGTGCCATGTTTTCAGGATATTATGTTTATAAGTAGACAATCTTATTGACGTTTATTCAACGGGAAAAAAGATGCTCTAAGCGCTTGCATATACACCTTTGTTGTTGTTTATTGTTGTTGTTGTTGTTGTTGTTGTAATGTTTTGGGCGTGGGTTTCATTTTGGCGCCCGCATCTGTAGAACCTGGACTCGAATCCTGGCCTGGCTATTTGTGAGAGGAATTTCATCTTTAACTTCGCCTCATTACCTTTGGATATCGCCATGCGTGCGCACAAAGTTGGACGTAAAATATCAACATTTGAGGGCTTTACTCGCTGAAATGACCAATCTTCGACATGTCTAGCAGCCAACAGCCGTACATCACCGGATCACAACCCCTCTGATGGTATAGTAATAATGGTGTGTATCGTGTAGGATTACACACGCTTTGGCGTCCCAGGAGGGTGGGGTCTTGGAGCGTTTTCTAAGTCGCTGACCTTCGTGCCTCTTAGTACCGATTATTATATCCGCATGCACCCATATAACTTCCCTTTGCGCGCGATCGGGCCAGCCACCAATCAGTAAGTGGCTCGGTCAAAATTCGACCAATCAGAGTTCATTAAAACGTGAGTCCGTGCAGCTTACATTATATGTGAAAAGGGCGGATTCAAAATCCGGAGAGATCCAGGTCTAGGGTTTTGCATTATATACAAAAAGACTGACAATTATATATAATATATATATATATATATATATATATATATATATATACATGCGAGCCATAGACACAAACGTCGGACTACATGCAACATAGATAAACAACTTTCAACACAGTACAATGCCCCAAATTGGAACAAAGCGGACCAAATCTAATAACAAAGTGCAACAAATAGGTGATGATTATGGTTTGAGTACACTGACCCCTTTGTGTTCTTTCATGGCATATACTGGTCGATTCGGCCCTATTTGACTCGTACCTGACTGGATGTTATCGGTTAGTGTTCATTACAAGCCTATAATTGGCATTTAGAAACCCCGAGTGTCTGGTTACGTTAACCATTTGGGCCGAATGCTCAGGTTAAATGCCTAGCTCTACCAAATATGCTATCTATTAAAGTAACCAACATTGAATTCGGAATATAAGCTAGATCTGTATGCATGCATACATACATACATACATACTCAAATACACACACGCACACGCACGCACGCACGCACACACATACACAGACACACACACACACACACACACACACATATATATATATATATATATATATATATATATATATATAATCAGAAAGATACAACGTATAAGGATATATTATAAATATTGTTCATTCCTTATTCCCGACACAATAACAATAAGTTTCGGATAAAAGATTCCCAACCTGTAGTATTGAACCCATAAGTGATGATCCAGAGCTAGAACCTGGCTACCGGGACGCTGTCACAAGTAGGTTAAGGCTAACCTTCAGATGCCCGTAATACGGACTGCCTGAGGTCACAGTAGAGACACATTACTCCCTTGCTAATCAAGCTTACCGGATTGATGTGTAAAACAAACATTGTCCATTCGGGTCACGTGTAGGCCGTGTTACCGTTAAAATCGTGCCGATAGATGAAATCTCGCACCCACTCCGCGAAACGTTGTTTTTTTATCGAAAAACGTCGTGACGTGATTTGAAGTGAACAAGTCACCCACCCCGCGTGATTACACGAATAACAATCTCAACAAAAAAGCGTCTAATATTTTTTTCGTTGTGTATTACGTTCACGGTTGATAAAAGACGCCGGTGTGCCGCTTGTTTCATCTGCCGACATAAAGTTTAACATTAATTGCTGAAATTAACGCCAATCATAACTTTATCCCATCTCTTCCAAATCGCGAGTGCGCCAAACCTACAAATTAGCGTTCGAATCCGACTGGTAGCTGTCTTTGTGGGATGTTTGTCTAGATACTCTAAACAAATAACTCACCGACTCGCTCTTCTAAATGGCTCTAACTCTTTTGCTGGATGATTAATTTTTACGGCCATTTTTGTGCACACGGTAGGCTAAAAGGGCCGAGCGACCTCCAAATGTAATGAGGCGACGTCAAAGATTAAACATCCTTCAGATATGCCCACGCCGAGATTCGAACTCAGGTGCTAGTGATCGATGATCCAACACGCTACCAGTTAGACCACGGAGGCGCCGCCCAATACGAATTCTTTTGCTGGATGAGTTGGATATGTCATCAAGTAAAGACTCAAATTATGACTGATTGTATGTATTAGAGGCGTCACAACACCCCCCCCCCCTCCCTCCCCCGGGCCTCTAACATAACGGCAAGTCGACTTCCTATAGGCCAACAGACCATCACGAATATCCAGATAAATGAATCCGAAGAAATTCATCACAGACACTTACCTATTGAACCGGTCATGTTGATAGAGAAAGTATCGTGAACGAAGATATAATCCGGACGACGATCGTCCGGATCAACGATCCACCGATCCGCCGCCGCCGCCGCGGTCTGGATATATCGGACGCGGGTTAGGTTAAGCCGCGGCCTAATAGCAATCTTCTCTCGTTTCCTTCTTCTTCCAGTCACTCTTGACCCGACGTGGTCGTGTCTCCATCGCGTCAGCATCACCGTGCCGTCACCTTCCGGATATCTATCCAGTATAGCGACCATGGAGACGGGACTCGGATCTCGAAGCTGTCCGTGGAGGATCACCGTGGCCACTGGCCAACGAATCAACGTCAGTCTAATAGACTTTGGGGTGGCCTCAAGGTTAACACAGAGTGGCTCTGTCTGTCAGGTAAGTAACATTTTGGTCATCTGTCACTGGACTCGTCTCTGAGTGGTAGTTAGATCGGTAACTAGGTTTATGACAACCTTTGTTGGGTGGTTAGACGGGTGACTAGGTTTATGACAACCTTTGTTGGGTGGTTAGACGGGTGGCTAGGTTTATGACGACCTTTGTTGGGTGGTTAGACGGGTGACTAGGTTTATGGCAACCTTTGTTGGGTGGTTAGACGGGTGACTAGGTTTATGTCAACCTTTGTTAGGTGGTTAGATGGGTGACTAGGTTTATGATAACCTATGTTGGGTGGTTAGACGGGTAACTAGGTTTATGACGACCTATGTTGGGTGGTTAGATGGATAACTAGGTTTATGACGACCTATGTTGGGTGGTTAGGCGGGTGACTAGGTTTATGGCGATCTTTGTTGGGCGGTTAAGTATGCGGTTAGATAGGTGACTAGTTTTATGGCCACCTTTGTTGGGTGGTTATTTATGTAGTTAGACAATTAGGTACCATTGTGTCTACCTTTGTTAATGGCTATCTTTAGACTCATCTTTGTCATTTGTTATCTTTGTGGTCACCTTTTGTCGTGGTTAGACAAAACAGTCATCTTTGTTTCATGGATAACCCTCGACATGATTATTGGCGTAACTCTGTTTGTCTGTCTGTCTGTCTGTCTGTCTGTCTGTCTGTCTGTCTGTCTGTCTGTCTGTCGTCTGTCTGTCTGTCTGTCTCTTGGTATGTTTCGCTCCACATACCTAAACCTCTTCATATTTTTCATCTACCCATACATTCACTCATCTACCCATCCCCCCCCCCACCATCCTACCACCCCTCATACCAATATCGAGATGTATAAAAACAGACAGACACGAAGACTGGTGAGACATTAGATGTCTCAATCCGAAAACTCGCTCATTTAGATTCAATCTTCTGGTGAATCATCCGAACGTTATACTCACGTTATTTGATTTTCTGTACCGGTGCCATTTCCTCCACTCCTAAATGGACACACACATACACACACACACAGTCACGCACGTGTGTGTATTTTTTATAACAGACTGTAAAGAAAGTATCTTTAGATTGATTCCATACTTTCTGAACACCTCGTATAGCTGTATGCATGCCGAAATTATAACCATCACGTCTAATTCTATTCCGTCTAAGAGCAGCTTAGACGTCTAACAGTTTCATCCAAAACAAGGTGTCTAACATCGGTGAATGACTCCGTCTGACAGGTAGCTAGCTCTTCCGCTCTCCCCCTCCCCCACCCCCCGTCTATCAGACACCCGTTGGTGTTCTCCACAATAAGATGTTTATCGAATGGATATCGATTGAGTGAAAAGTAGGGGGCGAGGACAGGGAGATATGAGCTGTCCAACATCCCATGGGATGTCGTGGGAATCAGCGCAGACAATTAGCCCGTCTACTGGACAGAGGTTAATCTATCTGGCTTTAAGCGGATGTTTTGCCCTGTCAGAGATTTTAATCGAAATCGACGAAAGCTCGCTAAGTCGAAAAGCGGCGTCGTTAAGAGTAATGTCGTCACGATGACGTCATAGACAGACAGACAGACAGACAGACAGACAGACAGAAACTGAGAGATTGATTGATTAATTGATTGATTGACTGATTGATTGATTGGTTGGTTGATTGAAGAGAGGTTGAATGAACAAATAATGAGTAAGTGATAGTTATAGTATATACATGATATGTGTGTGTGTGTGTGTGTGTGTATGTGTGTATATATATATATATATATATATATATATATATATATATATACGATACAATCCACTCTATCCTAAATCGGCATCTTTCTTTAAGAAGACTCGACCAAGTCTCGTTTCACGTGAAGTGATACGAGATTTCTGTTCCAGTTACGCTTAAGGACGTTATCTTACCCAATACACGGTTGGCTCTTGTTATGGTTAGTTATGATGATGACGACGACGACGATGATGATGATAATGATGATGATGATGATGATGATGATGATAGTAGCCCAACTTTGGATGGTTATAAAGCATAAAGAATATAATATGCCCTATTTATGGTACTGTTGTCCGCTATTTCCTGAACATAAATCGTAATCCACATTTTAGTTGTGAGAAAGTATTATATTCCTCAAAACACTGTCCATCTAGTACATGGAAAATGTAAAATGTTGATCATTTAAGGCCACTTTTGTGTACATGGTAAACGAAATAGACCAAGCAACCTCTCAAGGAAAGATGAAACATCCTTCAGACACAACTAGGCAGGGATTGTAATTTCTTATCTCTTGTAGTTGTATTGTAATTTATTTAACGTTCATAAGCACACAAAAATCTAAATGGGAAAAACAAATAAACAAAATGTTTTTTCGCTCGCACGGCAATTGAGGTCAAAAGTCAAAAGGACGGTCATCTTAAATCAAAGAGAAATATTATATTCTTCTTGGTACAGTAAATTATTGCAGTAGAAAGAAATAAGAAATATATGCTTATCTTTTTTATTATAAATATTGACTGCGCACTCACTTTTTGGGGTATTTGTTTGTTCTTTATTTTACGACAATCAATTTGGACAACAACACGTGTATAAAGCAAGTTTAGAAAGCTGTTCAAAGAAGTAATGTAGACACTGTTATGGCGTCGCGAATGTTAGAACGTGACGAAATCTGAGAAAGAGAGAAAACTACAAATATCGAGTAATGGCGCCAAAATAGCTGTTGCAGACGATAGCCGGTGTAGTAGATGGTGAATCATTTTAGCGATTAAAGCATTCCCTGGACAGCAAATATCTTAGAGTGTCTCTGGTGACCTATAATGGTCGTAAAACAAATATGCAGCCGATAATACAGTCGACAATGATTCGGCCATTTTTTGGCAGCCCTCGGAATCCCATTATCGCCCCTCACGTGTCTAATTTGAATATTCAATGAGTATATGGATATTTATATACACACGAGGTGATGACGATCATCATTGGCAATGTATGAGATGATGATGTGACGATATGGAGGAGATAATAATTATCTTTTGACAGGTAGACCCAGGTGTTTCTATATATCTTAATCTCCAAAAGAACATAGTCTGGTAACATTTCTATGTGATATATGCTAGACGTCTGATTTTCTGTATGCTGTGTTAAATGCTAGACACGTCTACATATTTTTAGAATATGCTTTATGAAAGACATCTGCATATTTGTATATACTGTCTAACAGACGTCATCATATTGATGTAATATTATGCATACTAGACGTCTAGAAATGAAGCTGTTTTTTTGTTTAACAGCCGTTATTTTGGGTGTGGTTGGCAAGTTGATATAATGAAGTGAAATACATTTCTAACAGAACTATGCCAAGGTTTGACCTCCCGGTTATAGGGCTCTGTGACCAGCGGCGCTACCGTTCGACTACAGAGAACCTTATGACTAGAGATCTACATATCTGTATAATATCATATATAATTGGTGTCAACATGTATTTGTTATATGTCATTCACTGGACATATACTTTATATATATATATATATATATATATATATATATGTGTGTGTGTGTGTGTGTGTGTGTGTGTGTGTGTGTTTCTTACTTCTCTCTATACTATATCCTCTCCTTCATATATATATATATATATATATATATATATATATATATATATATTCTAAAGCAACCTATTCTCTGAGAGTCTGCGAGGGTGTTGTAGTCGAGGTGAATATTCCTATGTAGTTCTCTAGTTTGGCAACTAATGGTACAGATACCACGAATGTCATCAGACAAACAATTTCTGAACACAAACGTCTAACATTTGGCGACCTTTCTCTGTACAAAGAAGTGAAATCTTAGACAGTCTTCTATCACTTATTTATTACGTAAAATGCACGTGCTGCTTGGTGCCAACAGAAACTAATGCCATCTAATTAGCAAGGTTTCAACGTGCCATACTATCATGTAACTATGTTTCACCGAGTGTGTGTGTGAGTGCGTGAGTGCGTGTGTGCGTGCGTGTGCGCCGCACGTTCGTGTGCACGTATGTGTACGTGGTATCCATTCAGTCCAACAATCTAATACCTGATCGACTTGGTAGTCTCTCAGATTGCGATGTCTTGTCTTCTGGGAGGAGTGATATTCGCTTTTTCTTCCCGGTTCTGATTGGTCCCCGGAAGGCTAATTAAAGTTCGCCAATAATATGGCAGAAAACAATTAGCGAGGCTTATCTTCACTTCCGCCGGACATGTCGCTATCTTGCGAAAAAAAAACAAAAAAACATCACAATATGTGTTTCTCGACGACCGCAAATAGGGTACGAAACAAGAGGTTACGAATCTTTCCAAAAGCCGGAGTGGCCCGCTTGGCGTGGAATGATCGTCTGCTTCGGTAACTTTGTTTTCGATGATGCTGGCTCGAGATTCGTTTGATGAATTACGTTATTAACAAGGAAATGACGTCATCTACGCCATCTGTTATCACACGGGTAAAACATCCTAAGGCGAGAAACAAATATCCCGCAGAAATAGCGATATACAACACGCTGCATCGAGCAGCTGGAATCAGATCTAGAGACGTTGTGGATCATTCAAATCCAGACAATAAGGAGTAATTTGAGATAATGCAATTTTCAGAGGCGTTTTCAGACAGTTCTGGTAACGGCGAGTTGGGAGGAGGGGGGTGGTCGATCAACCGTTGGAGGGAGATGTGTGCAGTTTTGCGGATAGTTTCCTGAATCGTTCATAACAAAACATCTCCTATCAAACAGGACATGTTCTTGTAACGAGCTCGATACCGCGCCAGCCGATTCTAACTTCCGCTATCCGGATATTGACGCGAGGCCCAGCATCTGACGCCAAAAATTGAAGGGGGAATGAAAACGGCGGCCATCTTAGATATGGAGGGGCAACTTGATTCATCAAAAAGCACTTGAACACGAACAGATAACCACCCGCCGTAAGCTCCTCACCTTCCCTCACCAAACATCAAATATTAATTTCGTCGATGAGTGGCTTGAAGTTTTTTTTTTAATGTCTCCTCCTCCTCTTCCTGCTACTCCTTCTTGTGTCATCGTTGACATCGTTTGGTGGCGTTGTCAGCAGCGTCGTAGCGTCGACGTAATTTCGGTCTCGACGTCGAAAACTGAGAATGTCTCCTGAAATGCAGAAATCTTTTAGACGATCGACGAAAATTCTCGAATATGGCCCAAGGTCATGACAATAATTGGATCGTGCTCCTTCTTGCTCTTCTTTGCTCCTTTCCTGTCTAATATTGTTCCCTTTCTCCTTTTCCTCATTGCTCCTTGCTTCCTTTTCCTCTTTGCTCTTTTCCATCAGTATTCCTAGTTTGTTTCTTCAATTATCTGTTCCTGTTCCTTTTTGTTGCATTTCTATCCTTTCCACTTCGCCACATTCTTCCTTTGTCCTTTTTCCTTTGCCCATTCTCTCGTTTGTTCCTTTTCTATCTTTGATCAGAATAACAATATAACTCTGGTATCTCTCCCGACGACTTTGTTTGCACTAATCATTAACTTGATGTACCCACGGATTCACCACGACTCAGTCTATTCACCTGTCAGCGAACTGGTGGCAGGTGTAAAAGGCAACGTGCTATTTGCGGTAGCTCAGTGGTAATGTGTTCGTTTGGAGATCCGAGGTTTCTTGGATCGAACCCATCATCTTACACGTGTTCGCTGGTTGATCCTGAGCCATAATCCAGTAACTGGTCGAAAACGATAATGAATTATTGCCTGAATTATATGTCTATATTTAGTGGCAATAAATAGCATGCACCTCGAAATGTGGCCAATGTCACCGAATTGTACTAAACTATAAAAATTCATTCAAATAAACTTAGACAAACTTAAATAAAAAATACATCTTGTTGCACAGTTGTTGGCACCTTCCCATGGTTCAACATGTCGAATTTTCTTGTCACTCACCATGTTTTAACCTCCAGAAGGTTGAGTATTTTTCTAAGCGTGTCTTCTAAACGTGTTAATGGTTAAACTGATTGACGTAGAACACGATTCCGTAAGAACTAAGTACACAGCCAATGGCCATAATACGCCATTGCCGAATGTATATGTGGTAAAAAAGGAATATAACTCTATTGTAAAGTGCTTATTTAAATTTTCTAATTTACGTTTCCCCTACCGAATTCTGTAGGATTCCGAATATAGGTCAGACCTTGACATTGCTGCTAAATCACAGCCCCTCACATCCGCCATTTTTTCAACATTGGGTTGAACTTACTGATCAAGATATCGGCTATGTTGTGTGATATTTGATTAAAGCGGGCATAACTGCGGATAAAGATTATGATATTGGCAATGTAGAATCATAATCTATTATCAGACGAAGAAAGAGAATGGCTCACGGCGCCGAAAAGATGACGAAAATTCATACAGGTAAAAGCAACCAAGGTCAACCCATTTGGATGTATTGTCATGAAGCTCGCGCACTAGAAGAGATTCGTGCTAAAATGGCAACGTCTTATACACTGCTGTGGAAACTGAAATATGGTGGTACCGTCAGGCAATGTTGAAATGCCGAAGACATCTAACCTTCTCAGATTTATGAATGTCATTCAAGATTGTGAAACAAACAGATTAACATGATCGGGATTAATGAGAGCCGGAAGCGGGGAAGAAATCGGATTAACGGCTGTCCAAAACATTTGTCCAGGTTTCTATTTCCAGCATCAAAATCCTCATACTAATTACCAAGTCTTCTTTTTTACTGATTGGAATCGATTGACGTCTGAACTGACCAAACGCCGAAAAGTGGAAATTCGACACTTTCTGGACACCCTGTACTGCACTCCAGACTGTATGTTAATCGTTGGCAGTATGGACCTCAATGGCAGCTAATGTTGTCAAGTAAATCTAGACGACCACTCGTCTTAAGTGACCCCGTGGATTAAAACAGTATTTCTCCATGAGTGGGATCTTTCAATTTATATATTTTGTTTATTTACAGCACAGGAATATTTTGAGAGGGACTTAAAATTTCAATACTCCCATGTATATTTGAGATGTTTAACCTCGGCAGGTTCCTTACCTAGCTGCACTCTCTTGGACAACGGAAAACAAAATAATGGTGTAAGCCAAAAATAAAGTTAACTATTTATAACGTAATTATAATTGGTTTGGTTCGTGACTTGTGAGAGCATGGAGAGGAAGTCATTAAGGATCCCATATAAGAGGTAGTTGGCAACTAAATGTTTCTGAAACCATCCCTTAAAACCTTACCAAATGATGATCCCTCCGATTACTCATAATATCGCCCATTATACAGCAGGCGACCCATCTTTGATGGCCAGCCCTATCCAGGAACCAATCGAGACGGTTCCCTAAAGGCGGCTGTCTCGTACGAGAGTTCCGCTTTTATCGTGTGTTTATTTTGCCATTCTACTCCCCTTGGCCAGAAATGTGTTTTCTATTGTGTTATTCGGGGTGTTGACATCCTGTTGGTGTCGGATAGCGGATGTTGACACGCAGCTCTTCCGGATTAATGTCAATGTTGTGTCAGTTGTTCAGCTCTGTGTCAAATGTCGGGGCGTGAACTATCCGATGTCGTTGCTCTTTGCGTCAAATGTTATCACGGCGTGTCAAGTGTCTCAGCAGTTTCACCAGCTCACATTGCCAATATTGTCTCCGACACCAGTATGTCAGCACTCAGGTGTCAGCACTCCGACACCTGACAGTGATTTACAACGTGCCAAATGTCAATGTATCACGCGAGTCAGTGTCGGCCAGACATCAATATTAATCACTGTTAATGTAGTTAGTTTAATAAACGTTACAAGTATGTCAATCGTTTATTAACATCTATATTAGTAATACGGTCCTCCCCCCTCCCCCATGATTTGGTATTCATTTTATGTTCTTTATTTGTCAAATATCATTATGATGATAACATCAACTGCATTGATCCCTCATTTTCTATCTTTTGTTTTACATTAAACATACCATGTATATATATTTTAAATTTAAAAAAAGGCATATCAAATACTACTGCCACTACTACTACTACTACTACTATTTTCTGCTATTACTACTACTACTATTAATGCTACTGAATGTGTGTGTGTGTGTGTGTGTGGTGGTGCGTATATATATATATATATATATATATATATATATATATGCGTGCGTGCGTGCGTGCGTGTAAGAACGAGTATTTATTTATTTATTTATTTCAGGTGTATGCCAAGATTCGTGAAGAAGGTGTAGCATCAGAAATCACTATCTGCGGAGGTCGAACACGACAGAGGAGCGTCTACGTGTCTGAAACTAACGAAATTGACGTCATGATGCTGACGTCACGCGACGACACTAATCCGGTCTACTTTGTCCTTAAATATGACGGTGAGTCATTTGATTAGATCGTTCGCTTTGGTTGGGTCACTTTATTTGGATACACGGATTGCCGGATTGCCGGAGTTGACTCACTTGAGTCGGGTTATAGTAGACGAGTCCCTGCGGTCGTGTTATATTAGTTGAGTCACTGTAGGGTAGACAGATCAATCTACTCGAGTCACTTCGCGTGAGTCATTTCTATTTAAATTCGAATGTTTTAGGTTTCCCTGGTTGACCCCATATAACTCATTACATAATAGAATTAGGTCATTCTATAATCGGCACCTGATTGGCTACATCGTAATATTGTCCTAAACATTTTTCTAATTATTGTCCTAATATGTGTCCTGGCGATTGTCTCAAGTAATGTCTTCATTATTGTTGTAATTAGTTCCCTATCTGGTGTCAAGGGTATCGTCTTTATTATAGTCCTGGGTAATGTCGTAATTATAGTCCTGGGTATTGTCTTAATTACAATATTGGGTAAAGTATTGTCTTATTTATTGTCTTGGGAAATGTCGTAATTATAGTCTTGGGTAATGTTCTATTTATAGTTCTGGGTTATTTCCTAATAATAGTCTTGCACATTGTCCTGATTACGCTCCCGGGTATTGTCCTAAGTTATACATTTTCCTAGATATTGTCCCAGTAATGTGTTTACGTATTGTCCTAGATACTGTCTTGGTGGTTCTTTAATCAGTCAAATGATTGACAAATTAACTTTCTAGACATTGTGTCTGACCTGTAACTTAGTTAATTAGGTCTTATCACGTTATCAGATACCATTCATTGTCTAGTCTGTTATCTATAAGATGTTATATACAGATGTTATATACAGATGTTATATACAGATGTTATATACAGATGTTATATACATATGTTATATACAGATTGAGGTAAGTTACGTAATACAACAAATATACGTCACTAACCATCTGACGTAATAAACGTTATATGTACCCGTTATAACGCCATAGATAGCGGAAACGCTTGTTTTATGATTCATTTTCTCCCACATTATGTACCCACCAGTGATGTTGTCAGGGTCTCATATTCTGTACTATAGTTCTTCATCGCGTTGAAATATATCAATATAGAACCCTTATTATGGTTACGGTTGAATTGATTTAATTGTAACAGTAATTAGTTTATGCTCAATTTCGGCGACTTCATCATCATTTGATATTCTGCTCGTCAAAACACAATATTTAAGATGTAAATGTGTTTATTATTTCCTCGTTTTTCTCCATTTCTATTTTTGTTTTCTTTCTTTACATTTATTCATCCACAAAATAATATTTCTTTTCGACCCTCAGTTTCGACTTTCTTTCGAAATAACATTGAGTATATATATATATATATATATATATATATATATATATATATATATATATATATATATATAATGAAATAAATTAATTTATTTTTATTGAGAATAAAATGTATTTTACACTTCCTGGTTGTTAGGAGACTATTATTCCATATATATATATATATATATATATATATATATATAATTTATGAGCCTGTTATCCAGCCCGATCGTTATCTCTTGTTATCTTGTTAATTATCGCCCACCTCCATTGACGGCTCTCATGTGTCACCTTATCGAGCCAAGGTCAGGGCCTAGTCTCGCCCGTATCCGGAATCGGGCCGCCATAGCTATAGAGAAGGAGGTAGATGTGGCATGTGGCGACATCTGTTATTGATGTCGGCCAGTTAATGCATGCATCATTTTGATGTATGGCGCCCTCTGTGGGCCATAATCAGCTAACAATAAGCCAGGCTCCAGACTGGGATACATCCCGGATGCGGACGATAGATTGATTGCACAAAACCAAGATGCCCGACTCGAGGTAGACAGCCAGCCATTGTGAGGCGCTCTACACGGATCGGGCGGATTCCGGATGGACTAGTTCCGACGTTGCGCGCGTCGATTCGCCCGACGGGCGGCCGAATAAAAAAAGATCGTCGCCGATGTCGGTAGAATGACGCAATCGAGTTGGATCTATGGACGCGCATCGCGCGCCCTCCGATCCGGAAGGGCTTAGCGCCCGTAATCCATCCACTTGACGAATTAGCTCGTTGGTCGCTCGCTTCCACCGCGCCCGTTTGACCTATAACCCGGATGTATTACGTCCTCCGGCCGATATTAATTCGCATCCGGTAGGCCCGGGGTTAATAACGCCGTGATTTGTTAGCGAGGTCATACTTAGCGCGACCTCTGACCGCCCTATTTAACCCTCGTCTTACCCGCGACCGGGCCGGGCAGAGGAAATGATCGACTGGCGGCGATCATTGTTCATACCGAGGCGGGCCGTGAGCGGGCCGGAGCCGCAGGTGGCTGATACGGGCTGAGGAAATGAAGACGACGAAGGCGGCCATCGTCGGTCGTCGGCAGACGAGTCGCAGAGAGATCGTCGAGATAGATAAAGTAATCTGCTACCAATTACTGCCAATAGTTGACTCGTTCACCAATCACTAAGACAAACGGTCCACCGAAAAGACTTCCATCCGTCCACCATCATCGGCAATCTCTCTCTCTCTCCCAGCCTCCCTCCCTCTCTTCCTCTGGCCTCCCTCTTTCTCCCTCTCTATATCTCCACCCCCCCCCCTCTCTCTCTCTCTTTCTGGTGCTAAATGACACCCGGTGTGATGAATGTCGTAGTATGCCATGAAACGTGTGCATCTTTTATTTATATTTCATATTTCATAATTAATCATTGCCACCTGGTTTCTAGCGATGGTGCTACACACTAGACGTTCGGAACATCCCGCCCGACCCACCGGTTCTGACCCATAGACTATGACCCGTAGAGACCGACCCACAGACGTTGACCCATAGTAACCCACCCACAGACGTTGACCCAGAAATTACAGAATCTGCTGTCCATACCTCGATCCTTTATATTCTGACCCATAGATTGTGGCGATAGACTCATAGATTCCGACCTGTAGAATCTAACCCACAGGTTAACAAACGGACTCAGATCGGTAATATCCTGCCCACCGACTCTGACCCATGGACTCTAACCCATAGACTTCAACCATAGACTTTTACCTATAGACTGATAAACTCTAACCCATAGATTCTTATCCTAAGATTATGATCCACAGATTCCACCCCAAAAACTTAGACGCATAGATTCAACCCCATAAACTAGTCCATAGACTCTGACCCATAGACTGTAGCCCATATACTCGAACCCATAGACTCTAGCCTATAAACTCTGACCTATAGACTCTGAACCATAGACTCTGACCCATAGACTCTGACCTCTAACCTCATAGACTCTAACCAGCAGACTCTAACCCAGGGACTCTGGATAGTGCAATATACTTTTCCAGTCCCAGTCTATGGGTACTGGTATTCTGTTTATTTGGTTGATGTCAACACCTTGCCTGATAGAGTTTTTACTAGGTTTAGTAGGCTGTCGTAGATGGTCTTCCTCAAGCCCAGCTACTGACTTATTAAGAGTGGGCCACAGTTAAACAACTCTGTGACATCCTGTACGTCAGCAAGACATCGCCAAATCACGGAGTATCCTGTCAAACATTACTACTAGTACCACCATCTCGGTGTATTTAGTACAGAAGTAGTCAAATTAGAAATGTATCATGTCTTGAAAAGTTTATATCTGGGTTTTTTTTTTAACTCACCAAGCACATGTATTAGAAACCTAAAGATGGGAACTCTACTGTATGACACATTTAAATAACTTCTACTAATAGCAATCTATTAAATTATTATTATTATTAATATTATTATTATCACCATCATCATAATCATCATTATTATTATTGTTATTGTTATTATTATTATTATATTTAGAGCTGAACGGACATAACTAAGTCGGTGAAACAAATAGCACCAAGTAATCAGTTTCGAGCCGACAGCCTTTGAAAAAGTGCCAAATCAGATATTGGCAGAGCAGTAATTCTTTCCGTGGCTTACTGCTATAACTGGAACTAATTAACTCGGAGTTTCTCACCCCCACCACACGCACCCCCCCCACAATGTCCCGAATATAAACAGGAAGCAATCCACCCCCCATCCACCCTCAATATCATCCGACGTGGTCCAGGAATCTGTCATGCCAACTGGATCGGTAGATCCAGATACGTCTACATTATTTAGCCTTTTCACCCGCTCCTGTCGGGGGGGAGGGGAACCTTTTTTGGCCAAATCTCAAACGGAAGTGGACAGACCGTCGACATGGCCGCACTGACTCGGAGTTATGGAAATCTGCCGGCGACGAAATTGAAATCGTCCTAGTGTCACGTAATAGTTAATGGTCTTATGACGTAGAAATCACGAGGTAGGGTGACGTAAGCGTCACGTGTTGCGTCAAATTCGTAATGGGTTTTGATTAACTTCGAGTGACTCGGCATCGAAAGATTCCTGTCACAATTTGTAACTGACATGTAACTAAGATCAACAGACTGAAACGTGATTGTTATTGACGGTGATGAGAAGAGTAGTGATAATTGTTGTTGTTGTTGTTGTTATTGTTGTTATTATTATTATTATTATTATTATTATTATTATTATTTTTGTTGTTGTTGCCATTGTCTTCAGCAATATTATTATTATTATTATTATTATTATTATTGTTTTTGTTGTTGTTGCCATTGTCTTCAGCAATATTATTATTATTATTATTATTATTATTATTATTATTATTATTATTATTGTTTTTGATGTTATCGTCTTAGTTGTCGTTGTCGTTATTTGTTGTTGTTATTTTTGTAGTGTCAACATCACCAGTAGTGGTAGTGACATCTAAAGTAGTATTTGTAGTATACGATGTAGTAGAACTAGGCCTAGTAGTAGTAGTAGTAGTAGTAGTAGTAGTAGCAGCAGCTGTTGCAGTTGTTGCAGTAGCAGTAGTATTTTATAAAACTAGCGGTTGCTATGAATATGTTTTCAACAATAACACGCATAAATATGAGTGATAATAAATATGTTGTTCTCATTGTTGTTGTTTTTGTTGTTGTTCTTATCCCTGTAGTTGTCGGATGTACGGATCCTGTTGTCCCAAAGGGGGCGTGGCTGAAGAGATCCGGAGACAAAGCTGTCATAGCCTGTAACTATACGACCCAAGTTTGGCATATTGTTTGTCATGGCAACGAGTGGTTCGGCAAGTTAGAAAATTGTACCCTAGGTGAGTGGTTAATAGATTGTTTGGGGAGATAACGGTACAATGATAGCCGGGGCGAAGATGTTTGAGAAGGAAAGGCAATGTCAACTGGGAATTGTATTGTTTTATGATAAATAGTGCGGTCTGGTTGAAGGTTTATAGATGTGTAGATGTTGAGAGATGGGTAGACCCTAAAATTACACACGCACACGTATACATACACGCACGCGCATACACACGCACGCACACACACACACACACACATATATATATATATATATATATATATAAGAGAGAGAGAGAGAGAGAGAGAGAGAGAGAGATGGATGGATGGATGTATGGATCATCAGAGAAAGCTTTGCTTCTCTAAATCAGCCTATGATGAATCATCCAGATGCTCCATTAGTGGCCTGTGTCGGTCTATGCCAATTCCCTCTCACCAGCAGCTAATACACACACACACGCACGCGCGCGCGCCCACACACAGACACACAGTTTCTCTCTCACACACTCACGTTCACACACAACCAACACACACGCGCGCACAGACACACGTACAGGAACACACACACACACGCACACGGACATATCATAACATCCAATAAGGAACTACAAGCGATCTATCCACCAATACGACCAAACCCACACAAATACCGCCCCCCCCCCACACACACACACACACACACCTAAAATCCCTCACAATAGAAATACGAAGAAAAACAAAACCGAAACCATCTCGTCTCATTAAATTATTTAACAAGTCGGACTACAAACTATCAGACCAAATGGGCCGTGCCGTGCAGTTCGTCCCCAACAATATACGTACACAAAAACAATACACGAACTGAGGGACGGGCGAATGGACACAACACACGCCACATATACTCTCAATGGCGGTTATGTAAACGATGAGATATTGAATAAATATTTGAAGCATGTCTGCATTAAGTGCTCTCCAGTTCTCATCGAAGCACAATTAACTTCCTCATAATGGAAAATAGTGCCGGCGTAGTGCGCCCGACCCTCAATGGGGGGGCGCTGTGGCGGATCGATCACGTGCTTTGTGACGTCGGCGAGCGATCGATCTCTAGCCGTTGTTCGGGGAGATAGTCTGAAGGAGTGGGCCGGGCACCTAAAAATTAAATGGCGCATCGCTTCATTAGGCCGCACCGGGCACGAGCTAATCTTTACGAGCGGCGGTGGAAAATATTATTATACGAGACAGTTGTATCGGGATCTGTTCGGGATACGCTTTCCGGATACTCTCCTTAAAGTAAACCGACTCGTCCGCTGGTAATTATACGGCGCGCTGCGCGACATCAAAACGCGGGCGCGAATTGCATCAAAAACACCGACATAAGGAGAATGTTGTTTGCGGAGTGTTCCATTGTTCTGGGGTTGTTGTTTTTTGTTGATATGTTGTTTTTGTCTTGTTGTTGTTTTTTTCTTTTCTTTAACTAGTTTTCTTACTTCTGGATAGCGAAGTCATTGGGTAGGCTGTAAATGGTGAGTGAGTGAGTGAGTGAGTGAGTTATGTTAGTTAAGTGAGTGAGTGAGTGAGTGAGTGAGTTAGTAGTGTGAGTGAGTGAGTGAGTGAGTGAGTGAGTGAGTGAGTGAGTGGAGTGAGTGAGTGAGTGAGTGAGTGAGTGAGTCAGTCTGTCAGTCTGTCTGTCTGTCTGTCTGTCTGTCTGTCTGTCTGTCTGTCTGTCTGTCTGTCTGTCTGTCTGTCTGTCTGTCTGTCTGTCTGTCAATCAGTCAGTTAGTGAGGCTGCAAAGACTTGAATCATCATTGAAAGTTCAATCCAATAGTTCATCTATTCATAATGGACATTTTTTAATTCGCTGAATCATATCGCTCTTATAATAAAAAATGTGATGTAATTACATCATATGTTCATTGAATAATTGCATATACATTATATATATATATATATATATATATATATATATATATATATATATATATTTCATATATTGGCCAAGTAAATCTAGCACAGGAGTTCAAATCTTGACCTAGTTATCACTGAATGCTGTTTCATCTTTCATTTTGCCTCATTGCCTTTGTCGTTCATTACATTATTATCACGTGACTATGTCTGTACATCACGTGTTTACACACACACACACACACACACACACACACACACACATATATATATATATATATATATATATTCACTTTGTGACTATTTTATTTGTCTATTATTGAGATAAGAGTGTATTTATCCACAATAACAACCAGCTTATGATCTTATTATGGGAGTTTAGTGGCTTCAGATGGCTCAGTCGATAGAGACGCAGACCACAGTACGTTAGGTACACGGGTTTAAATCGGTAATCTGTCCGGATGTGCGTCCATAATAGAGAAATCCTATAACCGCCAGGGAGTTGATCCAGATATCGGATAGTACGGGGTCATATATAAACTATCTACATTAGCGTAAAGTCCTTAGATGTGCAGCGTTCTGTGACTGTTTGTTACGGCCATAACAATATCCGGTTGGCGGCAGCCATATTGTGCGATCTGGATCTACGTCACATGGGCAACTGGCGTTACGGAATCACGTGCCCGTAGTGATGACGTATTGCTGATCCGTTTTCTTAGGTTAAACACGTCATTTGTCACGTGATCAGCCTGCCCACGTTCAAATCACCGCCCAATGGCCCATTCACTCACACTCCATCTAGCCGAGTTTATCCATTCATTATCTTTCGACCTCTACCCAATCACTGCTTATCCCATTCACTGGTCATCCTTCACCTGCCATCTTTCGCTCAATCATGTTCTCTCAAATGAGGTTCTATCGGCCCATGTTGGATGGGAACATGTTCTGTCGGGATATGATGTATCAAGACATGTTCTATCGGTCTATGTTAGATGGAAACGTGTTCTATTGGTCCATGTCCTAGCGGGAAATGATGCTGTTGTATCGGCCTGTCTTATAGCAAGCCATGTTTTATCGGTCACTGCATTGTCGGATGATACGGAACTGGGACATGTATCGGCGCATCGCTCGATTAGGCCATGTTCTATTGGGTCCTGTTCTATGGACCCGATGTTCTACGGGCCATGTTTTATTGGCCCATGTTCTACTGTGCCATGTTCGCCAATCTTGCTTTCCTCTCTGATCTTTCGCCCACTGTCCATGCTCTTTTGGCCCATGTTCTGTGTACACATATCCGCCAATGTTCATCCCACTCTTGATCATAAGTCATGTTTTACCCAGCTTTGTGCCACCATTTACCTACCTTTCGCCAGTCTTTGTTTCACACACCCGTATTCTATCAGTCCATGTTTCGTATGCACATTTTCTATTAGCACATGTATTATCTGTCCTTGCTTAATTATATAACATTGCACCTGTTGGTGTTTTATTAGTCCATGTTTCGTAATTATCAGTCCATGTTTCAGTCTGTGATTTCTATGTCCACATACGTAAGTCCATTTTCTCCCAGATGTTGTTTACGTTATTCTATAAGCCTGCGCTCTATCTGTCCATGTTCCCCAAGTCCGTTTTTTATCAGCCCATGTTCAATCCGCTCATGTTTCCTAAGTCCATGTCCCCCCCATATTCTGACGCACATACACACTCACTCACACAGACACACACACACACACACACACACACACACACACATAAAAAAACGCGCGCACACACACACACGCACGGACTCACAAGTCCCCATCAAGATTGTATTCCATCACCTCTGTTTCACTCCAGTCCATTTGCTAATTAGCTCCCCAACATATGACCAACCAAACCACCCCCTCCCCCCCCCCTAATACCCCCTCCCGTTTCGCTTCGCTCTCAGGTGAATATTAATTAAGCTGAGATGCACTTTAAGTAATGAGTGTCCCAATTAAATTATGACAACAGAAGATCAGCGATATGAGGCACGTAAATGGCATTAATTTGTAAACACAAAGCGCCCTGATGGCGAATAATGGGCTTCATGAATGGGCCAGGACAATATATACGGCGATAGGTAACGTGATATAGTTATTGTAGCACGATGTGTGACGATATACGGCACTATATAACGTTATATCAACGTCGTAGGAACGTTCGTTTCTAGACGTTTTATGACGTTTCGACTCCGACATTAGCCGCATTAAGTAATAACTTGGTGGAAAATGTCTCCTACATAATGATGTTGGCTCTCTCTCTCTCTCTTTCTCTCCTCTCTCTCTCGATTTGTGTGTGTGTGTGTGTGTGTGTGTGTGTGTGTGTGTGTGTGTGTGTGTGTGTGTGTGTGTTGTGTGTGTGTGTAGATAAGTATATAGACATACATATATATGTATATACATATATGTATATATATATATATATATATATATACGTATATATATATATATATATATATATATACATGTAAGTATATATACATATACCTTCATGTACCCTCTTCCCATACAACCACCAATCCAGATATCTTTCTATCTATCTATCTACTTTACATCTTATGGCCAATTTACTTAACAATGCGCCGTGAAATTCAATAACAGGCATTAGTGTTTTATGGTCATTTTAAGTATGCGTGCGTGCTGTGTGTTTGATTGTGTGTATGACTACGTGTATGAAGGCTTACAATTGATTAGCACGGTTTATGAGCATGGATTGGCTTGCTGATATTGAGCGATATAAGGATATAAACGATATCAGATATTGTCTGCCTGTCACGTTTTGATATTACACACGCCATAACAAAGCTAATCTCTGTATGAATATTGGATTATAGCAATGTGTGTATTTGTGTGTTTGTATGTGTGTGTGTGTGTGTGTATGTGTGTGTGTGTGTGTGTGTGTGTGTGTGTGTGTGTGTGTGTGTGTGTGTGTGTGTGTGTGTGTGTGTGTGTGTTGGCTGTAGTTAAAAATGCAATGGTACAGAGAATCAGGAATCCAACATCTAGACGATTTATCGGGGACTAAATTAAAAATACGTGCTGTGACATTTCATACTTTTATATATATATATATATATATATATATGTGTGTGTGTGTGTGTGTGTGTATGTGTGTATGTCTGTCTTTCTGTCTGTCTGTCTGTCTGTCTGTCTGTCTGTCTGTCTGTCTGTCTGTCTGTCTGTCTGTCTGTCTGTCTGTCTGTCTGTCTGTCTGTCTGTCTGTCTGTCTGTCTGTCAGGTCATATTTATGTCTGTCTGTTTGTCTATCTGTCTGTCTGCATATATGAATATGCATATCACTAGGTTTGGATGTATGTGTCTCCACGTCTTGGTCCTTGTGTCTTGGTCCGAAATACCATATTAATACATGTGCATATATAAATGCATGACTAGGGTAGAGAACGCGTTTGTGATAACTCTAATTATAATAACATTTATTAATGTATAAATGTCTTTATGATTCGCTGTCCGTGTATCTCTCTCTATCTCTTAATCCATTCTCTATAACTAAATTCCTTCTCCTAATCCACAGCTATACCTAACGCTAATTATAGTAATCATTTATAGCTCCCCTTCCCTTTCCTCAATTCACCTCAATACCTCATTATTTTATATGTTATATTTCAGTCTCTGGTAATCCCCAGTCTGATGGCTTGGCTTCCTCAAAAGGTGACTTTCCCTATGGTAAGCGAGGTAACAACAATATTAATATGTATAAATATGGATTATATTAATGACAATAATTTAAAATTTTATCCATTTTAAATGTAAATTGTTAGAACGCAGCGTAGATATTGTACTTCTCACAAAAGTGATGGATGTTGTGATAAATGGACAGATTGCATGTGCTGCCGTGCGTGCGTTCATTCGTTCCCAATAAGTACACAAATACGAACACACACGCACGTTCACACACGTGCACACTCGCACACACACATATCTCGCACACACACAGTATTCTGATGAATGATCCATATGTTCCATTCACGATTCGTGATTCTCTTTGCCAAAGTCTTTTACACACAACTAATCAAACTTACAGGCACAAGCCCACACACACAAACACACACGATACACACACACACACATACACAATACACACGCACACATGCACCAAGTCTAAGAACAAACTAATATCCTTTTATCGCCCTCATCCCTAAATAAACAAAGAACGCTTCGACAGTGCAGTGGTTAGAGCATTGCGCTGCAAACTTTCAGGTTCTGCGTCCGAATCTGACTCATCCCTTCGTTTGTTGAATATTTCACTGAATAAGTCGGCCGTCAGCCATATGTCACAGGTGTGACAGGTGTTAAGGCTAAACAAACAAACATACTAACCTAAATAAACAACAGTCAAGTCCATCACACCGAACAACAACTCCCCTCCCCCCCACTCAAGGTTAAACAAACAAACAAACAAACAAACAACCCTAAATAAATAACAGTCACCTCCATCCCACCGAACACCCCCTCCTCAATCAATGCCCCCCCCCCCCCCGTTTCTATTCTCTCTCAATCACCAATCAGTGTACAGAGCACAGCCATTTCTATGTTCTCTATCGCCCCTCCTCTCTATATCAATACCCCCCCCCCTTCACGAAGAATATTGTTAGTTTTCTTCCTTTAAAAAATGATTCTATAATTTTTTTTGTAATATTTTCCCCTCCCGAGTTAGGGTCTGGTCTCATTTGTCATGTTATCTCCTATATTGTTGTCAGTTAATGTCTGTCCGTGGCCATGTTTACTGAAGATGGGCTCGGGATGATAATATAATCATCAGAGTACAATTGCCGGTTTATTGAGTGGCAATTATTTATACAATGTAGCCCAGTCTGGTTGGCGTACAGGTAGAGGCTATGATAGGGTGATGAGGGAATGGTGATGGGTGATGGGGAGCGGATCTACTACAGGATAACGGGGAAGGCACTGATAGAGGGTGATGAGGGAATGGTGATGGGTGATGGGGAGCGGATCTATTACAGGATAACGGGGAGGCACTGATAGAGGGTGATGAGGGAATGGTGATGGGTGATGGGGAGCGGATCTATTACAGGATAACGGGGAAGGCACTGATAGAGGGTGATGAGGGAATGGTGATGGGTGATGGGGAGCGGATATATTACAGGAGAGACTGAGGGGAACACTGATAGAGGGTGATGAGGGAGGTAGTAACGGATTGAGGGTGTTAGCGGATGGTTGAAGGAGGTGAAGATGGGTTGAGGAGGAACGATTATGGTAGATAGGGTGATGGAATTTGGAGCAATTAATGTATGGCATGATGGGTAGTCCTTGATTTGGTGATGGGGATTAGAAATAGAATGATGGGGTGTTTGTAATAGGTTAACGGGATGAAATATGACAGTAACATAGTTCTTGGAGGGTATTTATAGAAAACTTGGGAGCAGTTTTGCGTGATGGGGAAGGATTAATGTGAATATAATCAGTAATAGAGTGATGGGGATACGATGGGGGAGGTCATTAATAGAGTAATGTGGAAGATCGTTTTTCGTTCTATTAATTGGCACATATCGTTGGTGTAGAGAGCCCTCTGGTGTGTAAATATTGAAGAAATTATAATGAATTTACCTCATTTATCTCATCCGTTTGCTGTCTGCCTTATCACCCCTCTCCTCCCTCTAAACCGTTCCCTCTGCATATTCTTTGCCTTTCTGCCTCTCCCCTCGAATTAACCCTTCTTTATGTGATATCCTGATTTCCGTGTATAAATATTGACACAATATCCTAAATTCTTAAATTCCCTCCTCCTGCTTACTCATCAGTGAACAGGCTTTCCACTTTTGTAATACCTGTGTCAACGGCTGTTTTGGCAATTTGATTGTCCGTCCGCCCGTCCGTCCATCTGTCTGTATCTATGTTTGTTATTCACGTGACAGCCCCTTTGACATCCCATATTGGTGTCCTTTGTCCACTCTGATGGTGACCTTATCAAAAGTTTGATTGTTATCAATAAATTGGGACATGTCTGGAGGTGCGGGGCCGGGGGGGGGGGGGAGTTATGCGCAGACCTGTAATAATAGCGGCGATATTAGCATACGACATATAACAAATGTAAACACTCAGGCAGCAAAATGATGTATATAATCATTAAGTGAAAATAATAGGTCAGTCCGGGAATTTCCGTCTGACGTCAGAGAGAAGATCCCCGTCCTGTTGATTACGATAAAATTAGCATCAACATTAATAACCCCAACAACGAATTTAAAATAGAAATTACGTAGGCGTAAAGGGGCGTGGCACTTAATGACAAATATCGGTGATACGAGACCACAAAGTGTCAAAACATTCCCGGAAATTAACGTTCGTCTTACCACATCGAGGCTGACTGAGAACGTTAAATGGCGATACCATCTGACTGGATTAAAGTTGGACGTTAAATAATACCCTCTCTCCGGTAACGACATAACACTCTGGTAGTGACCACCATCGGGATATATCCGTAACGTTCTCCTGTCGGTATTGTTGTTGTTGCTGCTTTTGTTGTTGTTGTGGGGCGGGGCGGGTAGGTTTTAGATTCGATATAAAGAATCTCTACTGGAAGAACATGTTTATACTTTTGTTTATTATCGTGATCATTTATCGTGAAATTAAAGAAATTAATAACTGACCTAGCCTTGACCTTAACACCGACTGTAGCCTTGAGTCTCCGTCAGTGCTAGCTTTAAGATCATTCAATACTAACTCTAACATCAGTCAATACTAACTCTAACATCAGTAAATACTAACTCTAACATCAGTCAATACTCATTCTAACATCAGTCAATACTAACTCTAACATCAGTCAATACTAACTCTAACATCAGTAAATAATAACTCTAACATCAGTCAATACTCATTCTAACATCAGTCAATACTAACTCTAACATCAGTCAATACTAACTTTAACATCGGTCGATATTAACTCTAACATCAGTCAATACTAACTTTAACATCGTTCGATATTAACTCTAACATTAGTCAATACTAACTCTAACATCAGTCGATACTAACTCTAACATCGGTCGATACTAACTCTAACATCAGTCAAAACTAACTCTGACATCAGTCAATACTAAATCTAACATCGGTCAATACTAACTCTCACATCAGTCAATACTAACTCTAACATTGGTCGATACTATCTCTAATATCGGTCAATACTAACTCTAACATCAGTCAATACTAACTCTAACATCGGTCGATACTAACTCTAACATCAGTCAATACTAACTCTAACATCAGTCAATACTAACTTTAACATCGTTCGATATTAACTCTAACATTAGTCAATACTAACTCTAACATCAGTCGATACTAACTCTAACATCGGTCGATACTAACTCTAACATCAGTCAAAACTAACTCTGACATCAGTCAATACTAAATCTAACATCGGTCAATACTAACTCTAACATCAGTCAATACTAACTCTAACATCGGTCAAAACCAACTCTAGCATCAGTCGATACTAACTCTTAACACCATCTCTAATCGCTATGTGTGTGTGTGTGTGTGTGTGTGTGTGTGTGTGTGTGTGTGTGTGTTGTCATGTAATAGGTCTAGAATTAGGCGTATTCTAAACTAACCTCAATATAATGTTCTATTCTAAAGAAGGGTATGAAAGAAAACTTTATTCAATGATAACTAACTCGCTACAACACTTTATCATTAATAATCGTCTTGATGATAAAATTATAAAAACATTCTTATGCAGGTCGCAAAAAATAAGCCAATATCGATCCTTTGTTCCGACTAATGAACTGTGGCTATTCCCATTTCTAAATCAGACTTTTGATGTCATTCAACTTTTCTGTGTTTTGACGGAACGATAACAGCAAAACTATTCTTGAGACATGTGATAGATTTATTATACAAATTTGTTGTTCTCTATAATAACTCCAATAGAAGCTCTCGATGTCTGTACCTAGTCAAAAATGTCGTAACCGATTCTGAGTGATCAAACCTCATTCAGATGCAAAAATCTCCCTCGTATACATGTTATCATAACGTCGCTCTGCTGTTTATTTGTAGGTTTAATGGTAGCCGTCATAACCGGATTAGTTCTCGGTGTTCTCATAGGTGTCGCTCTACTCGCCATGGTTATTGTCTGCCATAAAAAGTAAGTGACGTCTGATGTACTGTATGTAACACGTGACTTGACAACAATTTAAATTATTACCATCAGCACGTAGTTTACATTATATCTGGGTTTGACTTCACTTGAATATAGCCATTACAACATTTGATCATATTCCTACATAACCAACGCGTACACATCCTCTCACGAACACCCGCACACACACACACACACACACACACACACACACACACACACATCAATAATTAATATTTATAACACACTGGATTATAATTAGTATCATTATGACACTTTGATCATATTTACTACATCTACTACAATAAACTAAAATAATAATAACAACTACGACTACTGCTACTACAAATAGTAGTAATGGTGGGAGTAGTAGTAGTAGTAGTAGTAGCAGCAGTAATGTAACTATTAAGCATGTGGACCAAATAAATATCAGGGTATGAGAAATAAACTCTGCCCTCAAGAATTTGTCTCGTATTTTCCATCTGAGTTGAAAAAATAATACAATATTTAATTAGAAACTATTTGTTGCTTTAGAAATTAGGATTCATTGATGAACAAGTATTATGATGTATATATATATATATATATATATATATATATATATATAAATCACGACTATTTATGCTTTATCGCCATGTTGACCTTTCAGAAAACACCGTAGTGCCCGCACGGCCAAAGAGATGGCGCCACGAGACGAAGTCATGGATCATGTCCAGGGTACACCGTTCCTGCGAGAAAACAAAGCCGGAAACGTTCCCGATTCACTGGATAGCGGATACGGATACACGCACGTCTGTGACGTCACCATATATCAGCCGTACCAGCAACGCCAGATGACCTCATTCCTCAAAGACTGCAACGTCACAACGCTACCTGGTGGCACTGAGATGTGTGAGCAGGAGCATTACGAGAGGCCTACAGGCCGCAAGTCGTCGTTTGCCACTTCACCAAGAAGTCCCCGGATCCCTCCGGATTTCATCGCCGACCACAAAATGACGACGGCGGCTCATAGATTTATCAGTCCGGAAGAGAAGGTGCTGTCGGGATCCGCGGATCATTAGGGCGTCATTCCGGATACTGTCTGTGATAACATTATTTACGGAGAGTGTGGGTCGCTCGCGGATCTCGTCATAACGCACTCGTGCGTGCCTGCGTGCGTGCCTGCGTGCGTGCGTGCGTGAATGTGTGAGTGTGTGTGTGTGTATGTATGTGTGTGTGTGTGTGTGTGTGTGTGTGTGTGTGTGTGTGTGTGTGTGTGAGAGAGAGAGAGGAGACAGAGAGAGAGAGAGAGAATACATACATACATGCGTGTTTGTTTCAGCAGTGCACACAAAAACAGTTTATCAGCAACCGTGATTACGTCATCTGGTAGATTCATCAGGGCACTCAAATCAGAATAGCGACTCTTCGAACTAAGACGTTATGGCAGGTCTAGCTTTTAGTGGAATAGTGTGTCTGTCTGCATGTGAGGTTGCGTTATTGAGCGTATGAGAGTGCGTGTTCGTGACATCACAGATGTTGGTGCAGTTCGTGAAGAAGAAATGCAACAGATGTGTACTCCCGTTAGCAGGCGGTTCCCTTAGGACTCATAATAAAGGGCAGCGACATGGTGGAGGCTTACAGCTGATTGGCTATAACCGAATTGACGTCATTTTGTGTCTTCGATAATGGACCAATTAAAACGTTTCTCGCTATCTGGTTTTTGTGTCGCTTGTAGCCAGTTTTTTGTATTAAAGCTTCTATAAATAAAACAACAGAACAGTTTATCCATTTTCAGCTTGTGTTACGTCCTCTAAAGTGTGCGATAAAATTGGCGACGGAGTTGAAATTTGGTGAAACGTATTACAAACAGAAATACGAGTTTTATAGCTGAGTCGTCAGTTAACGTAGTTTCCTAACTGCTCCCTTGGAGCAGCACCGTTTTTATTACATCCGCGGTGGTGGGCTATGTGACATGGGAAACATCACACAAACCCGCGTATCTAGTCAGGGATACATCAGATAAATCCCAAATATAGCTGGAGAGTACTGTTTGACTCTATTCTTCATTTCGTTGATCATTACATAACTGAATATATAGTTTCTCCAGCTCTCAAAAATTATGATTTCATTGAAAATACAAATACCATTTCTTAATTGTATTTATTATAATTCAATGAAATACAAAATGTAGTTTCTTGTCAAAAACGTAGGCCAGTCATGATCATAGTGGACAGTGCAGTATATATACGCTATGTTATAGGCCTATCCAATTTCGGCAATATTTTTCAAACACGTGAATCTTTTCGTGTGACTTAAACAAAATTTATGATAAATACACGATTCGGACTATAGCTAAATGGCTTCTCACATGGCTAAGCCACAGATTCCAGGAGTTGTACGGGCTCATAGGAAGTAGTATTTAGCGCTACCTGGCGAGTAAAATCCATGCTCTATATCTTTTACGAGATACCCGCCACATACTCTCTCCCATTTTACATTTCTATGCAATACGTTAGTAGCTAAAAATTACATCGATGTTATTGAAGTCGCCGCGTTATGGAAGTAAAATGTCATCTTTATTCCACAGTAATTGGGCTCATATGACAAACACGTCTTGGGTGCGTGTATAGTTAAAGTATTAAAGAGAATTGATCTCTGAGTCCATAAGATTGGCGGGGTATATTCCTTCTCATAGACGATTCATCAGGCCGAGTGGGTCGTCCTTCGAGAAGTGTACACACGACCAGATAATGCCATGCAGCAGATAAGGGCCACAAAGATGTACTCAGAATGAGATAGATACAAACACCAGTGGACGGCAGCCTTTAATCATTCGGTGGCGGGAAACAATGTACGGGATCCAAGAAATAATACAAACTGATTTGAAATGTTCTGTTGAAAATGGTTAATCTTTTCTGAAAACACTTATATTTTTCCTTTAGCTATCAAACAATTTAGTTTTTTCGACAGGAATCACATGTAGTTTCGGAAGCAAGTCATTTGTTTCTAACTTCTCTTTTAAGATGTAAACAGTTAGATGTTAATATTATCGTGTAGCAATAATAATGATCTAGCCAAAGCTTAAGTGCAATACGGTATTATACATTAGGCTGACTGTGATAAAGCCTAGAGACCCCACAAGGACTAGGTACCCGTCCAGTTTGTTTGCTAAGGCACTGTAGCGATATATATATATATATATATATATATATATATAGAGAGAGAGAGAGAGAGAGAGAGAGAGTATGTACTGCAGCCTATTGCCTACTCAATCTTGAGTTATTTAGTTAATACTATATAACTGTGTGTATGTGTGCGCGCTAGCGAGCGAGCGAGCGCGCGCACACGTGTGTGTGTGTGTGTGTAGGGAGTCAACATTCAAACTAATTTACTCAAACTACTGGAAAATATTGGGACACACACACACACACACACAGAGGATGATGATTGATGTTTTACGGCCACTTTTGTGCACAAGGTAGGCTAAATGGGCCGAGGGACCTCCAAAGGTAATGAGACGAAGTGAAAGACGAAAGAACCTTCAGATATGCCCACGCCGGGATTCGAACACGGGTGGTAGTGATCCGTGGTCCGACACGGAGGCGCCCCGCATATATATATATATATATATATATATATATTATCCATATGGATTATAACTCAATCGAAATAAAAGTCATATAACAATCTGCAACCCCATTTAATAACTGTCCTACTAATTAAAGTCGACGACCCGATGGTGTAATACTTATTAGCGAAAAATACCGCCAACAATGTTATTTCCCGATTCAAGTTTTTATTGGTGGCAGTAATAGCAGCTCATTTGTGTACAACTAATGCTACTTTATCATATACAAAAAAAAGTGTTTGTGAACCATTTTCCAGGAAACTCCGTATGAAGACAACTGAATTAAACACAATTTGTTAGCGCTACTTCTAGTTACCAGGTGACGCTAATTAGTATGGTCTTTTCGTGTCCGCGCTAGTCATGATGGTTACCATGGAAACCAGCTTTGAAATTTAGTACGCAACGGAAAGCTGACTACAAAAACACAATTCGGCAAATACAATTACTACCATATTTTTTTAATATATCATTCAACAACTTCTATCATAATATTGATTCATTTCAGAAGTACTTCATGATAGTTAAGTAACGCAAGAAAAATCGGAATCTCTCCACAATTTAAATTCTTTTCTTCTTATAAAAATACCATTAAGAAATGTCATCGTGTCTAAATTACAGGTAGATAGCGGTAATGACAAATGATATACTGAGAGGAAAACCGATATACGATTTATGTAACAACTTGTGTTGTTTAAGGAATTTAACGTTGCTCAAAAAGTCAACGAAAGTGGGCAACAATAGGAACTGTCTGTATGTAGGTTTATAATAATAGACTATATTTTCCATTATAACCGAGTTTGACATTATAATTCTGACATGTCTGCTGATTAGTCGTGGGCTCCTATTTTCTGGTGTGATTTTGTTTTATACTAGTCACATACCAGCGCCACACCTTTCCGTTTCATCAAGAAAGACGTATTTAGTCAGAAATTAATTAATTTTCGTCGAAACGGCAAATTACAACTGAGGCGAGTGGTCTTGAAAGTAACGCATGCTAAGTAGAATATAAAATCACGATTGTGGTAACAATTGTTGCTCATAATGATCACGAGCCGCAGTTATAATAGAATGAATCTCAGCTCTTTTATGCAACACGAAGATGTCAACATTGTTTAAAAGAAAAGCAGGAGGGGGCTTTTGTGAACATTGTGAATTGCTGTGATCACCGTTTTGTTAAAGGAGCATGCAAGAACGATATAGATTTGGAATGATAAAAGAGGAACTAATTGCAATTGAGACATTGAGTAACATAAAAATTAAAATTCCCTCGACCACATGTACGTATACATCAGCTCCAGTGATAAATAAACTAATCAACCACACGAAATAACGTTTTTTCCCCTATCGTGATTTCATATTCTACTTAGCATGCGTTATTTCCATGATCACACACTTCAATGTCTCGCGCAACCGCCATGTTTTAGATAAGACAAGAGGTGCGGCACTGGTGTATGACTTGCAAAAAAACTAATTCACACCAGAAAATAGGCCCCTAGACTACAAGGAAAACGCCATAGCATATCTCGTTTTTTATATGGCCATTGGTACGAATAACCCACCAGACTTGTTAGAATTATTATATCAAACAGAGTTAGAAGTGTAACACTAAATTTAGTTACAGCCGTCTTTAGCCATTTATTTTTATCTAGTTTGACATTATAATTTTGACATGTTTGCTGGATTAATCGCACTAAAAGCCATAGAAAAGGTAAGATTTGCTGCGGTGAGCTCCGGTGGCCTTGCGATTAAGCACCTGGCACTTGGTACCAAGGGTCACAGGTCCGATCCTATCAAGAGGTCGAAACTGTTTGCAGGGATTAATTTCTCGGCTCACAACACCGTGGGTGGTTGACCGCGTTTAATGGCGCTGCCGTCTCCACTGAATTATTAAAAATAAAGGGGGACGTTAAAGACCACCTGGGGACGTAACACACTAAGGCAGTGACCAACTTGAGGGTATTTCGGCTTCATCTTTCCGTACTGCTTCCCTGCGAGTGGTGGGGGAGGATTTTCTCAACCACTCCACCATAGAGGCTGTGTTGAATAAGAGACAGCCTGGGGATTCTCCCCGAAATACAAGCAAGCAAGCAAGGCATGGTAGTAACGCTCTGTAAATAAAATCCGAATTCATATTTGAAAGAAAAAGGTTGTTTGTCGTCGTAATCATCATAGACAATGATTGTCTGCACGTTTATGCGATGTGATATTAATATTGACGTTTCACGGACACTCTTAAGCACAACTTAAGATAAACGAGCCGAACAACTTCCAAAGATAGCGAGACGAAATGGAGGATACAAAAACAAAACCGTCAGACATAACTCGTCTGGGGTTTGAACCCAGGTGCTTGAGGTCTGTGGCCAGTCATACTACCAGTTAGATCATAGAGATAACCTCAACAAATCATGACAAGAATTATAATTTTATATACTTATATATATACAATGCATGTGTATAATTGACAAGTTTAAATGACATATACTTCAAATGAGTTATTGAGTAAAAGTGAGAAAAAATAATTAAACATCCCTTGACGATTTATACGAAGTGTTACTTCCAAAATCACCTATAGTGGCCATACCTTAATGTTTCGCGAGATGTCCACGTTGACGCGATAAAATGTTGAAATTTGTCACTTCATTAAAAATCTAAAATACTGAGTAAATGCGGCTTAGAATATAAAGCAAAAGCCATGACGGTCGTGTGTGACTATGATAGGAACAACTTTATACGATAAAACAGGCGTCTAGCCTAACAAGACAGTACATCAGCAAATCTCGCTGTTTTACTTGACCTTTGACAAGATTGAAATATAGAAATAGACCGTCTATCGAACAAAAGATACTGATGAGAGTGTCTTGTTTTAGTTGACAATTTCTCTTAAATCACACATACACACACACACACACACACACAAGAGAGAGAGAGAGAGAGAGAGAGAGAGAGAGAGAGAGACACACACACACATACAATGAAATATGCTAATACATATTATCCTGGACAAATTCAGCTTTGTATATGGTGTAACTAACTGGTGGTACTAATCCGTACAACCATCTCAAATGTGTGAACTAAATAAACAACTTGGCGGATAAATAGATCGAGGGACACCGATAAATTTTAGATGGTTTTTATATATTTGACGTCATATCACAAAAGTCAATTTTAAAAGTTGATTAATGACAACATATTGTCAGGATGGAGTATCGAAGACTATCTGATGGCTCAAAATATCCTGTAATTAAGTGGCCATCATCAGGACATTTTGTTTTTACTCCGTTTATATAACGATGATGATGATTATTGATAATAATAACCTTATAAAGAGGGGTTCCAGGAGGTCATGGGTCACAAATCACGTTGAAAAAATTGCTTTTCACATTTTACGGGAAAAATATCATCCTTTTCACAGTTCACAGCCAGAAATAGTTTTTCACATTGTCACAAGGATATTTTCATTATTATTATACTTCACAGTCATAAATTTAATGCACTGAAAAAAAAGACAACAATAGACAATGTGCACAGCGCATGCGCAGACAGTAGCATGTTGCGGGCCGATATCGATGGGTCTGCATTTTAAAATGCATCAATTTAGTGATCAATCCAGATACCGACTAATAATTACCAGGATTTATCGCATACTCTAAGAGTTTTATGTATAATATTGAGAAGTGTGATTAACAAGGGTTATTTATTAATGAAAGCAGTAATAAAATGTTACATGTTCAACCACTATTATAATAATTATAAACAGTTATCAACAATGTGTAATTTAATATGTGATATGTAGTTGCAACAAATTAACAGCATGATTCATAATTCGTGTGTGTGCGCGCGC
Organism: Paralvinella palmiformis; assembly: GCA_025642065.1. Classification (NCBI taxonomy): domain Eukaryota; kingdom Metazoa; phylum Annelida; class Polychaeta; order Terebellida; family Alvinellidae; genus Paralvinella; species Paralvinella palmiformis. The sequence continues at coordinate 540,990 of JAODUP010000013.1, read as the reverse complement.
GCACGCGCGTGTGTGTGCGTGTTAGACAACGGCATGGACCAGCCCATCCCGTGCGGGCTACGACGGCCTGCAATCCGTGGACAGGTGTGGGGTTAAATTACATTTTAATAAATAACAGAAACTCTGCCATATTGAAAATTCTGCCATTATTTTAAAGAACACAAATATTAACAACGTTTTTAATCGAGCCTCCCATATAGACCACGTCTTATGCCCGTCATTCTGCGGTGAGCTCCGGTGGCCTAGCGGTTAAGCACCCGGCACTTGGTGCCAACGGTCACAGGTTCGAACCCCGTAAGAGGTCGAAACTTTTCCAGGGATTAATTTCTCGGCTCACAACATCGTGGGTGGTTAACCACGTTAAATGGCGCTGCCGTCTCCACTAAATTATTTAACATAAAGGGGAATGTTAAAAACCACCTGAGGACGTAAAACACTCTGGCAGTGACCACCCTCGGGGTATTTCGGCTCCTTCTTTCCGTACTGCTCCCCTGTGAGTGGTGAGGGAGGAGATTTCTCAACCACTCCAACATAGAGGCTGTGCCGAATAAGCGACAGCCCGGGGATTCTCCCCGAACAACAAAACCAAACCAACCATTCTGCACAAGTGGCTCGAGATCGCGGCTCATAACCGTAGTGTTACCGACTGCCGCCAGATGTCGCGCAGGTTGTGAATATTGTCTATTACACATCGTTTATTATCCAGCATTATATCTAATATTATAAGATCATATCAGTACACATGCATATAATTAAATGATTAATGATCATTATTATCATGGAGTCTGTAATGCAGTATAACTAGCGGTATGATGAACAACTCTTATCAATTACATTTAACATCAGCTCTAACAAAGCTAGTCCTGTTAATGTACTATTATAGTATACCACAGTCAACATGGTAAACGGACACTACTAATTGTCACTGTTCATGGATCACAGCGGGAAAAATTCCAATACATTGGCCCAAAAAAACATATCTAACTAGTGATAATGTGTGGACTATATATATCTTCCCTATGGATCTGTAGTGGATCCTGCCAGGATATCATGACCTGCTCGCGCATTTCTTAAATCTCTGGGGGGGGGGGGTTATACTATAGACAAACAACGAGTTGACAATCTTGTATATTTATACAATAGCTCGGGGGTTAATTTCTTAGAAGACTTAGAAAATTGATCACAAATTACAAATCACATTTCACAGACAAAATGTATTCCCGATCACAGATCACTAAAATACACCCCTGCATCCTTTCTTATAAAGCATGTTGAGCAAGGTGACATCTGAAGTAGTTCTTTCTGGAATCTCTGTGAACGTCCCTTCCCCAAACAAACACGCACACACGGAGAGAGAGATTTAAGCCATGTACCAATATTAGGCCCGTGTCTTTGAATATACAACGTATTTATAATGAAGTTATGTTGCCATGGTGATAGTAATGGCGGCCTGTTTTACATGTTGTCGAAAAAAACCCGGCTTTCTAAGGAAGAATAATGGCAGGAACATAATCTACATAATAATCCATAAACAACCTGATTATTTCCTGATTTATGAATCATACAGGTCAACTAGTCTCAGAAGGTCACAGACAACCATCTTGGTTACTATATCGATCGTCTTAATTTACTTCACGAAGTAACAACCACTGGTTAACATCAGCGATATATATATATATATATATATATATATACAATTGAATTAATTTTTTTAAATTTCCATATACATATGAATTATGATAAAGTGAAGTATATAATACACATAACAAATTATAAATTTAGTATTTTCGTCCATCTAGCACAAGAGCTAGAATGATAATATATATATATATATATATAATATATATATATATATATATATATATATATATATAGCTAACTGTCTAACCAGTCGTTAAATATGGAATTAGGGTCATCGTGAACTTTTTTAATTAAAATATTGCTATATTTTGAGATAAATCATTAAAAGCCATGAATTAAAGTTTGTTATTTTTCTGACATCATGTGCAATTATGTTTTGACGAAAGTAGGCAATAACTAAACGCAGAGATATCATGCACAAATATTCTTGTTTATATTTCTGCATAATAATTGGCGAAAAAGGATTTTCATTCAAGCTAACTTCAGAAAAAAAATTGCACATTAAATGTTTACCTTGTACAGCAGATTGTCAACTTCCGGCCTGGTTAGACTGTTAGCTAGATATTGTTAACTTCCGGTCTTGATTAGACTGTTACATGATGTTTGACTATAAAACATAGAAAGCTCTTCAGCTAAACGGACGTTTGGATGGCGCGCCGGTTAATGTACTGCGTTGCAACCTTCCAGGATGTGGTTCAAAACTAGCTCATAGTCCTGACAGAGGATAAATAGTTCAACTCAACACCTCTTCCACTAAGATTCTTTTTGTCAATTCTTATTGTGAATGGTATCCAAAAAATTAAGCGGTAAGGTACTTGTAAAAAAGGTATATATGTTACAGAAAACCAGGAAAGTTCCATGACGAGTACACCCATACTTATAGCAGTTCACAAGAAACCTAGAAACTTAAACCTGAAGTTGCACTTTTCAGCAAACGAAGGTAACTTTGTTTATTTTATGATGGATATTTTCTGGGGGGGGGGGGGGTTATCAGAAAGACAAACGGTGATACTGCGCTGTATGTAGAACGAATTTGTCTTAATTGTGTAACACAATGAAGTACATAATTAAAATAAATTATTGTTTTAAAGCGTAGAGATGCTCGTACTAAAACATTTTGATTAATCTCATCGTGCCGTACAGTTTCATTTAGGTCATTTAGTATAAACTCTTTTAGTTGGCTCTTGCGACTTACAGGAAGATCAGGAGTCAATTCTAAACTCCGAACCCACGGGGAGTCATGAAATATCTAGAAGGTTAAAAAGAATTTTTAAGGGGCATAAAAAATTATTTACATCACAAAGATAGCCTCGAACAGGTATTTGTTAAGAACAGATTATAAATTATCAAGAGATGGTGCACTTTTATCCCTTTCGGCAAGCTTTTTAACAAAGCGAAGCCAACCACATCAAACGCTCAACTGCTATATTATGAATTGAGACATACCTACTTGTAGTATTTTTCTGAGTAGACGAACGATCTGTGACATTGATTTTTTCTATTAACAACAGATTGTCAGATGTCTTGTTATAGATAGATATAAAGGTTGTTAGTAACATTCATAGGCCGCCAATTGCTATAATCAGATAAGCCATGAAACGAGGACTTACAATAGTCTATAAGCAACGTAATAAATAAAAATCGCAATAATATTTCTTGTTTAAAAGGTGGCTTTAGACTGGGATTATTTTAAGTTCGAAACAGGCACTTCAAACTGATGAGACACAATTATGCTTCTCCAAATACTTGTGTTTGCTTCGTTCTGTTGATGTGATGCCATTTTTAATGCGGCTTAATCTTCACGCACGATCCTCGCACACAACCCTCCCAATACGTGCACACACACCAACAAGCAAACAAGACGAACCACTTTAGTGTCGAAAATAACAATTTATTTGGAATTTGCCAGTTACCACAAACAATATGGCATCGATACACTGTAATCGGAAAGGAAGTCCCTCGTTTGTTTCTGTTGTGTGTTTTCTCTCTGAATGGTGTTCTTCAACGGTACACTGGAAACGTGTGTAGCGTCGACTATGATAAAATGTTGTTGGTGGAAAATATCAACGAAATCCGAATCATACTAATAATAATAATATATCTATACCATCCTAGAACAGCAGCAGCGTCACTTCAGCAAGGTATCGGACGACATAGGACAACCTGTCTGGACATAGAGAGGAGTGTACCTCCGTGGACATCGATGTACGCGAAAAGTTAGCTAGAATTACAACAAACGGTAGCACATCAATACAATGGATGTTGTCACATCGATTACACGTCACAGACACACAATGTTCAACGCTTTAAGCGACAGACATTCGGCGAAACAAAAATGCCACTCTCGCCTCTTTCCATTTTCTTCACTTCTCGTACAATCCGTCCGTCAGTTCGAGGGAGACACTCCACCACCGACAAAACCTCACAGCATTAATGTAGAATCATTTGTTATAGCAGTGGTTCCCTTCTGGGGATCATTCGACATCCCTCTATCCGGTCACTGCCGACTCTGTTCTCCGTGTAAACGCAGAAACTACGGAGATCAAGTTGCCCGATGGCACGGTGTAGGCGCCATGACATCCCGACTGTCTTATCTAAAACGTTATGACGGCAAGCCATTCTTTCTAAACCCACATCCACGACGATCGACACAAATAACATACACAACTGGAAAACAAATGAATACAAAGAGCCTACTATAAAAATCAGCAACACCGAGAACAATAAGCCCTAGTATGGGGAGACGGCGATTTCTAGCAGAAAAAAATACACGACAATCCCCAGTTAGTGTTGCCGCCGTAATTATAAATAATAAATATCACATTGAAACGTAACACACAAACTGGAAAACTTCAAACGCAACGCAATCCAGTCGGTAATTAAGCACTGGCCTAACAAACAAACAAACATTAATCACAGAGTGTAACAAAACCCGAGCCTGGAAACGAACGACCAGAAACAAACAAGACAAAAGACGAGAACCTCGACTTCACGAACGTCACGGTGTTTGGCAAATGGATGAGATAATTTGGGCTTGGAAACGTTGCACAGAAAAGGCTAATAACAGACATGGCAAGACCTTCGAACACAGGACCACAACAAGCCGAACAGCGGAATGGGGCTGAACGACGACAACATCAATTATCGAGATGTTCACTAAACAGCGAAGAATGAATATCTCTTGGACACGTGTATGATGTTCAGCACCAATAAACGAAGATCATCGTCTTTCAGCATTGAATGACCACAACAGGCAATAGAGAGACAGAGAGAAACTCAATGCAGACCCAGCGAATACTGAATCCAGATCGCTTCGTCGGCGCCAATTCACGATGGTACGACGCACGACGTGTTTCAATTACGAAGACCGGTTACAAGGATGCTGTTTGAAACTCAGCACGAATACGACTGATAATATTCTCTCGACTGTGTAGTACCACCGAGTCTGCGTGCCAGCACTAGTAAGTAACAATAATAACAATCAGTGTTATAATAACAAAAATAATAATTCCAGCTCTGGCTCAGACAGGATGACACAGTACATAAAAGACAGGTCTGCCTACAGAAGCTATCGGTGTTGTCTTCTTCAGTTCTTTATCAGACAATAGTAACGTCACAACAACCCTCCGAGTTAAATTAAAATCAGAAAACTAAAACCAATTCGACGACACATCTTTCAACAACAAGAAAGACATCATCATGAGTTTCTAATTACTTTGTTACAACGTGGAATCTTCACAAGAACTCCACAAAATTAATTTCATCAACTATCAAACAACCGAATACAATCACCAGACATGGACATGGTATGATTTCTACAAAGGTCCAGTCCTAACTGAGAGTTGGAAATCGGCACACCAACCCTCAGCCGAAAACCAGAATGCTAAATCCCTGGTGCAGCGGACAGGTTTAGGGCTATAAACGAATATTAAAATAAATTCTGTGCATTGATGGTAGCAAGTAGACTTTCAGGAATCGCTGTCCTGAATCCCATACCATAGATGGAAAGATGAAACGACCGGTGTTAACGGTGAATCAGGAAGACATGTCTAAGTTTCAACCAAGCGAACTTACACTATCACTCCACATCACGAGAGAGCGAAATCTTTCAGGAGATGAAACGCAAACCATGCTGTAGTTGATTCCTTGAGATTACTGCAGGCCTGGCTTTAAATATTACGTTAGCACTTTGATGTTCCACGAGTACCGCAGAACACATCCAAAAATATCTACAAAATCCTACATCAAAACCAACTCCAAAAGGTCATAAATTTAAAATTGCCATGACAACATACATAGATCTACAGTTAGGCGAAACAATAGGAAAGTTAACTAATTACAACTTTTGTACTTAACAGATACATATACAGCATAGACACACAAATAAGAGCCAACTGGAATATGAATAAAACATAAAACACTTTCTATTCCGACAGGAAAGAATATTAACATTATCTACTGTTATCTTTTTGTGATGTATTACAACTGGACAGCACTTTACTCTCTATACTGAAATGCTCAGACTGTTTCTGTTTTATCAACATTTAGAGGGATTCAGTAGTATGAAATAAATTTGCCCTACATCTTCATGGATGTCTCTCTCTCTCTCACACATGCATATACAACAAATATATATATATATATATATATATATATATATATATATAATATAGACTAAAGCTTAATTACTATCCAGATACAGTGTTGACAGTTAGCTATTATCAATTCCCATATAAACAATGATATTTGTTGGAGATGACTAGTCGGTGATTTACCATGGAATGAAAACTGACCATCTGCTGATGGACGCCTAAAACAACAGATTTTGGTACAACACATCAACATAATAGTAATATAACAAACACACGGAAATATGTCAATGACTTATTGAAAATATACACAACCTATACCTGATACAAACACACAAACCCTGGAAATGAATCACCCTAATATACCAGAAATTGGATCAAATGAATGGCGTGTGTGGAAATATCAGCGATGTAAGAAAAATACTGACATTATTATGATAATGATGACTACGAAAGACCTCAACATAAGAAATGAGTAGGTCTCCCGTAAACACACAATCATATGACTATTCACTCATGACAGATCACAAACACAGAGGTGATTTAGTACAGCTGGATATTGGATACCTTAATAAAATAAAAATATTATGGGCAACATTTGCTTTAAAATACAACCAAAGGGATGGACAAAACAGGTACTAACACGGTACAAATAGGGAAATATCTAAATCTTGATAACTGGCCGTACACACGCCGTTTATATAAAAGACACTTCATCGTGTAAGACATCCTAACACATTCACAGCCGGTGCTAGATATATAAAAAACACTAAATATATACACATTTTGATTTTCCTATCAAGTGAAGCTCCAGTCTACTAATTGTAAATCTTTCACACTAATTAATATCAATGGGATATGGACAGAATTTATCCGGCTCCCATAACTGGCACAAATGAACCAAAGTGTGTTGGCACAATGACAAAATACTTAAACCAATCACAGCTTAGACAGTAACAGACACATGGTGAGACCAGAGAAACACAATAACAATAAGTTAGTTATATGATTACCAAAACATGTTTTAAAAAGCTACAATTCCTCTCCAGGAAATATGTGACAACGAACATTTATCCAAAGCTAGCAAGTCAAGTACTGTCTCGGTGAGTTGGCATCAAGACGTAACATGACTTCGTTCCTCTTCCAAAGAGCCTTCCACTTGTTCGCATCAGGTCAGCTCCATTACAAGCAAATTCAGAATATGACTGCTGTGTGCCGAATGCACTGACACCTGTCAGAGTAACCTTGTCCAGTTGGTCTGTGACCAAGACAAATAAAAGTTCAATCAGATCAAAGTCAAATATCAGATCTTGGATGTGGCATAGTGGTAAACACAAGTGCGTCTCCAACTGAGCAGAATACACTATTTAGCTCAAGACACGATGCTCCTACACCAACACAGCACCTAGATGATGAAGTGTCGACCAAAAAGGTAAAAAAGATGAGAAATAAACATTCCTGATTACAGTCTAAAATTGTCTGTGATGAATTGAATATTTTAGTGACTGCAGTTGTGATGAAGAATGCCACATCACAGAAGTAAGTAATGAATCTTGTTGCTCTGGATGTTGTGTGCAATGCATGCATGGGACCAGAATGCAAGGAGTAAAATGCACAGTGTATGTGTGCAGAGGGCACATTGGTGACATCATACATGAGTTTCTCTAAAATTGGTACAGCACAATCACAATGGCTACAGCCCCAGCTGAGGGATGTGTTTCATGTGACAATCAACACATGTGTATTGTGACACAGCTGTGGCAAGATCGGGCTTGTCGCATGCTCTTTACTATCGTCCAGGTATTCGTGTTTGGATCATAGCACTCCACAATACGACTCGGTTTTGAGTCCACATAGCCTCCAGCTATGTATATCTTTCCCTGCAGCAAGGTGGCTCCACTGTGCTTGTGACAGTAGTGCATATCGGCCAACCACCGGAATGACTGCTTGTCTGGATTGAGGGAGATCACCTTCTTTGTGTCCTCCCAGATAATGTAGAAGAGACTGTTAAGTACAACTATCTGAGCATATTGTATACTATCTGGAAGTACAAATTGTTCCCCAGTATGTGTAACCTTTGTACCATTACAGTAATAACTCTCCATCGTCTTCACACAAGTCCCACACTGGGTGCCCCCAATTTCCACCAACCTGTCACTGTAAGGCACCAACAAAGAGTGTTTTCGGGGAAATGGTGACTGTCCAGCAAATGTCCATTGGTCTGAGATGGCATCATAAGCTTCAATATTTTCTACGGCCACAACATGACAGTTTCCAGCCAGACTCACGCCGCCAATAACGTACAGTTTGTCTCCCAATGCAGCCGAGGCATGACGTGCCCGAGGCACCAACAATGGACTGACCTCAAGCCACTGGCGTTTTGCTGAGGCAAACCTCCACACGTTTGATACGATGTGTCCGTCCTCAATGCCACCGGAAATATAGACGTCATTGTTCAAAGCTGCGCCACTGAACCAGGAGACTGATTGTGGTATGTCTGGAAGAGGATGCCACTTGTTCTTCACAGGATCGTACATCTCTGTTGACTGCATCATGTAGCTGATATTATCCAATCCACCAACCAACAGCATCACTTCTTTGGCAACCGTGGAGGGTCTTGGCGTGAATGTCTCTGCCTGCATGCTGCGCCGTCGCTGGCCATGCTGCTCGGTTTTGCTCTCGTGGAACTTTTTGGCATCTTGGATGAGGGTTAGACACTTTGTGCAGGCCTGTATCAGTGGGTCTGCCATGACACTTTCCTCTATGTAGTCAACGTCAATGGTGGCAAACCTAATGTGGGCCATCAACTCAAACAGATATTGTTTGCGCTTGTCGAGATCATACTGCAGCCACTTGAAAGCAGCCTCATAAACTGTCTCCTCTGTACGTATATCAATCAAGTCACTTGACAGGTAAGAGATGAGATGAGGGATGGATAATTGAAGGAATTCCTCATATTCGACAACGGCACTAAAATTGTCTAAGGTGAACTGGTGCGCTTCAGCTTCAAGCTGATCACAGGAATGCATGTGAGCAAATTCCTCTATCCCGAGACAGTTAGAGGGGTGCAGGTGTTGAGCCAAGAACTGACAGCATGCCATCATAATATCCGGAAACTGAAACATGCTACCAGCAGCTAGCATCTCTTGAGCATTATCAACTGTGATCTCGAGGTGGCCTGTGTAGGCATATTCTATCAGACGGCGGACCGTCCACGGCGATACATCGTTGAATTCAATCCGTGCATCCTTGCTCTCCCTGAAGTCGCTAGTGAACAAAGCCTTGAAATAGGGACTACTGACGGCCAAAACATTACGATGGCATGGATACTCTTCCTGGCCAACACAAAGGATTGCATCAGTGAAACATGACTCAGAACGTAATGCATTCAGTTTCTTCAGCACCTCCAGTCCATGGTTGTCCTTTTTTAGCATGAAGCTCTGTTCTACAAATGGCTCGCTATCCCTTCTCGGTGTATCCATAGCGATGATGCTTCTAGTGGAGATAGCAAATATTACCTGGAAAGATTTCAAGAACAATTGATCAGCCACAAATATCTAACCTTAGTATACAAGGTCAACATTACTGCTGATGGTGAGTATGAATGACCAAAGATATATCAAAATTTCTAACTTCATGAACATTTGTTACATTGTCAATAAAATTCCCTTTTTCACTAACATATAATTTTCAAACATCCATTTTTAGCAATTAAATTGAATAAATTACACTACACTAAAGCAAGACTCCACAATTTGATATATTTTTATGGCCAGATACAAATATGCAATATACGACTTATTACTTTTCAACGGTTAATATTCAAAATAAAGTATCTCCAAAATTTTGCTAAAAGAATTAGTAAAAAGAATTTATTCTAGAAAGCCATCTCGTGTGTGCTCTCGTAAATGTATTGATGCATGAGAAAAATGATAACCGGCAAATAGCTTAATTTGGCAGTAACTAATTTAGAGCTATAGTACTTTACAGTATTTTCTTAAGTTTCAACTTGATGGTAAGTATTCAAACAAAAGCTCATTGCTGTTACAGTAGTTTCGTTATTTAAATACAATTTAGTTAAATTATTTAGGAAATTGCTGTCAAAATGTTTTTAGAAATATTATATCTGTTATTTTCAGTTTATATACCAAGTTTTTGGTATGTTTTGTAAATAATAAACCAATTGTACTGTAGTATGTAGTGTTTGACTTAAACTTGAGGAACATAAAATAAGAAACTAAACATTGCATAAAGAGATAATGCAAATACGATGACATAAGATGAGCCCTATAAAGTAAATGAAGACTGACTTTCGGTCCCAATCATGGTTGTAAGTCAGCGACTAACTGTATTTTCTTTATTACGTATTACATTGAAATAATAAATACATTGAAACTAAGTCATGTTAGTACATTTCCGATTTAGGTCATCATGTAGGTAAGTCCAACAAAAATTCGAAGAAGTGAATAGGACAAATATTGACGAGGATGTAAGTAAGGATTTTATGTTCGTTGTGAGGGGTCAACCATGGAACAAAAAAGTGGCAAAGATCATATACAGGTTCCCTGCTGGAGATGAACCAATTGCCACAGCAATGGAACTAGTGGCAAACTTGGAAGTCTAAATGTGTTACACACCAATGCTGATGTACTCACACAGGATAAGATGAAAGAATTAAGTCAACAAACCAGACATTATTGCTATTTCAGAAGTTAAACCGCAAATAGACCAATCGCACTATGCATGCGCATTTCCATTGATTTGGATCCCAGGCGACTGGTTAGGTCAGAAAAAATATGCCAACTGGACGGATACCTGAAAGTCAATGGGACTGTTTGGAACAAGATGGGTTTCAAAACTCGGACTGAGCCAGGGGCATCGTCAATCTAGAACAAACTCACATATTTGGATACATGAATCTATTCTGAATGTAGATAGCATGTTTTGATATACAGATATATGTAAAGAGTGCCCTAAAATACAATTTCTTGAAAGCGTTGTTAAAACAACAAATCAGATCTAGTCATCTTTTTGGTCAAAGGCACAACAGACACACTATTTCTCTTGAATTAAGCCATGAATCCAGCACTTATTTATTCAGGATACAAATAATGTAAACTAGAGATATGGGAGTTTTATATTTCTTGCACACTTATCAAAAGAATAGTGTATTGTATTCTGAAATTTGTGTCAGTTGAAACATAAACAATGCTGCTGAATAAACAATGCTGTCAGCATGGCGGTTGCATAAATACTATGAATATTCAGTATCATGTGCCCACATCGAGTAACTAGGTGAAATGAGATGGAGCAAAGCTTAACAAACTCAGCCTTTATACAGCTATATGTAAATGAGCTGGCTGATATGCGAATAGAAACATGCACAAGTCAGACATGACTGTGACGATTATTGATATGCACAAATTTGGGGCAATATATGTCTGTGTTAAACAAATTATTTTGCATCTACACATATCATTTTTTTCTTGTATCTACTCATTTTCTGCAGATTATGGCCGTATTTCACAAATTTATTAAATGTTTACATGTAGAGAAAACACTCGTGCTGGTAATGTTGCACGTATTTAATATTGAATCTAAACATGAGGGAAATACAACACTTTTCTTACCTTCATAAGACAACAAATTAAACACAGATAGATCTAGGAAATATTCAGGATTGAAAGGAACAAAATGTCCATTTGCTTTCATTGTTGAAAAAATGTGCAATGGTCATTTGCCCTGTAATCTAAGATTCTGTATTAGACTTTCTAACCTAACATCGACCTTCAGACATTTTCCGCTTGGTGTCACAGTCATAGCAGGATCAGTCTATTATATATTATTACCAAACTCATCAGTATATGTTCTCTCAGGATATAACATAGAAGCTGACCTATGTGAGGAATCAGGGCATAGTTTACTACTGTACATAATAGATTCATCAGATTACAATGTTTTAGATTTAAAAAAATCATTACTGTAGAAGAATCACTCATTTGTGAAATCAAGATAAATAACAAGGATACTTCGTTATTAATATTCTGTTTGTTGTACAAAAGCCCAACATCTACAGTAGAAAATCCGGAAAACATTAACATACTCATGAAAAATATTATATCCAGGAAATATTCTCATGTGTTATTAATGGGAGACCTCAACTACCCAAGAATAGATTAGAAAGGATGGAATAACCAGACTGGATTTGAAATTTACAGAAACATTAAGAAATTGTTTCTTACATCAGCATATTACTACCCCAACCAGACGATGATAATGATTAATGGTTTATGGCCACGTTTGTGCACATGGGCGGCTAAATGGGCCGATAAACCCCCAAAGGCAATGAAGCGAAGTCAAAGATGAAACACCCTTCAGATAGGCCAATGCCTAGATTCGAACTCGGGAAGTAGTGATCTGTAATCCAATGTGCTACCAGTTACAGCACCAAATATGAACAGTGTAGGTCCAAATCAGCCACCTGTATTAACTATTAGAGGCAGCCGAGCTTTGCCAGTCGACTGCCTCTCATGTTGTCAACTGACTTGTGCTTCTTTATTTCAGCAATGACTTAGGTAACGAATTGAAAATGGACAATCAATAAGAAGTCAATGATAACCATCAATCACCATGTAAATTGTTAGAAGCCATTGTGAACTGAACAACCTGTTCCTAATTTATGATAAAGAAGTTGACAGGTAATAAGATTTTTGTATTTCACACACAACATAATACAAAATAATCACAACGGCTGCCTCTAAAGGTTTATCCAGGTGGCCATAATGGTGATGGTGCAACTGATTTCGTAGCATGCCCAATTTGGACTGAGACCATATGAACACATTCAATCATACCCATAGGCTAGATAAAATGTGGTCAAAGCATCCCAAAATGTACGATATTAAAACATTAGGCATGATAAATGACACCTTTGATCTGATAATACAGACTGAAACATTGGCTGAAATGAGATGGGGACTTGTATTATTAGGCTGCAAGTACACCTCCAAGTAAATTAATCCATATATGTGGATACAAATAAATGTATCAACCAATGTATTGTCACTAAATAATTCATATATAATCACTATTAATTGTGACTTTAGATAATTTCTTAGAGCATCACCAACAAGCATCGCCAAGGGAAATACTTTGAAAGAAAATGCGATCTATTACACGAAATAAAATCATACAAAACACGCTTACACAGTGTCACAGACTGTAACAGGCACAGCACAAGTTCCAGTCATTAATTCGTTCATTGATTAACTCAATATACTTATATCGATATATTATCAGGGCTATTTCGAGTGATAACAGCAGGACATAATACATTTATATATAGTATGTCGCAGTAGATCTAAAACAATGCACATGACAAGTAGATCTAGATAGACTAGACCTATCTATCGCAAATATTACTGAATATATACTCGGGTCTAATGACTAGTCTCTAGATATATCGCGTAATAGAGCGAACTTGAATTAACTGTAATACAAAACAAAGGGCTCATAGCCAAACATAGTACGTGTTTCCCTGATATAAATAATGAACACTATTAAAAACAAATATACGACTGAAATTAAAATAACTAACATGTAATCGTCATTAGGCTATACTTATCAGGCAAAGCTTTCTTGGCGAACATAGTCCCACACCACTTCCGGTGACGTCACGAGCGAAAGGGAGTATCAAGTTTTGCATGATCGTGCCAGGCCGTTGCTAAGCTACGCACAAATAAAAAGTGACATTCGATTCGAATACGGACTTGCCTAATTGGTTGTTAGTCTAAATGAGAACAAATTTTAACTGACTGTATTTAAATAGTAACTGTAAATCTATTGATTTTCTCTTATTAATATTTTTTTAGTTTTCTTAATATATAACTTAAATTCCTTCCAGTTACATTGCCAGAAACAATAATATAATTTTGTCAACTAACAATCTTACAATGTCAATGAGTTATGTCGTTATGACTTATATATATATATATATATATATATATATATATATATATATATATAACCTACCGTAAATGTTCTACAACACTTACATTACTTGTAAGAGTTGTATTGTAGGCTTATATTATTGTAGGCTCTATATTAGTGTATATTGCATGAGTCTGAAATAAAGATTATTATTATTATTATTATAGTAAATACATATAGAATGATTAAATAGATTTTCCTGGATTTATATAGCGTGATAAAATATTATTTTCGTAGTTTTATATAATACAAATTTCTAGGTTATTTACTTATATACACCATCTATATGGCCCCTGTGCTGGTACCTTGCCGATGGTGAGGCGGCTTGTGTGTCTGAATTGAGTCCTTAAGAACTCTGGAAGCTATACCTGTGGGGACTTAGGCCCCTGGCAGGTTTACCTAAGCCGGGCTGATCTCAGGTTGGGGGTTGGGAGTTGACATCCCCACCCCGTAAAAACTAAAATTGCTACGGAAACTACAACAATTACAACTACCACGAGGGAGCTCCATAGCGGACTTGAGCCAGACATCTGGCAGTATGACCACATCTGCTCAAAGCCTACACCAGGAAGCCAGGGCTGCGAAAGATTCGGCCCCAAACCAAAATCTGCATAGGGACCTGGAATGTCCGCACTCCGCACCATGAACGAGACATCAAAGTTAGCACAAGACATCGGCGAGATAAAAAGATATAGACTGGATATCCCAGGGGTTAGTGAGTGCCGATGGACTGGGTCCAGGGCACAAGTGACCCCTGATGGTCCAACCATCCTATCGTCTGGACATAGAGATACACACATCCGTGGTGTAGCCCTAGTAATCTCCAAAGAGAAGGCCAACACCTTTCTGGAATGGGAACCGATCAATGATAGGATGATCAAAGCACGCATCAACTCCAAACACAGCAAGCTTACCATCATTCTTACCGACATTTACAGTGACCCCTATCTGGTAACAGCACGCATCAAGCTGAAACTTGATAGAGTGGTGCCGCAGAGTCAACGTCGAAAACAACTAAATGTCACAAGGCTCACATGCCCAGTCACCAAACAAGAGTTATTTTGCAGCTGAGAAACAGCTTCAGTGGATTAGCAGACACATCAGGGACGTCTGACCACGAAACCACCAACAAGTGGGACAGCATCAAGAAAACCTATGTCGAAGCAGCTACCAAAGTCTTGTGAATCGCAAGGAACATGAACAGATTGAGGAACGGAAACAACTCAAAATCTAGATACTGAGTACCAAATCACCAAGACTCCAGCAACAGGTCAAAGAAACCTATAAAGACAAAGAAATGATAAAGAATGCCAGAAGTGACAAGATGTCCTTTGTAGAAGGGCTAGCAACAGAAGCTGAGTGTGTTGCAGCAAGGGGTGAACTAATCAGTCTATAAGATCACCAAATGTCTCTGTGGTAATTATACAAAGCACTCTGCCCCCATGGAAGGGAAAGATGGCAGCACTGTTACAACCGAATGTGAATAGGCTGATAGACGGGTTGAACACTTCTGTGAAGTCCTGAACCACGCCCAGTCAGATGAACCCGCTGACTCCCCACCAGAGCCAGATGATCTCAACATCGACACCAAACCCCCTACTGAAACAGAAGTAAAAAACGCCATCAAAGCCACGTAGATTGGAAATGCCCCAAGCATGTACTCCATTCATGGCCAAATGGTGAAGGTCGACCTCAGCACAGCTACAAGAGTCCTGACTGACTTGTTCGAGACGATTTGGGACAAAGAGACTATCCCAAGTGACTGGACTAAAGGACTCACTATAAAGGTCCCTAAGAAAGGTAACGTTAAAGTCTGTGACAACTGGCGAGGAATTACACTCGCTCCATCCCCTTCTTGGAAAAATCGAGACAGCTATTGACAAGCAGGTGTGGCAAGAACAAGCAAGATTCCGGAAGAGAAGAGGATGCACTGATCAGATCTTTGCATTGAGAAACATCATAAAGCAGACGGCGATTGCGATGGCAAGGATACGTCCTGGAAATGGATGAAAACAGCATCCCGAAAGTTGCCCTAATATGGACGCCACCCGGAAGAAGGAAGCTAGGACGACAAAAGACAACACGACGAAAGCCAGCGAAGGCCGAGCTGCAAGATATGGGCCATTTGTGAGTCGAGCCTCAAAGCAAATGACAGGATCATGTGGAAGAACATTGTTGTAGCTTTATGTCCCACTGGGGACTAAGAGGATTAAAAAGATATGGCCTCATGGAATAGTATGCGGACTTACTTACTCAATGTCATGCATTTGTTTCTGGTGATGAAGCAGTAAATTACAGACCACATATATGTGCATCTCCCTCATTTGAGGTAGCCAAGTATATGGCATTAGGATCCTTATTATTATTATATTATATTTACTAGTGAGTATATTTAGATTGTGCGAGGATGGGTGATATATGCTTATTTATTAGAATAACTATTTTATTTTCATTTTATATAAATGTTACGTTATTATTATTATTATTATTATTATTATTATGTCAACATTGATTAAAGGTATGTTCAGAGATAATATTTATATAGAAGACCTGATTGATGATTTACTGAACACACACAGATGTCGAATCTGTGAATGCATTAAAAAGTAAGCGACTATGTCAGATTGATGATGATTGGTGTTTTACGGCCACTTTTGTGCACAAGGTAGGCTAAATGGGCCGAGCGACCTCCAAAGGTAATGAGACGAAGTGAAAGACGAAACAACCTTCAGATATGCCCACGCCGGGATTCGAACACGGGTGGTAGTGATCTGTGGTCCAACACGCTACCGCTAGACCACGGAGGCGCCCCGCTATATCAGATTGAAGACATACCAATATTAGACTATATTTATATAATGCGTTCTGCGGAATAACTTTTGAAATGTTTTAATCAAGCGTTAAACATAGACTTGCAAATATCTAAAACAATGCTGGAACAATTTTTTTAAACATAAGAATTTCTGCAGACGTTTCCTTGCAATTTTCAGAATCACTCCTTCGATATCTTATGTGGGAATATAGAAATTTGAAATGATATATAATTGATAAACACTGAAAAAACACATGCAGTTCCGACTGTTCGTATTATATGGACTAGCTTTCCTGGTGTTCGTGTGTGTGTGCGCGTGAGTGACTGCGCGTGCGTGCGTGTGTGCTTGTGTCGTGTGTGTGCTTGCGTGTGTGTGCGTGCGTGTGTGTTGATCGAGGTTCGATTAGCTCGTTCGTTAGTTGACTCGGATTGTTTTAAGATTAGTTGTATATTATGTCGATTGTTTGCTGATTGTTGGTAAAGAAGTTGACATCGAGTTCCAACTATTGTAGATGACCTCAAACTGTGGGCTGTAAGAAGATGGGGATGAAGATCGTTGAACATGTTAACTTCTAGTGTTACAGGTGTGGAAATGAAGTCGCTGTAACATTCATCGGTTAATCTAACCAGAACGCCGGTGTTTGAAAACAGTTAAAGTCCATGCACTATAGCTATCATACAGTAACACACCTAGCTAAAAAGCAGTCTAGTTCGTTATGGTATCAATTATGTCAACAAAGCCAGTAGAGGTGGAAAGCTTTTGTTTCTGATTTCTGATCCTAGACGTGGGCGTATTGTCCATAATGCTCACTAGGGGCCCCACGGGGAGTCGGTCAAATGTTTTTGCCGGGGCACTGTTTCCAGCTCTCTAGCTAAGGGTCCAATGGTTAAAGGCAGTTTAATTGTACCTTGCGCCTTAGCAATATATATATATATATATATATATATATATATATATACGCACATCGTACCAGGGTTGAGGTGTCACCTGTAGTGGGGTGAAAGATCGGAGTACCCGGATGGGGGGGGGTCCAGCCAGGTGTTAATACGGCACTGGTCTTAGGCTACAGTAAATTTGTCTATCAGTGATACGGGGAAAACTTCACAGTAATAAGTCACAGAGAATGCTTAAAATTAAGATCACACACACACAAGCAAATTCGCCATCTGGAAAAGCCGGAGGAACAGCGAGTATCCGCCCGAAAACTGTTTTCCAGAAACAGCACCTTCCTTAGAACAATATAGTTTGTCTATATAATATCAACCGAAGAAAAAAACGATGATACATTCCACCTTATATTATCGCCCAATTTCATGGCGACAAATCTAACATATGGGGCTGTCAGTTTCTGGTAAACAAACTTAGCATTATATGATGATGTTGTGCTGTGGTGATGTAGTAATTGATCTCGATCCAAGAACTAGGATTCCAATACGGCCTCGTGGGTAGAGCGTCGGACTACTTACCCATGGTTATGATACGTCATGCTGTGCGGCAGGTCGGAGGGTCGGATCCCGGCGATGGTACGAGGAATTTTTCATCCAACCAGGCAACTAACTCGATTACACGATTTCAAGTAATCGTAATTTCCAGATTCAATGTAATCGTAATCGATACGTTGTAAATGTAATCGTAATCAGCGATTACTTTAACGATTACACAAAGTGTTTTATTATTTTCGTGTTATATCATGCCGGAGATATGGTTTCGTATTTAAGGCAAATATTACAATATAACTGATTTACTCATTGACGGACTGCTGTCATATTTATGCACATGATGATTTGTCAGTTTATTTGTTCTATGAACTTGAAAGGAAAATGTGATGAAATAAGTTGCCGCTATTATATTATAAGTCATATAAACAGCCATTTCAGATTAACTCGGGTTGTTTTCACAAGCTAGTCACACAGCCAGCAATCGTGCATGACTTCTTTATGGCACCGTCGTTTAAATTACAGCTCCAAACGATCCTAAATTAGCCCATGCATTAGTGAACGTAAACAAGCCTACATATTGGCCAAGGTCGACATACGGGATGACATACGAGGACATTAAACAGAGATAAAAGGTTGAAGTACGAAGGGGGGTTCCGAGTTAGAGATGATAAATATAATTTAAAACATAGCAATAATTTTAAAAAAGTGAAAAAAAGTGAAAAAGTGGTCCATTTAGTCAAGTTACAGAGGGGGGTCGGCGTTGGGGGCTTAACTATATTTTAATTGTCCTATTTATTATATAGACCTCACCTGGCTATAGTCACGCCACATATGATGTATTTCGTTTCTAAATATATATTCAAACAATTCCATTAATATTGTTTGCACTAATCTCAGTTTGCACTAGTTTCAATCAATAATAACATATTATCTAAACAAACCATTATAGGTGTAGAATACCGTAAGCTAGGAATTAAGCACCGGACTATGGCAATGATATTTCGTCACTGGTGCGTTTGAGGTATTTTAATTATGTATGCAGATCGTAAGGCAATATTTCTCACTAACGATCGCAATATTAAAAAAGATAGATTTAAGCTAAGTGATGAAGTTTTAAATTACTTCTAATGGTTAACTAATAATCGTCTATCAATCACGTGAACAAAACATACGCATTTAGAATGTTGAAAAGGAGGATGCTTGAAGCATTGCTTATAAAATGCATCCCCCCTTAACATTAAAAAAACATTCATGACAAATTTAAAAATAAAAAGATGTGAAATAGACATAATTATATCTTTACGAAACAACAACAAATCCAAATAAGTTTAATTTTGAAATGATTAATTATTGTAGCAATAACATAGTATGTGCATATTTTATTGTATATGTTGTATTTGAAGAGTAAATAAAATTACGAACATACCTCAGCATCGGTATCAGTCATATAAAGAAAGGAACATATTCTTAGTTATGTGCTTAAAATATGAATTGTTTTAACATTGCGAACATAATTTGCATCAATTGACATTAACTTCCTTTTCGTCTTACAAACATTTACATTAAAATTTCCTTTTTACTATACCTGGTAAAATATGAATTATGTATTTCTTCTATTGCTATGAACAAAATATTCATATGGTACCAGTTAGATCTAGTAAAAGTCATTTTATCAAAGTGCAAACAGATATTTCACTAAAAAACTTTATTATACAATGTCAAGTACCTATATATAGGTTTGAAATGGGATTATAGATACTTTCTGGTGAATTTATTGTGAACTATGTATTGAATAACTATATACATCAAGATCGATATATATATATATATATATATATATATATATATATATATATATATATATATATATATATATATATATATATAGTATAAGTACTAAATGAAAATTACGTAAAATAATTAAATCTATATCTGCTTTGATACAGTGTCCTCTGGACAGTAGGGCATCTGTGTGGGATTTAGTCAGAAACTGACCATAAAACCATTTCAAATAGCCAGAAATAAAGTGGTTCAATGGACAATATAGGCTTGAATTTTTATTTTATTTAATACTTTTGATGGAGCCAGTCAATCAATGTAAAATCCTATGTATAATGAATATATGTAATAACATCCCGCGTGGATATTTTTGTAAAAACTTCACACGGTTAAGCACTCTACTCGTATAATTTTTAATATAACTTTGTCTTGACTGTAGTACATGGTGTAGTCAAGAGAAGATTTGTCTATAATGGCAATACACTCTGAAATGGGCTATCTGACCCTTGTCAAATGTTTAACAAATAAACATGTTTTTAATCAAAATGTAAAGCTTTTTCTAAAGAACCGAACTGGATGAAGAGGGGATTCTTAAGAAACGCTTTTAAATATTAAGGTGTAACGCTGTTATATTATATTGTGACAGAGTATTATCTTTCAGTATTACCATTGATTATAGTTTTATCACCAGATCCGGTGTGGAATTAAGTATTATAATATACTTTAATATTGTGTTACTCTTGCCGCACTACATCTATGTGGACCACACTGGAAATAAGTGGGAATACTTTCGTGGGAAATCTATAATTTTAACTGCATATATTTCTTTGTACAATATACTATATCTTCAATTTGGAAATCAATCAATCATATACATCAATGAATATCTATAGACATCGAGGACATCAAATCATCTGCCACCTTATTATGTACAAGTGGCGCTTAAGATGACCTTGTGGAAGCATATAATTCGGGTGTTAAGTTTTTGATCAATAAACATGACCCTCCGCAGAGGAAAACTATAACCCTGAGGCCAAATGCTCCCTGGTATACAGAACTTCGAGAAGGAAAACACAATCGTCGGAAAGCTGAACGACTTTGGCGGAAAACAAAGCTGGAGATCCACCATCAGCTATACAAAGAAAGATGTCGTGAAGTAGGAAAGCTTCTCATGGGATCAAAGAAGACTTATTATTCAGACCAGATAGCGGAATGTGGGAAGTCAAAAATTTTGTGATTTCTTCATGAGGAAAATTACAACCATTAGAGACGACATTGATAATCACAAATCTCCCATAGGCGACGCTGTCGTGATGAGCGAGGCACGTGATATTATCATTAAGTCTCCCTCAAAATCTTGTGAACTAGACCCATTACCTACACACCTGTTGAAAGAGGTGCTGGATTACCTATACTGGCTTTAATTGCAGCTATTATAAACAAATCACTGGTGGAGTCTGAGGTTCCGCTTTCTTTCAAAAGGGCCAATATTAGACCACTGCTGAAGAAGCCAAATCTGGATAAAGAGGAATTGAAAAATGACAGCCCAGTGTCTAATCTGCCTTTCTTGTCGAAGATCCTGGAGAAGCTGGTTGCTAAGCGGTTGGGGACCCATTTGAGTAGTCACAGACTGCATGATAATCTTCAGTCAGCTTACCGTACCGGTCATTCTACAGAGACTGCGCTCCTGAAGGTCCATCATGACATTGCTGAAGCTTTAGATAGGAAGTGTATGGCGGCATTAGTTCTGCTTGACTTATCTGCTGCTTTCGATGTCATAAATCACAAGATCTTTCAAACGCGCCTTGAGCATTCGTTTGGAGTAACCGGAAGTGCCCTCTCCTGAATCAAGTCTTATCTGGGTGACAGATCTCAGTGTGTTGCCATAGGAATGACGACATCAGAAGATAAGTGCCTGAAGACACCAGTCTTGAACTACCTGGATTGGCTTCCGGTTATACACATGTCGCAGTACAAGATTTTGATGTACAATTTTAAGGCACTTAGAGAAACTTGTCATTCCGTATCAGCCGACAAAATCTCTACGGTCTGAGTCTGGATCATTCTTAGCCGTACCAACAACACGTGGAGTGACATACGGTAATAGATGTTTCAGAAAGGCTGCTGCAACCTTATGGAATAATCTTATAGTAATCAGCAGAAAGTGCAAGACCCTTAATTGATACCTTCAAAAAGAAGATAAAAATTTATCTTTTTGTTTGTTTTTCCTAGTTGAATATATTATGTATTTGGCTGGAAAGACTTATGCATATATTTTTTAAAGATGTAAATCTGTTACATCCATATGAATTATTTATTTCAAACGCCTTAGAGTAACCTTCTTACAGGTTATATAGGGCGCTATATAAATTTCGTATATTATTATTATATTATAAATGTTCAGCAGCCAAATACTCAATGCTCCCCAAATAAATAGAACCACGTGGTGTAACAACTTCCGCTCCAATATATCAGCCAATCAGCGTGGTTGTACTTGGTCATGTGACGAGCCACCTCGATACCTGTTTTGATTATACTGTTGTGAGCATGATATAAGAGGTTATAACTTGTTTGGAGAGTTTGTGTGAGTAGTCTTTGTATCAGCTGTTTGTTCTAAACTACGCTTCTTTAGTATTTCTGTGAACACACAGTAGATAGATTATACATATTCTGGAATATAATATATTCAGAGTGATCTATAACAAGTAGAAAGAGGCGTTTCTTCCCAAGATTGTAAGGTTTTTGTCTTCTCTACTTTCAGTTCATAAACTATAAAGTTCATTCTTCTAAATATTTAATTATATTCCATTAATCTTGTTAAGAGGCTTTTCACTTGACAGGCAGTGACTATGTGTCAGTTTATGTGATTTGTTTTGGTTTTAAGGATCTATGTACATATAGATCTACTTTTGTCTTGTACGATACACTAGCAATATCATGACTAGATCTACTACAGACTAGATCTATGTCTACTCTATCAGTCTATGATTATCATCGAGTCTATGATTATCATTGATTCATTTTAGTCTATGTTATGTCAATATGTGACTATCATCACTATGTCTCTGTCAGTCTGTGTGTGAATGGATGTTTGATTAAAAAAGTAGATTAAATGGGCTGAGCGACTTCTAAAGGTCATGAAGCAAAGTGAAAGATGAAACATCTTTCAAATATGCATGAGACATGTTTGTTTGCACCTAATACAAAATTACACATTGGTTTAAAAATCCATTTTACAGTAAAATTTAAGACTACTAATAGTACTATAATCGGTTGAAACCTTTTTGTTTACTAAAGTTGCAGAACAGTTTGAGTATATGTGTATCTTTTAGTATTCCCATGGTATCACTCTGCAGGAGAATCCGATAAACATGGCAATGGTACACAACCCTTCTGGACATTTATCTCAATAGTTTAATGTCTCAGTAGTTTGATATCCAATGCATAACAATATGAACTGCAGCAACTTTATTGGCATACTCATGTGAAAAAGAACACATAATCATGTAAAATCAGTGTTATTAACCCTTAATTCAGCATACATTTCATACATACTGTTACTGCAACAAATAAGACAACAAATTGTATAGTTAATTACCACAAAGTAAACAGGGATATCTAGGGTCCACATTGTGGAGGTCTGGAAAACTACACTACAGTCTGGCTCATTTAGAAATTATTATATTAGTTGCTTTGTTTTACCACTGATCATTGAAGATATAATTGTTATGATATTTGGGACAAGAAGTGCAGCTACCTTGTATTAGAAGATTAACTATATCTGACATGTACTAGATGATGTAGTGCCCCAAAAATGGCAGTTTCTCAAGCCATGTCTTTATGACTGTTTCTACTTGCTCACTATGCCACTGTGTAACATCATTCTAAAAATCAAATATCCTAACCACCTTTATGGGTTAGAACATGGGAATTTCATTCATGGTCATTTTATGTGAGAAGTTGGATGTTCAAATCCCTGCCATATATAGTATGAGGAGTTTCTCAGGCAACTGGCAAGGTTTTCTTCACCAAATATCCCATCTTCTGTAAATTGTAAAGTCGTTTAGAATTAGTCCTCATTGTGAAGCAATACATTACAGACTCATTTGAGGTAACCAGGCAGGTAAATTACTGCCATTATGGCCAGTATTAAATATCATAGCCAAGTCGATCATAAGCACATATCCATTTAGGAACAAGCAAATGTTGAAAATAGCTTGAAATACATACTTTATCATTTCATTGTAGTATACTTATTAGTGTGGAAACTGGTGCAAGTTAGACTTCACAAAACAGAAATATGCAAAGTCAAGTAGTTAGTTAAAACTGGCCATAATCTGAAATTAACAAGTAATATGCATGGGTAACTTTTTAAAGTTTCACCCCCATGATCAAGTCCTTGACTTAGGAGAGTCAGGTGGTGAGCATATTTGGAAAATTTATATTTTAGACCTGTTTGGCTTAACAGACTACTATGAATAATGATAGTTTGAAATATAACACAACTCATTGAATGATTTATTATACTAGATGAGGTTCTGACAACTATACTACAACTCTCATATGGTACTCAATTGAAAACTTGTAATATTGTACGTTATCTGCCATAAGATTGTTTCTTTAATACAGGTTAGTTAACCATAGATCAGACACTTTACAGGTCTGTGGACATTGATAACACAGGATGTAAATATGCTACTTTATAAATGAAATATATTCTCTTTTTATATTCTGCAGTGTCAGGGTGATTGATCAGAGTATTGGGCACAATGTTTATTGAATTTATGAAAACTTCATCTCACTGAGTGAGATGAAGTTTTTAAGGCAGTGGTAAAATTATTGTGTGGTCAAGCCTATTTTCACCATCATATAAAATAACTGCTCTACAGAAAGATGGTGTAATCATATGAATTATAGGCCACTGTTTAGGAAATGAGTTTGTCTCCTTATTTCTGGTCCATAACTCACTGTAAGATGCAGTGATTTCAAACACATTCTAAGAACCTATGGACATTTTAGCATTGGTGTAGTAGTACACAGTATATTTGATAGATCAAATTTAAGTGTCTGTGAGAATTTTCATTTGATTATTACATTTTTCTAGCTCCTCAGCTGTATGTCACATTTGGGGGCATCATTGACATTAAAGAGAGAATTCACTCCAAAGTGTACTATAGCCATGTTTGTGTGTAATTTAAGTGAATGTAGTCATGTTTAGTAGGTAGATGATAACAAATTTATTAACTAGACTAATAGTAGTTAATTATTTATTAGTAATGAGCACAAAACCTTTTATCGTTACAATCATTAGTGTTATCTCAGTATAAAATCTGTAGCTGTAATAATGCAATTTTCATGTTTTAGTAACATAATTGCCAGAAACAGCTACTGATATTTAAGCCAGACTGCAACAGTCACTGTACTTTAACGCGAGTCAATTGAGTTCCACAGTAAAGAGACCAAATAACATTGCCACTTTGTTATCTATCTGACAGATAACGTCATTAATGGTGTTTATTTTGGTCTATGACTGAAATTAAACGCTGTCATGTTGAAGCATATGTTTAGTTTCTGCTGGATCTTTTAACTATGGAAAACAAGGTTGTCCTGTAAATAATAAAAGTGGTAAATAGATGGTATTGCCGCTTCGTTCAGTCCTCCTTCAAGTAGGTAGTACTAAGATGTATTATGGCGTTACTACTAGCAGTTATGTTTCATGTTGGGAATACTTAATTTGTCTGTTGGTAAATGCTAGAGTACGGAGTGTGCATAAATAATTATAACTTATAGATTTCAAGTGTTTTCTTAAAAATATAATATATATATATAAACCGATTCTCCAAAACCAGAAAGAAGTCAACTGCTATCAGCATTCATTTATTCATCAATTATTAATTAGCAGACTGTTTTCATATTTACCTTAGCGATAATCCCAGCACATGGCAAGCTTAGCAGTTTTGGAGACTCCTATCTGTTATGAAGTTTGATTTGGATGGAACAAAAAATTGAGAATATGCATCTCATTGATACAGCAGTAGTGTAAAATAATAATGTTTTCAGTATTGAAGTAGCGCGTCCAGTACTTACTTCATGCCTTCATAATAATTTAGTCCATATGGATAATTTTTGTTACAAGGAAGGATCAATTATATTTCAATAATTTACTAGTATTTGAACCTTGATGGAAAATAAAGGTTACCTATATTTAATCAATTAACCGGCAAGTAGGAAATGCGGTTCCTCTAAATGTAATGCATGCTACTTTTTAAATTCATTATTTGACCTGTTCACCCTACCACACCAACAGGCATTACAATCCAAACTACATATATTTCCACCCATTGGTGCTAAAAACAACAACAGTAGTAGTGGCAACATTTTAAATTATATTTTCCATTTTTATTTTATAATTATATAAATGATAAATTAATAATGAATACAAAATATGGGAAATGCAGGATCCTGGCAACTGAGGCTGTCATACTAATGATCCTTTAACAAAATAATGTACAATCTTGAAATAATAAATCCAAGTAACTGTAGATACAAAGTCATAAACGATCATATTACTAATTTCAATGTAAATAACAAGCTTATGGCTAAATATAAATATTACATAATTGTATATTATCATCAAAGCAGACATTCCCTACAGAACATATTTTTACATTTGACTGTCACAGCATGACCTGATTGTAGTTTATCTTATTTTTCACCTTTAAAGTGAGATTTTTCACTGATAAGTAAAATATAATCTTCAATACTGAATGGATAATCTATCATTTTCAATACTAAATCTTCACTACGGAAGTAAGTGACTGGACATATAATAATTTTCCAAATGGAAATTATGGGAAAACTCACTTGGTGATGTTTGTGTATCCCCAGTTAATAGTTATGTTTGCTATTTATTTGTTGTAAGCGTCACTGGATATCATGGACATTTAAGTTTTTGGTGTGCTAATATTTCTATGTCTTTGCATGGTTTTATCATTGGAGAGGTTGTGTGCTTCTGTTAGATACCACTGTACACTCCTGTTAGAAACCTAAACAGTAAGACCGAATGGAACATTTAAATTGACCTAATGTTCACACTGGTCTAAGCTGATTTTATCTTATTTATCAGCCACTGGATCTTGACCAAAGAGGTTTATCTCCGACAAAAGACTTAATTGTTAGCATAACATGTTTGTCTCCAATCAGCTTTGGGCTAATGTTGTTATCAGGTGATTGCCCTTTGCATTATGGATTCTTTGTTCCAGTTGACGAGTTGGGTTGATCCATTCATAGGACAGTATGTGGTTGATACACTGACAGACGGGCTGACATCACTGCATCCGTCGTACACAGTGGTCGTCATGGAGACGAGATGTGGGAATCTATTTTTCATATCAAAATTTGACTCTGGAAATCTTGCCAGGGTTGAGAAAGCGACAAAAGATGATGACAGTCAAACAGGTATGTACTTCTGGCAGAGCCTATTATTGGAAGACGCTTTAGCTAAATTGTGTTCAGTTTAAGAGATTTTTGGAAATTCTTATTGCATCACTTTCATGGTTTTATTGACATAAAGCAACTAATTATCAAATATTCAGGTAACTACATATCTGGTGGTGAACCTCGAGCTGATTATGAATACAATGTTTGGACAAAGCCAGACTGTGCAGGCACTCCATTTGAAAATGGGAACAGGTATGTCACCAGGAGGTTTATCTGTGGGATTTTTGGTTTTCTTTAAATGTAGAAATTGTAACATTTCTGGTGAGAATCTCTTTTTTTGTCTTCTTTTTCTTTGGAATTAAGCCAAAAAATAGCTAGATATTGGCTGTTTTGCATTAAAATTATTTATTTTATTTTCTCCCCCTGCCTATTAATACTATGTATATAAGCAATATATAAATATATATATTGTATTTCTATCAGTGAATAATGATGAAAATGAGAAGTAAAATAAATATAATATTATTCTTAGCTCTTTGTTATATAAGTTAAATAAATATTTAAAATCCCACACATTAATAATTGAAGTTGATACTTATAATGTTAAAATGGAATTAGCACAAAAACGTATTTACGAATGTTACAGTATGGTTGGTCCAAACAGCCTCTTATATATATATATATATATATATATATATATTATATATATATTCCTGCAACAGTAGTCATGTTTGTTATTTCATACTGAAGAAAAGAAGATGTATATGGTTCATGATACATCAGTATTTTGGCATTTTTAATGCTTTCATTTTTAATCGACTCTGGTTAGTGCACTGTGTTGCAAAGTTCTTGATGATGATTCAAATCTTCCTCATGCCAGTTATTGTGGAATGTTTCATTGTGGCTAAAGAAAGAACTCGATCAAATCTGAAGAATTGTATGTATCTGCTGCTCTAATGTAGTAAGCAATATGTCCCAGGCCTAACCAACAATAATCACTCATTCACATCATTAGTCAATATCGCATTTGAACACTTTTGTCAGCCAGTTTTACCCACATTTATTAATAAGACTTAAGTGACTTATGTTTAACCACTTGTTACAAATGGGATTTTTCTGGTCAACTCTAAGCTTGAGAGATTATTTGATTTAAAAAATCACAACAAATCAAATATTTCAGTTTTCACAAAAGCACCCATTAATCAGAAAGTGTACAATGTTAGTTTTGGTATAGTGTTATCATAATAAGATTTACACAAATCCTCACAGTATGGTGTATTTTCAAGTGAAATATAATTAGTTTTCATGTAAAAATGGATGATTGTTTAATCAATAGTAATTCTGCAAAAAAATGGTTGACTGGCTAGATTAAATGGCACTGCCAATTCACTGAATACAAATAATTTAAGCATTGAAGACACCTTGAGGATGTGAAATTCTAGGACTGGTACCTTATCCTTATCAGCCTGTCCAATGGGATTGAATTGTTTAGTCTCTCAGCACTGGTCATATTTGGGACATATGGTCAAGGGGAAACTCTCTAGGGAAGCATATCCCTCACCTGGTTTTGAACCCAAAGCCTGGAGGTATGCAGCACAGTTTGTTTTAGCACTGCACCATTGTAATGCCTAATTTTGCAATGGAACTATATCAAAGTGTGTTAACTGTGGTGGTGAACAATGTTGTTGGGAGGTAGCCAAATTTTACTCTGTTTACAACATAAAATTTCTACTATTAAGTGTGTGCATATATGAAAATAGCATTCAGTTTAGTTATGCTTCTTTCTTATACTTCAGGTCGTGGTTTTATTTTGGTGTACGTGGAGGACACAATGGTAACTTGCTGAAGATCAACATCATGAACCTTAATCGTCAGGGCAAGCTTTATAATCAAGGTCATGCGCCATTTGTGAAGACAGTGCCTGGTAAACCTCGCTGGGAAAGGATTAGAGATAGGCCACAATGGGAGGTAATGTAATGCTTATTTTTAAACCTTGTAAGAACTTGAGGAGAGCCGTGAATTATTATAGCCAGTTCTCCAATCTCTAATTTGATGTTGGCATTCTAGTCCATTTACCATTTAGTATATTGACTATTTTCTAGGACATTTCATTATAGCAATGTATTTGCAAATACTTGCCGCCATGATTTCTGTTGATCCCAAAATAAGAACTATAGCCTACAATAAAAATGTTTCCCTATATCAGCACACACACACACACCTTACAATGATCAGCTGGAGGAAATCAGAGTTACAAAGACAGTCTTAGCATTTAAGAAATTTCTTAAAACATTCCAAATTGAACTTGTATATAATGACTATATAAGCACATCCCATTTTTAAATGTTGCTAAAATGTATGTGTAGTCATCACCTGTTTAAATTTACTTTTTATCTTCTTAATTGCATTTGAGTCTTCCAATGGCATAAAGACTAGAGTGAAGTGCTGCAAACCTCCAGGTTGTGGGTTAGAATCTGTCTCACACCTGTGTTTGCAAGATTTGTTACCCTAAGGAATCACCCCATCGCCACATTTCCCCCAGACATGGGCTCAATTCAATTTTGGAATTGCATATTTAAAAAAATGGAATTGGAATTAATAAATTGGAATTAAAGTTTGCTACAAAAATAATTTTAATCCACAAATTAATGTACCATTTAATTTTTTAATTCAGAAATATTTCTTCCATGACAAGTAGGTACTCCAAGTACCTACTCCAGTCAGTGATTGGAGTAGGTAAAAAATGGAATTGATAAATTTAATTTGGAATTGACAAAATGGATTTGGCCCCATGTATGACCATTGCTGAGACTGAGGAAATTGACTCATCTCTTAAATGCATTCATTTCCATAATTGTTTTGAATTGTATACATTCACTTAATCTACACATCTATGTTAAGTGCTATAAAGCAGCTATCGTGCAACCGAATAGGGAACTACAAATATTCTGTATTATTGTTAATAGTAATATGTTAATTTAATAATTTTGGCCAAACCGACAAGTGAATATTATGATAAAAGTTAAATTTTAAATTATTTATCTTATATTTCCAGAGTGTGGATAACTCATTTATTTTGAGTTTTACTCATCGTTTCTTGGATTTTAAAGGTGCCACAACATTCTTTGCTTTCTGCTACCCATGGTCATACACAGAGAACCAGGAAAAGCTAGCATTACTTGATGAAAGATTTGCTCAGTGTGCAAAATATACATCTAAAAGGTGACTTAGGGGGACCACTGTGGGGCAGGTCTGAATGTGATCATTATTGACAATGTGTAGCTTTTACACTCTTAATGTAATTTTTCTGCTATGGTGATTTAACTTATGTATATACATATATGTCTTTATGTGCATGCCAACATGTACACGCGAACACATACTAACTTCTCATTTGCATTATAGTTAGGAGCTGTTTTCCAGTCATTATGCAGCTAATATATTTAAACATTATATAATGAATAAATTCTAAACATTAAAAGTAGACCAATGACTGATGAGATACCCACAGTTATTATCAGTGTTTAGGATTCATTTATAATTTAGGTCTGTGAATGTATAAATTTGTGCATAGATTTATGGAGGTTTAGTTTCTCGTAGATATTTTGGTCTCAGTACTCCGAGACATATATATATATATATATATATATATATATATATCCTGAAACACACACACACCAGATTAAAATGCAGTAACTATCTGGCTCAATTTTCCATTTCAGTCCTGAGAGTTCCATTTATTATCACAGAGAGTTGCTGTGCCGTTCTCTGGATTGTCTTCGTATTGATCTCATAACTATATCAGACTGTGCAGGGATCTCAGACAATGAGGAGATTCGTTTTGACAATAAACTCTTCCCTGATGACAAGCCTAGATGTAAAACATTCAAGAAGAAACGGGTCAGCAACATTTTACCTAGTGACCTTTGTACACTGTTGTTCAAAATCTCTATTCAATTTGTATTTATTTTAGACAGTTATTTGGGATGGAGTTGTAATTTAATAAAGATTTATTTAAGTTTTTACTTAATTGAAGAAATATTTACCTAAAATATATGATTTGGCTAAATCTTATTATATGAAGGTAGATGATTTGCTGACGAAAGGTTGTTATTTATTAAACATTCGTCTAAATATTTATTGAAAGATAATTTATTAAGATCATATCAAGGTACAGGATACGGAGACAGACAGTTTGGCGAAAAGGAACAGTTCATTTTCATTTCACATGTTCAAGCAAATTATAAATATGTCAAAATATGAACAAGATCAATCATATATTAAATAACCCAGTTCAAAGTGCTGGTAAATTGACTATAACCAAAGATCCTGATGTCTGTATCGTTAACCTTTTCAGTGGGGAATAGAATTGATGTGGGGTAGTGGTAGTCACACTAATACAGTAGTGGCACTTCTCCATTGGGGGCTCTCCGTGGAGTATTTGGTGCATTCTGAGCAACCTTTTTGCCAAAACCAAATTAGCCGACCAATATTCTGCCGATGAAATAGGCGACGAGGGGCTGTAAAATAGACGACGTGTAGCATATGACGTCGGCTGCTATTTAAAAGGCTGCGTCACTATACACAAGCTGTTTGTGTGATGTAGTTATTTCAATGTAGACAAACAACAGCTAACATAACTGAGAAACAAAAACATATTTATCAATATTACAGTATATTTGGTCCAAATAACCTGAAATGTTTCTGAAATGGCTAAAGAACGCCATAAAGTGAAATTGCTTATAAAAATTGTTTTGTACTCTTGTAGTACAAAGCATCTACTGGCTGCCAGATTTATGTAAATGAACCAATGACTGTGACAATTAGTAATAGTTGAGCCTGGGGGGGGAAATAATGTCAAGACAATGGTTAATCTAGAGCGTCTGTGACCGAATTAGATCTAGAGCCAGTTGCATGATCCTTCTGCTCATTTACATCAGATCATGTGACTTTTCTCCTTCCTGTCATATATTCCGACATTCAAGGAAGCCATACTGGCAGTAATTTTGGAAGATTAGTGTGGCTAATTCAGATGGTCTCTCTAAAATATTCAGGCAAGTGGTCTGCCTATAATAGATTATTGGCCAAGACTAATATTTACCCTGAGAGAGACAATTTGCCAAAGGAAGATAATTATTTGTAAACCATTCACCTAAATATTTTGCTGAAATTTATTATACAAATGTACAGATTTGCCCGTGACCATTAGTCAAATAACTTTCGTTTACTTGCCTTCAGGTATATCTGGTGAGCAGCAGAGTCCATCCAGGTGAGACACCAGCAAGCTTCGTCTTCAATGGATTCCTTGATTTCATCCTCAGACCAGATGACCCGAGAGCAAAACAGCTTCGGAGACAATTCGTATTCAAGTTGATTCCAATGTTGAATCCGGATGGTGTGATGCGCGGCCATTATCGAACTGATTCAAGGGGAATCAATCTCAACAGAATGTACACCGATCCGGACTTTTCCCTCTATCCGTCCATATACGCTGCCAAAAGTTTGTTAGTTTTTCACCACGTCCACAACCGCATCATTCCTAAACGAACACCAGTATCAGTGAGTCAAACGCAGGAAAAGGCGCCCTCTAATGGTAACAGTCTGCATAAGTCGAAAATAAGGCCAATGCCCACCAGGCAAGTTCCAGTTGAAAATTTAGATCTTTCTGAAAAGAACAAGACTTTCAACATTACATACGGCGATTCAGACACATTAAAAGAGACAAACGCAAAGGGTACATACCGCGCTCTGAGCAGCATAACCGTCGAAACCTATCCAGAAGACAGGCCACTCATTCAGAATCCTGGTGCTATTGATGACAGTCAGTCAGTGGAGGATCTTGAGTCAATCCAGCAGTCACTTGGATCTCTGTCTTGTTCTGGAGCAATTCAGCCAGATGTGGAATACTTGGATAGCGATGATGAGGTGGCTGGCAGTCAGCTTCTGTGCCAAAATCCAGATGCAATGCAATTTTCAAATGACATTGCTTCTGGTGGGGAGTGCCAAGATCTGGATGATGATGCTGAGACTGATCATCTTGGCAATGAGGGCTCGGAATCCGAGTCAGAAAATGATCCGCCGACGACCAAAAATGCTTATTCATCGCATTTGCACGATCCAGAACTGAGGAAAATACCAGATAACGAGAGTGGTATCGCATTTTATGTCGACTTACATGGACACGCATCAAAAAGAGGATGTTTCATTTATGGGAATTATTATGAAGATGAGGACACACAGGTTGAAAACATGTTATATCCTAAGCTGATATCGATGAACACAGCTCACTTTGATTTCACAGGTTGTAATTTCACAGAAAAGAACATGTATCTGAAGGACAAACGAGACGGTCTGTCCAAGGAAGGTTCAGGAAGAGTGGCCATTTATAAGGCTGTAGGAATTATACACAGGTCAGTGTCGTGTTTGTTGTTATAATCAAAGTAGTGTAATGTGTATCGCAGTATACTAAAATTTGTACCGATGTTCTGGTGCATCACTTAGTGTCTGGTAACTTATGGCACAAAACTTGATGTTGTTTTGTGATATGGAGATCAGGCTTCTCTAAGTTACAGTAACTTGTTAGTGTATTGTATGTTGCAGTACACAGATTAGTGTACTATGTGTTGCAGTACACAGGTTAGTGTACGATATGTTGCAGTACACAGGTTTATGTAATGTGTGTTCGCTTCATTACCTTTGGAGGTTGCTCGGCCCATTTAGCCTACCATGTGCACAAAAGTGGTCGTAAAACATCAGTCATCATCATTGATATGCTAGTGTTTGTTATGTTGTGGTACACAGGTTTGTGTATACTGTATTTATTGTGGTACACAGGTTTGTGTATACCACTGTATGGTATGTTATATTACACAATTTGGTGCATGGTATATTGTAATACGTGTGTGTATGTATAATCATAATAAACTTCTATCGCTCCAATATCCTCGAAAAGAATTGAGCTCGGTGGCTCACCTAGTACAAGGGTTAAGCAATCTCATAGTCAAGGTACAATGCAAGAATCATCAACAAATGATCAAGTGTGTGTCTGTGCATGTGCATATATATATATATATATATATATATATATAATCCTGGTACACAGGTATGGTGTGGTACACATATTAATATATGATTTGTGTTTTATTTACTATGATGTTGATTGTGTCCTGGAGTATAAGATAGTTTAGATAGAAGTAGTAACATTTTGACACAGTTAATTTAGATAGAAGTAGTAACATTTTGACACAGTTAATTTAGATAGAAGTAGTAACATTTTGACACAGTTAATTAGGGCTCTTTATATTGTGTCTCAGAAGTCTCCATGTTATAAATCAGCCAATAAGCTGTTTTTGTTATGTAGTAGACAGTAGAACCATTTATGTTGTCTAGCAGACAATAGAACCATTTATATTATATTGGTCGTTGGTGACACACTGAAATATGATATTGCATAATATTACGATTGCCAGTTTGTTTGCCGTTGTCAGCAATGTTGTCAGCTGAGAGCCATAGTGAGTGAACGATGATTTCTGGCCTCGGCTACATTTTTCAGTGCCTCATGTAAACTTACGTTTGCCTGGTAAATATTGTGCATTTCTCATTTTATGCGAGTCTCTCAACTGTCACAAGATTTTTTATGAATATCTTCCATAACTGGCTTATCAGTACAAATTCAGGTGGCAAGTGTTAATAACTAAGAGAACCATTCCTATTCTGATCAGCCAAGATACCGTAGGGTATCGGAATATATTGCTTTCTTCAGATATGTAAGAAGCAGTCGTTACTATAGTCCATGCCTTTGTTACATTCCATATAGACTGTTATAACTCCCTGTTGTTATATGGCATATCTGAGTGTAATATCAGTCATCTTCACTAAATTCAAAATGGTGCAGATTGCATAGTGACAAATATTTAAAAACATGATCCTAGCTATATTGTCTACCCGTTTGAACAGTTTATAAATCTATCACTGACATGGCACCTGCATACCTGTGTAAACTTGTGTCCATTAGGCATCCCCAAAACTGAGGTCACCCAGTCAGATATTATTACATGGTAATAATATCTGACTGTAATAATTACAGAGTAGCAAGTATTAGAAATGCAGTGTCTTTTGAAAAGTTAAAATATCTTCTGAAAACCAGTTGAAGGTTGCTTTCAATGGTAAAAAATGTTTGTCATTTAAATATCTTACTGGTTTTT
Organism: Paralvinella palmiformis; assembly: GCA_025642065.1. NCBI lineage: Eukaryota > Metazoa > Annelida > Polychaeta > Terebellida > Alvinellidae > Paralvinella > Paralvinella palmiformis. The sequence continues at coordinate 505,096 of JAODUP010000013.1, read as the reverse complement.
ACAGATATGTCTTATTTGTGGTATCACTGTATAGTACGTTTGAAGGACTCCTCGTAAAGGTGCTATATTAATTATATTATTATTATTATTTAAGACCTAGATATTGGTAATTTTCTATGTTCAGATGAACTAAATCAGTTGTTTTTCTCCACTAAATTGACTTAAAGTTAAATATGGCTTTCTTTACCGCAAGCTTTTAATTGTGATCCAGTTATAACAGGTTTACCAAGTCTGACTAATTCAGTGCTGATAGATCAATCAGATGATGATTCATTCAGAATTTATGGCCAGTTACAACGCAGCAGCGTAATGATGATTGACAGCAGATCAGCCAATCTAACATGGTCATATGGCAGGCTTCCTGCAAACAACTGAACTTGGCAGATTACAGTATAGTAGTGGGTGGAGCTTAGTCACGGGTTTACACGGCTTTAGCGTGAAAGGAAGTGCAAGCTGAGGATATACTTGGCAGTGAGCATTGTCAACATGTTAGTGATAGGTAGCAATAACCGCTGTATTGTTTGTATATCACTAGGAAGTGATTTGTGCTGTATCTAACTGATTTAAGCTATAGGTGTTTATTGTGTTATGTACTATTAGTCAATAGAAATCTCTTCAGGTTGTTAAAATATTCATGTAGAACAATTAGTTCTGTAACCTTTTTTCACCGGCGTATCACTAAGTTGAATATAATGTGCCTTTCTTCAGATTCGATTTGATCTGTCTGTTATTGTGATTTTATAGAGATCATCTGTTCATGATGTTTTGTCTAAATGTCCTGTGTTTGTTATCTGGCATTCCACATATTTTGACTTGGAGCTGTTTGGTTTTCATGGTTTACACACGTCCTTTTGGGATCACTGGACAGTGATATAACATTAAATATCACTTGTATGCTGATGGTATACAGCTGTGTATAATAACACTGGAATCTGACCCTATTTACTTGTAGAATTGGAATTATTACATTACTGATATTTGCCTAGATGTTTGACTCAAAATCTGCTAATGATGATTAAAAGAATATGACTATTTGGCTTAACCAGATTATGCTTAAAAATAATCTATGCTTAAAAATGCTTAAAGCAATAGAATTACACATTTGGTAAACTTTTCATACCTAAGTTCATCGGTAAGCATGAACATTTGAATGAATTCCTGTTGATCAGAAAGTAATCTTGAAATTGCTGGTCAACCAGTTAGATGTAACTGGTGCTGTTTTTGGTGCCAGGATCTCAATACAGGCAGTGGACAGGGTATGAAACGAGCACTCTCAGCTAGTAAAAATATTGACCAGCTGATAGTAATGAAATAAAGTTAGCCTTGTAAGCTGGTATAATTTAGAGGGTAATTCTGAATGTAAATAGGTGGCTTATTATTCATGAATTTCTCAATAACAAGTTCTACATTTGTATATCCTGTTCTGAGGGTCATGTCTGTTAACAATGGCATATTGTCAATGACTCGTGGATATATTGAAAGTTAATCATGATGGTGGTGGATGTCTATCACTCGAGGTAGAATGGGTTTACAAAAAAAAATTCATATATGGAACAATAACAACATATCCAGGAGACCATCTGCTGGGTCTTCCAGGATTACTGTGACAATAGCTTGTCGGGATCATGAATAGAGAAACGTTGATAGCATATACAAAGATTCGTGTGAAAAAGTTATTGCATGCTTAGTATAACATCCCCCACTTAGTGGAAGATTAGAACTTATAGAAGTACACAATGTTATGAAAAGTTTAAACCTATTTTTTTTGTAAATAACATTCATCACTCAACATTTATAATTAAATCGTTTCCTTAAATCTCTATTATTATTATTAAAAATTACTGAATCACTAGACTACATATATATATGAACAATATTGGTTTGTTATCAATGTTATTTATAATTTTACTTTCCAGCTATACATTAGAGTGTAATTACAACACCGGTCGTACAGTTAATGCTGTACCACATGCTTATGGTGACAATGGAAGAGCTACACCACCACCGTTAGCAGGATTCCCTCCAAAATATACCCAGGCACATTTTGAAGAGGTAAACCATCATTAAACTAAATGGACCTATAAATAGATGGATGGATTGACATTCTCTCTCTTCCTCTACCCCCCCCCCCCCTTCTCTCTCTATCACATACATACACACAGACACACCGTGAGAGATAGCGAGAGAGAGGGCATCATGATTTTACAAGAATATCTATTCTTTAACGGATAGAATAATCATTGTTTAGATATATGCTAATCATTATTATATTCTAAAAATCGTGTCTTAAATGAATTATGTGAAGAATCATCATCGGTAATAATACAACTGGGAATTATATTAATATGTGATAAATCAAGATCTTTAACTGACTACCAGCAAGACTCTTGCTGTTTAAGACAATGTTTATAATAATAATAGTATTAATAATAATGGACATTAATTATTAAAAAAATAATGTTTAAAGTGATGAGTCGCGTTTATTTCATAAGACAGAGTTCACACAAATCATGATGACATCCCATGTCTTTCAGGTTGGTAAAGCCATGGCCATTGCTGCCTTAGATCTGACAGAGAGTAACCCCTGGTCACGGCTAATATTGTCGGAGTACGCCAGTATACATGGCGTCAGGGATTGGGTTCGACGCTACATACGTGGACTTCGGGGTCTGCCACGTGGCCCAATCAATAGAACCCAGAGACAGCTCAGTAAGAGCATGAGGTTAGTTCCGGCTGTGGACATGCATGATTTATGTGCATAACACGCATAATTTAATTTGTACCTAACATTGTACAAAATATACATACATACGAAGAGAAACGGGCCTTACACGATCTTGCATGAATTATTAAAGTAAAAAGAGTGTATTTAATAAAAATTCGTATAGAGAATTAGTTGGCTGGCATTGCTAGAAGACAAACTGGTAACAACCATCTTTCAGACATATACCAATTGTGATACATTTATTTAGACAATGTGGTACATTTTGACTTTCTTGTTGTTGATAAAAGACTTAATATAATTAAATTCAGGATTGATGCTGGTTTTGTATTGGACATCATACACAATGAGTGAGCTACACATGCTGACCCATTTATTATCACCATAAATGACATCAGGATCAAATATAAAAGGAGCCTACTGAATAACCTTGAATTTGCATGGATTGACCTTTTGGTCACAGCAGATCCTTTAATATTCAGCCGTAACTCATCACTAATTCCTATAAATTTTGGCCAATTATGTTATAATAATATTATCATGAATGTTTGCTGAAGTGAGTTGCATAGGATACACTCTGGATCAGATAGTACTGTGTTCAGTCAGCTTCATACCTGTACTGGTGAAAAACAATATTATAGGGGGGGTTTCTTCTAATTGGTTCCAACTTGATTTATATTCTCAAACAGATTAGGTAATTTGCGAGGGATAGCACTTCAGTGAGTGAGTGAGTGAGTGAGTGAGTGAGTGAGTGAGTGAGTGAGTGAGTGAGTGAGTGAGTGAGTGAGTGAGTGAGTGAGTGAGTGAGTGAGTGAGTGAGTGAGTGAGTGAGTGAGTGAGTGAGTGAGTGAGTGAGTGAGTGAGTGAGTGAGTGAGTGAGTGAGTGAGTGAGTGAGTGAGTGAGTGGTGAGTGAGTGAGTGAGTGAGTGAGTGGAGTGAGTGAGTGGTGGAGTGGGTGAGTGAGTGAGTGAGTGAGTGAGTGAGTGAGTGAGTGAGTGAGTGAGTGAGTGAGTGAGTGAGTGAGTGAGTGAGTGAGTGAGTGAGTGAGTGAGTGAGTGAGTGAGTGAGTGAGTGAGTGAGTGAGTGAGAGCACTTTTTAGCCTCAGTGATGGTCACACCTGAGATGTGATTGGCCTACAAATACAGGTAGCAAGTATGTTTCAACCTTCACTGGGTTATCTGGTAGATAATGGCCTATTCACTACACTCTTAAATCACTCTATTTCAATTCCGTATCCACATTATGAAATACTCCATTCATTTAAAACATGAGTTAGTTCATGACAAAAAAGTTTTCATACTGATGATAAGATGATGATGTTTACAATGAATTTATAATGATGCTGTGGTAACACAAAAATCAAAATGGACCACCAGTGAACTTGAGTGAAATATGTGTTAAAAGACTTTCTCTGGTGGGGTACAATGATTAACTGGTTACATTGTGCATTGGAAAATAGGAAGCTTCTCATTTTGGGATTCATCAACTCTGTGCCAATCTGAAATTAAACCCCAAGAAAATAATTATGTTTGTCATCATCAGCTTTTATTTCATGACCTAGTGCGCTCTATTTTGTAATTCCCTGACCTATTATTGTTTGCATTTTCACAGCACGGGAAGTAGCCCAGGAACTGTTCCATTCATCCCACGAGTGGCATTGTTAGCACAGCGTAGCCGGCAGCCAAACATCGCTCATGGTCAGATGGAGAATTGTAATAACAGCGCTGCTGGTTCACAGGCACAAAGGTCACAAGCTCAGAGACGGTTCAACAACATGATGCCAAAGAAGGAACTTGCTCCAGTCAGAGATGGTGAGAAGGAGCAACACTTATCATAGTTTGCTAATCTGAGCAGCTAACTAACATGATAATGATCATGATGGAATGGTGACTGCTATCTTAATTAGCTGAGATTTCAGATGTGATAAAGGATGATAGAATTCATACATAGTAGAATGTATGGGGACAACTTTTATTGTCTAACCCAGAGCATAAATGCTTCTGGGTTGGTTGAGCTGATCAGCAATGGTCATGTTAATCACGGAAATAATTTTGGAGTGCTTACAGACAGCAGCAAAAACATGATCCAGATTGAACATTGGTGGTAATCCAGAATCTGATTTCAGTGGTCAGGTGTGAATGGAAATGGCTAATCTTTATGTTACTGCCTTATGGTACAGTGTTGTTTTGTGTCTCTTTTGTCCACTTCTGTCAGTCTAACATGCTACCAGTACAACCACTGAAATATTATTGTTTACACATGTGTACTTTTAACTGGCATCGGTACTTGCTTATTTCTGGCCTTTGTTTACCCTGCTCAGTATGCCATATAAAGAGTGACAAGGATGGTTAAAGTGATGGTTCTTCTGTTATATTGAATGTTATTTGTATGACCAGGTACCAGCCTATTCCGGGGGGGGTCTGGATTATCCATGTCAAACCTTAAAAGTTTGCATAAATCTACAAGTATTAATTAACACATTCACTGCTATTTTTCATGTCTACGTGCAGATTAATTCTTTCTGTCACCATTTTCTTTCAGTGCCAAAGGCCACCACAGAACGTGCCAAACGGAGATTATCTCAATCAACAAACATACTCGCTTCAGCTGCCATGTCGGGTTTGGTCCCATCGACGTCATCCAGCATCAATCCAACTGCCGCCATCCAGACATCTGTCTCGGCACCAGTCACGTTATCACTGACTACTGCCATGACCACGGACATCAGTGTAGGTAGATAACGGATGCTTTGAGAAAGAAAATTTTTGTCCTTTGGTATTTGTATTCAGATGAAAAGATCTAATAAGATAAACAGAAAGTTTTTGGGGTCATCAATAATAATTATTATAGATATATGGCAGATTGATTGAGATCAGAATTAGAGAGAGCCCATTTTTGGTCATTGTGTGGTTATTACTCGTTATTTTACATTGTTCAGAGAGAATCTTATTATCTGAAGATTGTTTATTGTTCATTAAAATAAATGTTCTGATTGTTATTAATGCGTGTTTGTGCCTCTCCCTCTCTCTCTCTCTCTCTACCCCTCTCTCTCTCTACCCCTCTCTCCCTCTCTCTCTATATCTCTCTCCCTCTATCTCTCTCTCGGGTGCCTCCGTGGTCTAGCGGTAGCGTGTTGGATTGCAGATCACTACCATCTGTGTTCAAATCTCGGTGTGGGCATATCTGAAGATTGTTTCATCTTTGACTTCCCTTCATTACCTTTGGAGGTCGCTCAGCCCATTTAGCCTACCATGGCCATAAAACATCAATCATCATCTCTGTCTCTCTCTCTCTCTCTCTCTCTCTCTATGTGTTTGAAAGTGTGTGTGTGTGAGAGAGAGAGAGAGAGAGAGAGAGAAGAGCAATCACTATAGAAATTTGGTTCTTCGCCTATAAGTTGTTATTAACTATTACCCATTCATTATTATTTAAGCAGCGTTTACTGGGAATCATCAAATTTGTGTTGTTTTATTTTTAGGATCACTCTCTGGAGTATCCTAAGCCATTCCTGCAGCATCCAGTCTCTCCCATTCTGGAGCCTAACATTACCATGGCTGTCAAGATGAGCTCGTTCCCGGCCCGTGACGGCCCGGGTCCTGGCGCATGCCAGGTTAATCGGCCCATAAGGCGACATACCATTAATAACCCGCTGAGTCACGTGAAAGATGGATCAGATCAAACCTCTCTACTGACCAGAGATGACTCTCTTGGTGCGAGCCTCGAAGAAGAAAAATTGCTTCAACTTAAAAATGTAAATCATTAGCTAGTTTTAATCATTTGACAGTTACATCAAAATTATTATTCTACGTAAAATTTGTTTTCTTTCTAAAATATTTAAGTTGCGTTGATAGACGATTCCATAAAGGGTTATTATTTTGTTGGCAGATGTCTGGATTTGCAGTTCATCACCGTCCAAATAATCCAACGAGGCCTACCAAGCCACTGGAACCACCGAAGTAAGTATGGGCAACCATCTCATCATCTTAGAAAAGAATCACACCTCTGCATAAAACTTTCTGAATTGTTATCATCACAGTTCAGTCACTGCCACTCTAGTACGAGGTCCCTCATATGCCGTATTCATCAGTGAATGATCTAAGCAACAGACTTCGACAAGAATGTAAATATTACACAATACAGAGAGAGAGAGCATCATAATAATAATAATCTTTTTATTAACCAGTGTATGAGGGATAGTATTCAGTGGAGTAGTAATCATCACTGATATACCATTGGTCAGTGCCAATGTGCAAAACATAGAGGTCATCTGTCTGAATATATATGGCATATAATGTGAGTCTACATGAGAGAGAAAACAATATTAAACCCTTAGACTTAACATGCATACACATATATAAGGTTATATAATAATAGTAATAGAAGTTTAATAAAATGTCCAAACAACGGTACTTTATAGGGAAACCACTTACATGCTGTATACTGGTTTTTTAAAAATAAAATGGTATAGTAGGCCCCTATTATAACGCAGTCATTTGGGATCCACAATCTAGCGACTGCTTTATAGGGTGGCCGGCAAAGTGAGACAGAGCACTGTCTGGTTGGGCGATAATAGGAAGTCTATGTATTCGCTTCGTTTTGCACCATCCTTGAAGATTACATACAACTGTTTATTTTATAAATGTTCCCAATAATTGTTTAATCATTTGTTGACTTAAATATAAGTGTTTGGGTGGAAAATAAAATGTTCTGCAAAAAGTCACAGCCATGTTGGATTGGTGGTATTCATCTGCCAGAAATAGTGCATGTTTTTCAGATGAAAGTAGCAACTGTTACAATATGATCAAAACAGGGGTCTTTTATATACAAAATATGATTCCTAATTGCAATAAATAAAACATATGCAATATCTGTGAATTAACAAACAGAATCAAACTTATTTAGTGGGTGGTGTCATACAATAAATGAGGGTTGTGATTGGGCTGTTTGTTTAGGTGATTGAGCCAAGGTGGTCTATAATTAAGTTTGTGATCAATAAATCTACTGGTATGTAAGTTGTGGCCATTAGCTATGTTTTTTATGTGTGAATTACAAACTGTGAAAATGGGTTACATTTATTTAGAAATTTTTTATCAGTCAGTGGTGGAATTCATGCCATTTCATGTAAAAATGCTCTGTCGCGGATTCAGTGTCCAAGTTCTGGCTTTGTTATATCTGATTTTGTGTTATAACAGACCGCTGTATAATGGGGGTTTACCGTATTTGTTCTTGGTTCTTAAAATGTTTACTGGTTAGATGTTTTGGCATCATGATTTGACTTTCTGTATTTGGTGTTTAACTCAATATGTTTACTGCTTATTTATTTATAAATTCACAAAATTAAATTCATTATTGTTTATTAATTACAAAAACTTTTTTACTAAAAAGGACAGACATCTACCAGAAATTATATTTTGGCTACCTGGCTTTTCATATCATTGTATGTTGTCTGTTAGTTCATAATTTATTTATGTTTGATATGTTCTGTATACAAGTGTACAGTGTTTTATTTAGCCATGAAGTCTACGGTACAATGCAGGAATTACTTTCTAGGTATAATGTGTTTAGAGTGATGGGTGGTGGGTTTTAGGTGATGGGTGTTCTGTGATGATGAATAGTGATGGTTTGTGCCACAGAGTAATGTAAAAAGTGTGTATTACCTCATCCATCAATGTGATGATCATACCGTAAGTTAATAACCCTGTTTAATATGTTGATTTGTTCTTTGATATAGAGTATCGCTGGTCATGTTTTCCGACTTTCACAGTTGTCTGAGGTAACCAGTGCTGTACATAGTTAGCGTCTTTTTGTGTTTCCAAACCAGTCCAAACTTCAGCCCCCAAAGCCTTAGTTATGCTGAAAGTGAAATGAGAAATATTGTTTACAGATTAGTACCATCAATAGTTTCTCATATCAATGCTTAGCTTTGGCTGTGGGTTGTCCAACGTTTTAGAATGAAGGATTTAATTAAATGGTTGTTTTGGATGCAGAAGCCACACCGGTGAATTGACAATTGAAGCTTCTCGGGTTTATTTTCTAGCACAAAGGCTTTCATGACTTCCCTGGTGTATGTAACAAATGATATCATGCAGGAAGAAGAAGAGAGAAATATGAAGTTCTCACTTTAAGGAATGGAATTCCCAATCATCATTTTTTACAGATGGCTTTCATTCACTTTCTTCTTGGACTATGAAATAGTAACAGTCAGCTAATGCTTCATATAGTTTACTAAGTGACAGCGTGCAGTAAAAAAAATCATAGAATGGGCTCAGTGTGACATCTAATTCCCATATCACCATGTAAAAATAATTAATATATCTTCTCATTTAATTCTTTTTTTAAATATTTCTGTAATGTGTCATGCTATAGTGGATATAACAGTAGCTTTATGTCATTCTACATTAGATAAAATTACATGTGACTTGAATCAATTTGTGTACAATTATTTTACCAATTATAGTTCAATTATTATAGATCAATTGATTTGATATACATAACCACATTGATGTTAGATTGTGGTCTGCAAGTCTCAAGTTGGACAACCCTACTGTAGCTAAACGTTTGGTCTTTATAAACCCATATTTGTGTAGCCTTCTGAAAATTGTTGTGTAGAAGCAACAATTTACAATCCTATATTCATTATATAATTCTGGAGTGTTTGTGTGATATTATGCATATATATATATATATATATATATATATATGATAGATATACATCACAACCACACACACACACACACACATATACATGCATTTTGTGTGTATACTTAACCTACCTTAGTAATAGAAATAGCTAAATTATACTTAATTTAACTTGTGAAAGTTTTTTTACTTTATTATTACATAATTATTAATAAACAAATTTAAGACTGCACAGTGTATATTTAAAGAAATGCATTATTTATTATTGCAAATGGTTTACATGTATTAGGTGTATGTATGCTTTTACAAAGTATGCCTACAATGAGATAGTGTTGTTTCCAAATGGGTTCAGATGTGTTTAACATTGAGTAATCTTATTATCTTTATGTTATAATTCACCAAGTAACTTAACCTTGATAACACATGTGTTATTTATATTTAGCTAAATATTGTATTATTAGTATAATATGCATCATTAAATTATAATTATATCCAGGACTGCCTCGATTGGCTGATCGTACTTTCAGGTCGGATCCAATCAAACGCAGGAGTCGTCGTTTCTCTAACGGAAGACGGCGCAGTTCCTCTGCCAGTCCAAAGAACATTGCTAAAAGCATTAACAAGAAGGCTTCAGTCTCTGATACTGATGTTGATAAGGTCCGAAATAAACATCGGCACAAACGATCTCTTGCCAGTCGCTGTAAGGCACTGAAAGATGAAAGAAAGGACGATTTTGGTGAAATGAAAGGTATTTGGAAAGGTGACTTATTAGGCTCATATTTTAAAAAAAAATTGTCAAATATGTAATATTGATTTTTTTAAAGAAACCCTTTTCTCCACTCATAAATTAGATTCTATGAATTCATTTAAAATCTCAATTTAATTACCAGTTTAGGAAGTCTAAATGTCTTTTCCTCCTAAATAGTAATAATAACAATGAAAATCGTAACTTAACAAAGATCTGAACGGATGTAAAAATTTATGGTCTTCCCAGAAATTGGTAAAACGGGAAAACTGTTCAATAGAAGATAGTAACATGACCACGACAAATTGACTGGACGTGTGATAAAAATAGCTCTGTTTTCTTCTTCTTTTTGAATAACATCCATTAGCAAAATATGGGACATAAAATAACCAGAAGAATTTGATGAGAGTCGGGCATATCATTGCAAACATCGCTGTACATCATCAGAATTATGGTTTATGGTCACATCTGTATTTCCATAATTGTAATTGTTTGTCCTTCTGTTGTTGAAGAAAGGCTGATTACAGTGGAGCTTAGAGCACTATGTTTGTAGGTTAAAGTCAGGTTCTACCCGAGTTTGTAGGATACATTTCCCTACGAAGTCACCCCTTGGCTATATAGACCTTGTGTGACTAGAGTCGAGGCTAGACAATGGAACTCAACTCAACGGAAGCCCATTGTTAAAGAAGGAGATGTACTTCTATTAGATAAGGGTATATTTATGGCTGGACTGGCAATGTAGTTCGCTACAGACCTCTGGTACTGGAGTTCAAATGCCAGTCTAAGTATTTCTGAAGGGTGTTTCATCTTTCACTTCACCTCATTACTATTTCAGGTCACTTGGCCAATTTAGCCTACTGGGTGCATAGAGTCGGTTATAAACAACAACTGACATTTCCCTTCTGTTAGATACCATAATATTGGTATTTTAGAAGATGTTTAGTTTCTCCTACTTTTCTGCCCATCATAACAGATTAATTTAAAAGGTGTTTTGGAGAAAAAATAACTCTCTGTTTGTTTGTGTTCGTTTTTCTGGCTGCACTAAATGATAACTGTTCTTGTTTCACAGATATCCTTGAACTGTCCACTCAACGTGAAGATATTGAAATGTATAAAGAGGAAGCGGCCAAGTTATCACCGAGGTGAGACACTAGATAGCCAAGCTCTAAAAGTGTGTTTATGTCCATCTCGACCTTGATTACTGTTTGTTTGCTGTATGTTGACACGTCTGTTTGTTGTATATTGACATGTCTGTTTGTTGTATGTTGACACATCTGTTTGCTGTATGTTGACACGTCTGTTTGCTGCATGTTGATGTGTCAGTATACTGTATGTTGACATGTCTGTTGCTGTGGTTATCCTGTCAGTGTTTGAAATTCCCAGAATCATCAACTAAGGTACATTTTAAGGAACCAACTTGGCTGTCAAATATCAGTAACATATAGCCTACCAAATGTAAACAGTGCTTGTTTTAATTTAGTGATGTATATATGGAATATTCAAATTACTGTATGCCCTGAATTTGACCACAGAGTGTGTGTGTGTGTGTGTGTGATTTTTGACACAATTTCCAGTATCTAGCTATTGCAGTGTATGAAATATTACAAGGTCTTTTGTTTACTTCAAATTTGTTTTTTTTTAAATTCTATTTACTTATATTGTTCTTTATTGTATATTAGTCAGTGGATGTGCACTTACAATTCTATGGATTGCTTAGTTCATTATTTTATAGCAAAAGCTTTTAGTGATAATGTATACTTTTCAAAACCTTTCTACATAATTATGGAAAGTTAACACAATATACTCTTATACTAAAAACTAGATGATTTAAAACTTAATCAACAAAGATGTGTGTATGTGTGTTTCTGTTTACACACACACACACACACACGTATCATTGACAAATATTTGTTGTTTACTGTACTAATTATATAGCTAATATATTTATTATGTTGTGCCTGATGTATCATTTTGTTTCATGTCCTTTCTTCAGGGTTATCTCAATTGGTCTGGTGAGTTCCATGATTTGTGGAGGTTATCGTGTTTATAATGACAACATTATTTGGCTTTGTTGGTTTGCTTTCTTACACCGCTTGCTGTGACCCTAAGCTTGACTTTCTGATAGTTTTCATGTTCGAAAAGAGAACAGACTCGTATTGGTCGAATTTTGTGAGCCAGCCAAGTAACAAACGATAAGACAAAGTTTGTGATGTTTTACAATACAGAGTATTGATGTCTGATTGTGTTCAGAGTGTCGCTGTGTAGCTTAACCGCTGACTAATCCCTAATGTTTGTTAATTGTCTTGTGATTGTTTCTGTTTTCTCTCGTCGCATAGAATATAGTATTTTGTTTCCTGAATTTCAACTCACTTCATGTAGTTTAAGCCATCTCCCAGCTCATCAGTGATGTTGTCTATACCTCCCATGTGTGTGTGTGTGTGTGTGTGTGTGTGTGTGTATGTATGTGTGATGTCTTCTGTATCAACTCACCAATATATGGTCTAGTATATGGTCTAGTTTTTTCAGTGTTATCATCGTATTACTATTATCATTGTCATACAATGTTTGACTACTGGTATGTCATACAACAATTTCACTTTAGAAGCACAAACATTTTATAGTGTCATAATATTGACACATATTGTGAATGCCATGTACCGGTATGCGACAATACGTTTTCTTCACGTTAAAAACCAAATCGCCAACAGTCATCATCAAGCTTGTGACGTTCGTTTAACATATGCATCAGTAAAGTTTCCAAATAATTCTAAATTAACTCAAACTCATTTTGAAAGTAATTATGTCTGCACAATAAGTATCAGCCCTATACAATGGGCATTGGAGCTTACCAGCATGAACTGCTGAAAGATGCTGCACAGTGCATAATGGAATATAATGTGCATCTATACATTTAAATAAGTGATGGGTCAAAATTACACATCTTAAAGATATCTGTTTTTAGACATTCAGTTTATCTTTAAAAAATGACAATCAACATAAGTTATATCATATATATATATATATATTAATAGTGTTATATTTTGGTTATCATATATAGAACAAAATTGAAAACAAATTATTACGCTTTCTTTGTCAGTCTCAAAAATTATGTTGATCAAAGATAAGCAAATAATATTTCTTGGATTCAATTTTTGTTTTATAAAACTTATTTCGTTTCCTAAAAATATGCTGCACTAAAGCAGTGTTAGTGAATATGGTAGAGTGGGCCTGGTGATCAATTTGTCTTTTAGGAGTTTCATCTATAATAAATGTAAACAGATTGTCACAGATTGTTTAGATAATGGTTGATGATTTGAAAATATTGTTAAATACTGTTCTTTTGATGGAACTTTATCTGCCACTTCATTGAGACAATGGATTGTTCTTATTCATTATAACAACATCTGTAATATGAAGGGCGTATTCTTGAACAAATTACAATGGCACAGGATAATGGAAAATTCAGTGTATTTAAGATATGATTGGTAGTATGACGGTCTAGGACAGCATACGATTAGGAGACCCAGCCACTGTAATACATCACACTAAAGCCTCACATATAATAGGCACACATACATACACACACACATTGATACAGATGTGTAATTTGATTTACCATGACACTGCATTTAGTGCTGAACCCTGACAAATTCACTTCTCCCATAAAGGATTGACCCAGGAAAGCCATCTTGGTTTGACATTCCTAAAAGATGGGCCTGTTTGGAAGCCTGGCAACTCATTACGTTTTATGTATAAAGACACCTCTCTGAAGTTACCGTTTTTTATTGGTAAAGCTTCGAAATAAACCTCTTCTGTTCTCAACCAGCTACATGCACTATGCGCCTCTGGCAGGTGAAGTGTTCCAAGATTGTCAGTGTACTGTATCATCCTGTGATTAAAGATGATTATCTCATTAATGGGCTATATGAGAGATCATATAATAAAAGAATTTGTCCATTTCATGGAATATTGTTATAATAATTCTACCTTACTCTGCTGGTACAGGAAATTCCTTTTGGGTAGCTGATAATTACAAAAGTGTAAACATCTGAAAAATGGAAAATATATTAGCTAGAATAAGTGACTAATAAATGCATTTATCAAGGTTATATTTGGTTAATTGAAAATTATCATGAACCAAATTTGTTTCTCTCTGGCCAATAAATTATAAAGAATAATTTCACTGACATTTTATAAATTCCTTGTCACCATCAGGGTCAGAGGCCACACGGTTCAGCAGTCAAGGGCCGAGCACATCGTACACCTAGTGCAACCACCACCAGAGGTCCCCACTCACCAGTTATACACAGCTCACCATGGCAACCATAGCAAGAAGAAAAAGAAGTCGGATCTCGGACAGGTAATATCAATAACATCATCATTTGGGTGCTGATTTGTAGCAATTTGTACAATATATATTTCTGAGATGATGCATTGAGAAATCTGATATTTTGAGAGAGCCCCAGATTTGTGACCTACAGCATAGACTAATTAATCAAGTTGGTTAAGGTTGGCTTATTAATGATCATCATGTTCGAAGTGATTAAAAAAAACTGTTGATTGATAATCATTAAAAGATTTTAGGCAGTTTAGAAAATTAGAAACCAGGGACTGACTTTGACTAATAAACTGCAGAGCATCGAAGTCCCATCGTAAAATTGATGCTTCACCTGTCGTGTTTTCTCCATAAACTGTTCATATATTATAAACACCAAAATAAATATTACTAAACATTAGAAATGATAAATAATATACAAACAAGTAAACAATCAGTGAGTGTATTGTATTATAATAATAATAATTACTCTTATTAGATTTAATTCAAAGTTTTGACTGAATGTCTGATCTTGAGAATGCACCTTGTTCTTAATAGTTTTATTTTGTGCATCTTTCAGAGAAAATTTAGAGCCAGTTACATGATAGACTCGGACAGCAATGACAGCAAGACAGACAGTGAGAAGTCATCTGCATTCTGGATCAACCTCTGAAAGTATTATCAACAGTCCACTTGATCGAGTGTTATACCATCACAGTATTTTTTGCATACAAGGTTGTGAGAAATGTCCACACCCTCCTTTCATAGAGACCACTTATCCTTAGATGGGAGAGGTTGTTGTGTGTGGTGTTTAGCAAACAGAATAATTAATATTTTTGTGGCAGTATTTTTTACATTGCTTTTGTTCCTTTAATTCAGTGATAATTTCAGCATTGTTGTGATAGAACTAATTACAAACACGATAACAACACAAACAGTATGTATGTGTTGTCCTGTCTGTGTAGTGAAATTTTAACATAAACATATAGACAATTTTGCTATAACCATATCAAATCAAACTTGTCCAGTTATTGTTATTTATGTCTGGATGTGCATGCGTGTATGTATGTTATATCACATTGTATTCTGTCACTTTAATTTAATAACAGTTGTGTTTTTGTGCTGTTTTATTTATTCATGTATTTCTCTTTTCCTATTTGTGTTTATTCAGGTAATGTGTGTGTGTGTGTCTGTTACAGTTGTCTGCATACTGTAGGGTGTAGCTCTAAAACCTGTTCATGTACCAATTATATCAAATGTGTATTATAGAAACAATTCAAACTTTAGATTTACAAAGAGCAGCCATAGATTGTTTCTTTTATATAGAAATATGTTGTATGTATTCCAATGTGTATGGAGATATTCCTCTTAATTTGTACATAAGAGATTTTACATTTCTTATAAGTAATCTACAAAGGTATTGGTTCATGCTAACAACATCTTGTCACTGGCTAATATTTATCCAGTATTGTTCACAGGTTTTGCATCAATCTATAACTGTACTAGTGCAGGACTTTATAGTTTTCCATACTTTTATTAGTATTATGTCTTGACACTGATTTTGCAGTGAATTGTGCTAGATAATAATTTACTCTGTTGTCAAGTTTAATTCAATTTCATGTCGGTAGTTATTTCTGTTAGAAAGAGTCTGTTTTAGAAAACGCGTAAGCATCACACTACCTATAAAGTATAAAACAAGCTGCCACCTTCTGTCCCTGTGCTCTCCAGGCAAGAACTGTGACTTAGTTCATATCCTGCCATTCAGTGAATTGAAATGTTTGAGGTAGTTCTTTGCTAAATATTAACTGACAAGAGTCTGGTTCCAGTTGTGATACACCTTGTTCAAGTCAGTAGTGTAAAGGTATCACTGACGATGTACTAATTAGTAGTCTTCTGTATATTTGCTTAGAGGACTCAATGCCAGCCTCGCCAACTATGTTGTTCTGGCTTGTCGTCTGTTTGTAGCATCATTATTAATGTCACTTTTATGTCACTTGCAGCAGACATCTACACGAGAGAGGTTGATTTATTTTTAATGCATGAATCATTGTTCACATATTTTTTAGCACCTACTTGTTTTTATAGGTAACAGTTTTCTGTCTTGCGCTATGCACAAATGTAGCATTTTATCCTGTTGTGTGTACTTGGTTTAATTGAAGTTTGGCCAATCATTATACATTATTCGCAGTATGTTCTTATTTATAGTACCCCATGCTCAACCGTCAACAGACAAATACTATATGTACGTGTGTGTTTGTGGCTTCAGGCACATGCATTATTTCTTCATTTATTCGTTTACTTACTTATATGTAAACACGCATACGCTTACACACACTTCGACAGTATTGGTTAAACTATTTTTTATCTTTTGATAAAGTTATTAATGTGGTTACAATTTCATTGTTTACATTTATGCTCCGACCGCTGACTGACTGACCAGTCCATCATTGGTGATGTCGGATTACTTAGTATATTATTGTGGCCTTGTCAACTCGATTGCCAACCGTCGACGATGGCTAGTTTCACCTACTGATTGATCCATGTTATCCAGGTATAATATACCTGCACACATCTAAGTATTGTTCTGGTAGTGGTCACATTTGCTTCAGTGCTGAAGATTTTCATCATAATTGATGTCTCCATATAGTGAATGATGTTAATTATAGTACATAACAAAATGTGTAATTTTTATATATATTGTGCATTACAAACAAATGTAGTTGCAGCATCACTCTCAAACTATTATATATATATATATATATATATATAGTGGCATACTATTGATATTAATATCGGACTGTTTTGTTTTCACTATGTCATTGGTGACAGTATTTACCTTTGAGGCATTGACAAGAGCCGAATCCTAATTTCTGCTGTTGCTGGTTGTGATGATGATGATGATGACTTGTATAGGTCACAATTTTAAGTTATCAGCGTATATATTCTGACAGATGTATTATTTTGTCAGTTTCTGGTAATGGCTATTCTGTGATGTGTGGCAGTAATACAGTTTCTTGTATTTTTATTCACAACTTAATGTGTTTATATATATCGATGTATTAATTATTATTATTATTAATTTGTTTGAAGATCTTGACAGTGAGGTATATAAATATATATATATATATATATATATAAACAAAATTAAACTTAGTTGTAGTATGGCATCCATTGCTAGCACTATTGTGTAAAAGTGAATGAATGAGTCAGTGAGCTATTTAATGGCACGCACACACTAGCACAGAAGATGATAACTAATTGTCTCCTTTTGGTTGTCTTTTATGGAAGAAGATATGCTGAACGAACTCTAAATATTGAATCGTGAAAGAGGTGTAAATATTTTAACACATTAATTTGGTTGAACATAGCAATTGCTGAAAGAGAAGCCAGATTAGTTGTATAATTAGAGGCTATATCAGTTTATGTAAAAACTTGAAACTTCTGTCAGTTGACGGATGATAAAGAAAACTTTATGAACGAAGAAAATGTAGTGTTGAATACACTACATGATGTAATAATAATAATGTATATTTAATAAAGCGCCCTTACTAGCAGGAGCCATTCAAAGGTGCTGTACAAATAATATGAAATATAATAATACCCCAAATGGTATGTCTGTAAAAACCCTGTAATGATTTAAAAGATAGTAATTATTTATCTGTGAAAGCGACCTTAAATAGGTGTGTTTTAGAAGAGATTTAAAATTTTCAAGACCCAACACCAAACACATGCATCCACATATACACCCATACTCCGGAAGGCAGGAAGATATCGCTCCATCACCGTTGTAGGTCACTCGACCCATTTAGCCTACCACGTGCACAAAAGTGGCCGTAAAACACCAATCGTCATCTTCATCCACATGGGAACCAACTGGCTATAACTTTATTTCTCATAAATATTATTTTATAAACTAATGTTGACCACAATTGCAGTTTATGTTGGAGGATGTTATTCAAATATCAATCACATGACAGGATTCGAAACTAACGTAGAAAATTGACAGGGCTAGTAACTATTCAGTTTGAGTAAAATTATTAGGTTAAAATAACGAAGCGTCTGCAGCGACGTGTTATGGCACAGATATAGCCATTCCGTTTCACCTATCATTCTGCTGAACATAACCCCGGCGTCAAAATGTTTTTAACCAGCCAATCAGTCGTACACGCTGAGGAAAATGTATGACAGTGGGAACAGCGAGCCATGTCGTCATCGCACGCAATTCCGTCCATGTTATCCCCCTGCCCGTTTTTTTCTTTCTTAACGAATTCATATCGAAACAGAAATTGACCCGAACTTAGGTTCCTCCAGGCTTCAGCAGTTGAAACCACGCAGATGCTCTTTTGTAATCATGTAGCCTACCTACGACTTGTAGTTTGTTTTCTTCAAAATAGACTTTTAAGTGCATTTATAATGCTACAACACCATCCAACTTCATATTATGAAATAAACTTTCAATGTTAAATTGTATTCGGCATAGTCAGGACTAGTGAATTACTCTCAGGACTAGTATATTTTTCAAGTTATTAGTCCTCTGGACTAGTAGTGCATGACATAACTATTGTAATATATATATATATATATATATATATTAATCTACGTTAAGTAATTGACAGTCTTTTCTTAAAATACGACAAAACACAGGTTCAATTATGTAGATATGTTAATACTAAATTTATCAAATGAGCACACATTTTTTATTTGTGCTGGTGGGATGCGACACGTAGGTGTGTGTGTGTGTGTGTGTTTTAGCTGTGAATAATAAGGCACAGGCACAGAGAATCTCGAACCGTGAATTCAAACAATGAGACTGAATCCAGAGTGGCGACTTTTCGTGCTGAGACATGTGTAATGTCCCACTGGTCCATAAGCCGCCAAGCATGTGTGTGTGTGTGTGTGTGTGTCAGCAGCACTTGATTCATTGCCATGTCAATAGCTACACGACATTCAAGTGTCCACTTATCTGGTATAAAAACATATTAACAAAATTATTAATTAATTAAGGTGTCATTACCATATGCAAAACATATTCTAGACATATATAACACATGGCATAGCACAGAGTCCACGTGACAGTGGGATAGCACACAAGGTGACAATTGTGTGTTTACTATAAGAAATGATGACAGTAACACACAGAGGATGACTATTTCACAGATTGACAATGACAGGATAAAATATCATTATAAATGAATAATTAATAAAGATTGCGTGTGGATATATGTGATAACAATAAGACACAGACAGGTGAGAGTATGCAATACAATTATTATGAAATGGTCCCGAGAAAACGGACACAGTGGGATACACAAGAAATAAGTCACACATATGGATATACAGGAAGATAGACCGACAAGAAAACGTTAGGAAAAGACACACACGTTTATCAGAATAACAGTCAAGCAGAGCCACAAAGACATATAAGTCAGCTCTTCTTATAAACAACGATCGAAAACAATAGGGTACAGTATGTTATATCCGATGGTACTCTCTCAAAGACATCGCAAGTTACTGGATTTGATACAAGGACGTTCCGGACAGATCCAGGCGGGATTTCTACTGGTGTTAATCTTACTATTCTCGGTCTACCTTGGTCTATCATTATACCGAAGTGTTCAAGATAGCATACTCCTGCTAGTTGTGGGATCACTTATCGTGGCCATATCTGTGTATTACCTGGTATCACTGAGATATGGCAGACAGATTGTCAGGTGGCGCCATCTCGTGGCTGGTGTACGTCATAAATACTACTGGAAGTATGTCAGATGGTAAGTGAACTGTGGAGCGGGCTATTTGATTGACTGGGGCTTGGAGTCTAATGTACATTATACCTTATTTGTTATCTGATGATGTGACATACGAGTTCAGGGTCATTATTTTGGTGTAAAAATCTGGAAATAAACTTACACGAAATGTACTAAAATGATGGCGATAGTTCAAAGGGCAAGATAACGTTGTTAGCTCTCTCTCTCTCTCTCTCTCTCTGTGTGTGTGTGTGTGTGCGCGCGTCTCTGTGTGTGTGTGTGAAAGACCTAAATACATACATATAGAGATAGAAAGCCAAGACGTCAAATAGGCAGACAGACATACCGAAAGACAGACATATATTTCACATACTGTTAACGCTTTCTTCCTTTATTCCCTCTTCTGTATAGGACAATATATAGCTGTATTACAATAGCTATTGTTATATTTCTGTTTGTGGATGTAGCCAGACACAATCCTCGTAATCTGATATCAACATCCGGTTTAGTATTCTTCATTATAACGGCGTTCTTCTATTCTAAGTCACCGACTAATGTAAGAATATTTGCATTAATCTTAACTGTACTGTAATTAAATAGACTATAGCAATACTAATGAAAATACAGTTTACTAGTCAAGCTGTACCTTTTTAATTGTTATATATCACTTATATGTATATATATATATATATATATATCAACAGATATCATGGCGTACTGTATTCTGTGGCACCGCATTACAGTTAGTGATCGGTTTAATAGTCATTCGGTGGCAGACGGGACACAACGTTATACAATGGATTTCTCATTATATCACTGTTTTCGTCAAGTTTGGCAACAATGGTACAAGATTCTTGTTTGGTGAACAGTACACAGAACACAGCTTCGCCATGGAGGTAAGAACAATGAAGCAAGCCACGCCATATATCCACGTCGTCTATATATAGATTTTTTTTTTTATAGAATAGGGTATGTTATAATCCGGTTAGCTCGTCGCTTGTATTCTATTTTTAAAAGACTAATGTGAAAATACTACGATAATACAGTCATTTGGGGAATAGTTGTCTGATGGTCAGTTTGCGAATGAAATACACAGAATACATATATTTTAATTCATTAATAAGTACTAACGTAACTTCTTTGGAATAGAGAAAATTAACATATAGGATTGTATTTCGTGTACGAGAGAGGATTTATCTCAAGACGATTCACGCTAATCCAGAACGAGGCTCAAAAATGGCACCTGGCTAGAATAACGAGACCTGAAATAAATCGCCATATCATGTTTATATTCGGGCGCCTTCGTGGTCTAACTGGTAGCGGATTGAATCACAGATCACTACCACCTCAATTCGAATTTCATCGTGGGCATATCTGAAGGATGTTTAATGTTTGACTTCGCTTCATTACCTTTGGAAGTCACTCGGCCCATTTAGCCTACCATGTGCACAAAAGCAGCCGTAAAACACCAATCATCATCATCATGTACATGTACATATTCCGTACTCTATCTACCAAAATCAGACCGGAAACACTATTTTAAGTATACGACATTTCATTGGATGTTGTCAGATGACGTAATTATTCACATAAGTCACACACCAGACCATTTAGACAGTACCACGTTTAGTTATGTCTGTATGGATGGTTTCTTTCAGAAAGTACATTAAATTTTATTCTATTTATAACGTGTTAGAATAGTTTTTTTTAGGAAAAGCTGATAGATATGTTATTGCTGAACGGAAGGAAAATCGTAAATGGAAAACTAAATTTTCTAATTAATATTCAACAGATATTTGATTCTCTCGCCCTAATGGCTGGCGTATGAGCGACCCTTCGCCAAGAAGCTAACTAACTAAAAATCCAGTTATTATATTATTATTTAAGGAAAACGCGAGCCAATATAACGCAAAGAAAGGGTGCATTGTGCGCCTTCTTTGCTAACAATATAGCAATTTGTTAGATAATGTGTTTTATTTTTGACAGATTTTACCCATGTTTACGTGGTTCAATGCCGTTACCAATACGCTGTTGTACCTAGGGGTAATGCAGTTTATATCGAAGCTAATCGGCCGTATCCTGTGCTTCTTCATGTCGGGGACTTCAACTGCTGAGGCTTTTGTGGCTGCAGCCGACATCTTCCTTGGAGCAGTTAGTATCCGTAGCCACTTCTCATTGTATGATGTCTATTTGTTAATTAGTTAGCTAATTCGTTAGTTGGTTAGTTAGTTATTTTATTTGTTTGTTTGCTAGCTAGCTAGTTTATCAAGTAGTTAGTTAATTAATTAGTTAGTTAATCAGATTGTTAGTTAGTTAGTTAATTAGTTAGCTAATCAGTTAATTAGTTAGTTAATCAGTTAATCGGTTAGTTAGTTAGTTAGTTAATCAGATTGTTAGTTAGTTAGTTAATCAGTTAATCGGTTAGTTAGTTAGTTAGTTAGTTAGTTAATCAGCTTGTTAGTTAGTTAATTTGTTTGTTTGATTGTTGGTTAATCAGTTAATTAGTTAATTGGCTAGTTAGTTAGTTAATCAGCTAGCTAGCTAGCTAGCTAGCTAATTAGTTAGTTAGTTAGTTAGTTAGTTAATCAGATTGTTAGTTAGTTAAATCAGATTGTTAGTGAGTGAGTGAGTGAGTGAGTGAGTGAGTGAGTGAGTGAGTGAGTGAGTGAGTGAGTGAGTGAGTGAGTGAGTGAGTGAGTGAGTGAGTGAGTGAGTGAGTGAGTGAGTGAGTGAGTGAGTGAGTGAGTTTGATAATTTGATAATAAATAGACATTTAAATTTTCTGTGCAATTAATTCATGGTTATTGTTATTATTATCATCATCATCATCATCATCATCACCATATGTTTTGCATTTGAACTAATCCGCTAAGTGGCGCTCCGATGCAACTAGGTTATTCGTACCAAGTTTATCATTTGTAAAGATTAATTTCATGGCAACTATTTTGCCATATTTCTAAATAGCGTTTTTTTTAAAGGAAATAAATATCTAGATATGACCAAGAAGGAACTAGCTGAACGATTGAAAATATTAAAAGCCAAATACATCGTGTTAGAAAAAAGTATGTCTTAATCTTTAAAGAAACAGATCCCCATCATTTTAGATTTTCAGGATTAATACAGATGTGATGCTTTACGTCTTATTTACTGGGTGTTTTTAAAAAATAAATTCCGGCTTCACCTGGCATGTGGCTTTGAGCTGGTCGGATCGGTTTCGCCCCAATGCGGGGAGGGTCTCAGTACGGGGTCCTTCCGGTATCTCTGCTCACCCATTACACAGATATCAATTACATATTAAATAATCCGGTTCAAAGGGCTGGTGAGTCGAGTGTAATATATTACAGCAGAGTTGGACCAATAGCCTCTTATGTTACTGAAATGGCTAAAGAAAACCATATAGTGGGATCCATTAAGATGATTGTTTTCTATTCTTGTAATAAGAAGAGTCTACCGAACTATCATATTTATATAAATGAACCAACGACGGCGTCAGTTAGTAGTAGTAGTTAGTATTGTTATCTGTTCCGGTTGAACACGGAGCATCAATGACCTGACTTGATCCGGACCGGGATGGCTACACGATCATTGTGCCAATTGACATCAAACCACGTGACTTTTCTTCTTTTCGCCGTACAATTTTGTATTTGAGGAAGTCGTAATATATATATACATATATGTGACATAAAACACTTTATCATAACTAATAATTACAGCAGGAGTGGGACTTTATTTCCAGTGATCTGATATATTATCCCAACAAGATGTATGAAGCATTAATGAAACATAGCAGTTTTAATATTACAGGTAATTTCATTCAAGACTCGTGTTTCCGTGTACTTTTTCCAGAGGGCAGCTATAGAAATAAACTACTTGGTCTTGTGTTTTGACTGTTCTAGATAGATATCGGGTCGAAATAATCACAAAGATAACTAACTATAGGCGCTTTACCATCAATAATGTTATAAGTCAAGTTTATTTTAATGACAACTCCACAGGTAACATTCCAACCTTTCTGTACTCGTTAGAACCTTTATGAGCGACAAGTTTCCTCAATGGTTTGGCTATTCAAGAATACCGATATATATATATATATATATATATATATATATATATATACTGGCATTGTATAAGCACTGATGTTAAACGCTTATTAGTTTCCATGTTGATATTGTTTTCTCTACCTGTATAATAACTTTAACGTGGCCTTTGATATGCAAACCTTTTTTTATCAGTCACACCTTCTCCAGTAAGGGATTGATCCAGTTTAATCTCAAGTTAATTGAGATATGTGTGGTATGTCCAGGTGTTGCCAGCACGTTGCATCTGAATGGAGCTATTATGGTAGATATTTCTTTTCGGAATAAAAAGATTGACTTGGTTTTCCCTAATTAGAGGGACAAGCTGTTGTCAATCAGCAAATCTCTGGTTGATTCAAACTCATCTGTCTACAAAAGTAGTTTGCATGGTACCTACCGCATATCGGACATCATTAGTATAAATAAAGTGGGGTTCCAAGTATTGATCCTTAGAGTATCCTACATGTAATAGTTGCTAGATGGAATTTGTTTCACCGATTTCCATAAATTGCAATCGCTCTTGCAAATAAGACTGAAACCATTCTAGGATAGATATCTGAGTTTTTGGCGCCTCTGTTTTCATTGTCCTATGATCTACTGTATCAAAGGCCTTTTGTAAATCCAGCTGTACCATGTATCAAACTCATATTAGTCGAGCGACACGATTTAAGGAAACCTCAAATAATTTAGATATAGTGGAAAGAATAGAGGCAGGATGGTAATTTTATGAAATCGTGTCACCCAAGCAGATTTTAAGTCCCTAAATATCAAAGAAATATTTAAGATATGTTAATAGAGATATATTTCCGTGCCATCTTTGAAAAGTCTAGTCGAGATTTGGTCCAAAGAGTTGCCTTGCTGTAATTAAAATTACCTAAAATCTTGTGTACTTTATCTCCCAGCATTCTGCTCTTACATATATATTTATGGGTGCATCTAAGGATCTATAATATTCCTCAATGTGCTGTCACTCATAATTATCCAGAAATGATGAAGCAACGGTATTAACTAAATTATTAATATATGTAGATCCTTCAAGTTTGATCAAAACATGTGTTCTTATTTATGCTGAGGCCAATTCTTCCTTTAAGTTTCGCGAAGGAATTTTAGGCTGTTGTGTAATTCATCAACTTTGTTCACAAGATAGTCTGAGTTGGCTTGTTTTACTTGTATTGTGTTTCATTTGGGAAAATATTATTTTGATATACCAGTTATATTATTTTATTTGCTTAAATTTTGTTAATGTCTTGTCTCGTTCATGAATACTGTGCCGGACAAAACAACTTTGCTGACTGTTTATTTTATCTTATGTGAAAAGAATATATTAGTTAGCCAGTGATCTTGTATATGTTGTAAATTAGAAGAAACCCCAAATTATAAACAAAATTTCTGTACTTCCCGGCTACAGAACAGCTAAGTACGATCTAGTTGCATCGTAGCTCCAATTAGCGAACCCGTTTCGCCAAGATTTGAGCACCAAATACCGACGAAGTTGTTCCCAAAGTACACATCAACCTGTAATATCATTTTCTTTTAATGTAGGAGACTTCAATTCTCATGATTCGACCAATGGTGTGTATTTTGCGAGATTCGGAACTCTTTACTCTTATGACATGTGGTCTGGCAACTATAGACGCTGGTATGATACCGATGTTCGAATCGTTCGGTGTGAGTAAGCACCGATGTTCATCCTTAATATAGGATGATTGATAAAAACTATCAATACAACGCCAACATTAAAACATTTGACAACTGATCGATGATCGACCGGATATGTTCAGATCACGGAATATGTTTTCCACTAGGTGTGTTTCTTTCCCAGGTTTCTGCAGAACACCTGCTGGCTGCTTCCTGTATGTCGGCACCAGCCGCTCTGATGATTGCAAAAATTATATTCCCAGACGATGTTGAAAACAGGAATGAAGAACAGAAACTGAAACTGGAAAAACCGCAAGTATCGTAGCATGCACGAACTTAGTTAGAACGTTGTCATACAAATACATTTTGCTAGCCAGGACTGTGCGTTCTAAATTATGACAATGTTTAAATTAACACACACACACACACACACACACACAATATATATATATATATATATATATATTGCTAGTTTTAGGAATTATTAGGCAATAGCATTGTTAATAATATACACATGTAACTTACCCACACTGATACGGAACAGGAAAGCTGTTAACATTCTGGATGCGTTTGCAAAAGGAGCCGAAGATTCTGTGTCTATTATAGCTACTATAACCGTGTATCTGATGACGGCTGTCTCAGTGTTAGAATTTGTCAACACCAATCTGACGTGGTTCGGTCATAGAGCAGGTATCGAGGCCCTCAGTTTACAGGTAAAGGGACAGATTTGTCAATATTTGTCAAAATACTTAAATATATTATAAACACAATTTAAACGGCTTAAGATTTTAGACTTTAACAGACATTAAGATCGAGACTATATACTGGTACGTGCATTCAAACTGAGAGACAAACAACAGACAGGACGCGCATTCACATACACACATACTTGTTTAGTTATATTTAAATATAATATTGCCTATATATATATATATATATATATATATATATATATATATATATATATATATATATGAGAGAGAGAGAGAGAGATTATATGTTTTCTAACGTTACTCAGCTACCTTGAACTGTTACAATTAATCCGTATTTAGTCATTTGTAGAGAATGTACATGTGCAACAACCATCAACAACAACAACAACAAACAACAACAACAACTATTTGTGGTCCATGCAGAAAGTTTTTATCAAATTAAATGCACACAACTCAATTTTTTCTGAAATCAACTAGTTTTTGTAATATATTTTTATTTACAGTTGATAATGGCCTATATCTTAACGCCAGTAGCATTCCTAATGGGCGTAAGTTGGGAGGATTGTCCCGAAGTGGCCAGTCTAATGGGAACGAAGACCATTATTAACGAATTTGTGGCTTATACACAATTAGCAGAACTGATCAATAATAGAGAAAATGGACTTCAACCAGCGATCAGTGTGAGTAAAGTGAAATTATGATGGTGGTTATCATACACACACGTGCCCACACGTACATATACACACACATACAGACACACACACACAGGTATTATAAAGTGTATGCATTACACACATATGCACTTAAATGTATATACAGATATATGTATACATGTATCTACATATATGCATACGTGTATATATATATATATATATATATATATATATATATATGGTTGGTCTCTAGTTTCAATTTCTTAGCTGATATTATTTTTTTATGATTGAAATATCTATATTTTCTTTAATTTTGCTTTCCTATTATATTAATATCATGGGAATTGAATACGTTTTGAAAAATGTACTTTATTAGATTGCTCATCAGTGTCATATTATGTACATGTCTGAATATCAGACATGGGGTCAATTCAATTTCGTCAATTCCAATACCACATCAAAATTATCAATTTCGATTCCACATCAAAATTATCAATTCCAATTCAATTCCAATTCCAAATTTTATAGTTCTAATTCCGTTTTTTACCGACTCTTTTTGTACCTACTACTTTTTACCATTAGTATCTGGTACTCTGAGTACCTACTCCGAGTACATACTTGGAATACCTACTCCGAGTAGTTTATATTCCAAGAAGGATTGTCATGGAAGAAATATTTCTGAATTAAAAGATTAAATGGTAAATTAATTTGTGGATTAAATGTTTTTGTAGGAAACTTCAATTCAATTCCAATTCAAAATTTATCAATTCCAATTCCATTTCTTTATAAATAATCAATTCACGGAATTGGAATTGATGGGCATCATGGTGTACGGAATTGAATTGATCCCATTTCTGCTGAATATATGTGAAGTAAAGTTACTGTTTAACTGTTTTTAAATGGGCGGAGTATCACCTGAATCCTATTTAGCACCTTTCCTACGATTTGGCTAATCAGGAGAGCCCATGGATCACACATTGTATATCCAGTATCAGGTGCCTCTCTCTCCATCATTCAGCGTCCGGGGGGAGTAGTTTCTTTTGTCAGTCATTAATAAATGACATGTTTCCCCAAACACGTTGTCTATTATATCAATCTGCACACACACACACACACACACACACACACACACACACACACACACACACACATATATATATATATATATATATATATATATATATATATTGTAATCTCTATACAGTCACGTTCTGAAGTAATTGCTACCTATGCGTTATGTGGTTTCTCTAATTTTGGAACAGTAGCGATGATGATAGGATTTCTGTCCTCTCTGATACCTGATAAAATAGGTCAGTTTTAATAACAGCCCTAATGACAGTCTTAATGACAGCCTTCATAACAATACTTAACGACCTCCTTAATGATGGCCTTTGTGACAATGTTTAAAGAATGCCTCAATGACAGTTATTAATGATAATTTTAATGGCAGTCCTTAGTATGGATGATCTTATTCCTGGCTCGATTAAATGACAACAAATTATAGATATAATAAAATATGACAGTAACCAGATAGAACAAAAACACATCACATTCAGGTTGTATATCATCAATGTCCATAAGGTCTTTGGTCGGTAGCAGTATGGCTTGCTTCATGACCGGCTGTGTAGCAGGTAGGTATACAGTGCGCACACACACACACACTCTCTCTCTCTCTCTGTATGTGCGTGTGTGTTCGTGTGTGTGTGTGTGTTCTTGGTGTTTTGCTCCTTTCATATTTTAATTATATGGTACGTCATGATGTTCCGTTCTTGAACCGTTGTTATGTTATAACGTACACGGACCCACTAGAGGCCAACGCCCCCACAATATGACATTAAATGGCACTTGCATGTCATTGACACAATCACATATAGCGTTATATGTATCACTGGATCCTGGCAAAGAATAAATAGCTCTCTCTTGTCGTAGAATTTGGAACATTCCGTGATTCACAAATTTCTAATAATCTGGGATTTTTCAGTGATAGTTTCAAGATGACTCGGTTTTTCAAAGCTACTTACTGGCACATATAAAAAGATCCACAGTTTATAACAATTCTTGACACAAAATGCTCTTTTACAGTGGGCCGATCCTTACCGTTGTAACTGCCTTTTTGTAGTTTCAGAATGAAATATTTCACATATTGACAAATAGTTGTGAAGACATCATCACATCATAACAATATGCTTCAAAACTTATAATGATTATCAGAAAGATAGTGTGTTCAGATTTGCTAACAGCTTATAACGGCTATTTAACGGTTAAATGAACAATTAACTCTCAGATAATATGACTTAAATATATTATGCTTATAAATATAATCCAAAATACCACAAACTCTCTACCTGACATTATATATATATATATATATATATATATATATATATATATAAGGAAATAATACTAATTACTGGAGGGTCGCAATTGCAGCTGAATGGCGAGAAGAAGAAAGTCACATGTTCTGACGTTAACTGATACAAGGTTCAAGTAGCCATCTTGATCCAGATCAAGTCTACTAACTTTTACTAACTGACTCAGTCATCGGTTCATTTCCATAAATCTGTCAGCTCGTTAGACAGTTCGTGTTACAAGAGTACAAAACAATCTTCATAAGAAATGTCACTATATATAGTTATCTTTAACCGATTGGCTGAACTCCGTATACATTGTTATAACCGGGTAATACAAATTAAGTTATTGTTAAGTAACGTCATATTTCAGGAGCATCCGGCCAGTTTACAGCTTCAAAATGGCGGCGCCCACAGACGAGTCATAGTCATTTCAGCAGCACTTTGAGCTGAAATATGTGGCTGATTATGTTGCCTTTCGACATTATTTAATATTTGAGTGAGCATATTTGCATTAATTCTGAACATTTGAATATGACTGAAGTGTTCCTTTAAGTAGGAGAAACTTGCAGCCAACGATAATGTATTCCATTAAAAGATTCGAAACGTTGCTGTAAATTCATGTCTAAGCTCACAAGAACGGCATATTTTGAATTCATCTTTCATAATCGAATCATTGTGGGTAATGGGGGAAGGGCGTTGGTTCACCCACTCAGTAAAGGAACGCTGAGTTAAGTATAAATGTTCACATTATCATGTTTCCTGATCACGAAACCGTAATAATTAAGTAATCGGTCTATGGATGTGCATCTGGAGATATATATGTGATGTGATATCTCTTATCTATTAGAAAGTTATAATAAAACATCATCCAGTCTGAAGACCTATCACGATTGTGCATTTAGTCTACTAAGCTAGGATTTTTTATTAAACAGATTGCCGAAGATCAGAAGTAATTTTTTTAAATTTATAAATCTGCATTAATTAGAATAATATGTAAAGTTATGGCCGGTTGTCGAATTAATTTACGTTTTGAAAGAACTTAGCTAAGGCCGAGATCCAGGATCCCGGATCTCGGTACTTTTCAAATAGACTACTTTCGAAGAAAATAATCCATTTAAAATCCTTTTAGTTACCTGATATTGGAGTTTCATCTTACAGCTTTTTTGAGTGGCATGACAGTTAAGGCAGCTAAATTAATTAAATCCACATTATTATTAGTAGTAGTATAGTAGTATTATATTTTATAATCAGAACAGAAACGGCGAGAAATGTGGGTTGCACTCTAAACGTGCAGAAATAAACATCTTATAGCAGATTTTATATAGGCCGTAGTAAGCCTTTTGCTAAATGAACGTTGTGTTAATACTCGGGTACATATTAATTAGTATGAGCTTGATCTAGGAAATGGTTCTCTATTTATATATTTAAAAAATGGTGCTTCTTTTAAGATACGGCTGATTCTCTCTCTCTCTCTCAGTCTTATTATGACGCGTATTTGGAAGTTTTAATACATAACTAAAACATTAGCTATCATCGTTCAATGTAAATTGTATCTCTCTCTTCTCTCTCTCTCTCTCTCTCTCGTAAAATTAGTAAATATATTGTGTTACATGTCTGTATATTTCATGTCATTAAACAACTACAACAATAATGTAGATTTAATAATGCGTCCTTATTATCAGGAACGAATCAAAGATGCTGTAGAGTGATACCCCAAACAAGACGTGTGTATAAACACAATAATTAACTTCTTTGAACGATCAACATTATTTATTGGTGAAAGAAATCTGAAACAGGTGATTTTTAGAACAGGTTTAAACTTTTCAAGAGACGACGCATTTCTTTTATACATCGCCAACCTGTTCGAAAAATGGGGGCTGCAACACTAAACTCACAATCACCATATATGACTTGAGAAGAGATATGGGTACCTGAAATAGTATCTGACTGGACGAATTGAGTTTTCGTTATAACCTTTTAATGGTTACCAATTCACAGAGCTATTATGGTGCATTGTGATTGATAAATTTATAAGTTGTTAATAAAATCGTAAAATAGATACGCTGTCTAACATGTAGCCGATGAACGTTTTGAAGAATTGGGATAATATGATCATATTTTTGATGTATTTGTCACTATGTGAGTTGGTTCAATTATGAATTCACTGAAACTGGTTGATGTTATAATCGTATATGCCATACAACAAGGAGCTATAATAGTATATACTAGATGTAGCCAGACTTCGACCACGGGAACATGATATTCGCGTCAAGAATGCTTTTAGACAGTGGATCTTCTTAAAATGGTCGGCCCATTTAGCCTACCATGTGCACAAAAGTGGTCGTAAAACATCAATCATCTTCTTAAAATGGTAGTAGACAGCTCAGCATACTGATGTGACGTGTCCATACATTTGTCACAAATAACACCTGATTTGTCACTGACTCTTTAGGGATAAGGGAAGATGCAACCATCTATAATGATGTTGTTATTAGAGATTTAACATGTTATGAAGCCAGATAGTTAATATTTATTTTTTACCATCATTTAATTTTAGAAGATTTTGAGATGATGATTGATGTTTTACGGCCATTTTTGTCCACATGGTAGGCTAAATGGGTCGAGCGACCTCCAAAGGTAATGAACCGAAGTCAAGGATGAAACACTCTTCAGTTATGCACATGCTGAGGTCTGAACTCAGGTAGTCGTGATCTGCGATCCAACGCGCTACCAATTAGACCACAGGGGCGTTCAAAAGATGTTGAGTCATCCATAGCTGAATATCAGAATACCATTTTCTAAAATATTCAAGGAAGAGGAAAAATTTAACTCATTGTCAGGATCCAGTGATGTATACAGCTGTGTGTCATCAGCATACAAGTGATATTTAACCCGATATCGCTGAACAATGATCCCAAGGGGATGGGTATACACTGTGAAAACTAGAGGACCAAGACCATATAACAAAAACTTAACGTTAAATAAACACCCATAAACAGACACTCTCTGGGTTCATTATTAGGAGTGATCTAATTACTTGCATTAGATTTTTCTGTTTCGGATGTTTTCAAATACGCGGATTCGTCGCTAAACAGATGGCCTTACTGTCAGGGGTATAGCAAAGCCATTCACAGTTATATACAAGTTCCATTTAGATGACAAATATTACTCTCTCCCATTATAGGGTTCCAATTTAAAGGGTACCATTAGTCTATAAATTTAATGTCGGATCTTCAAGGATCCAACTATTCAGGCTCGCATACTTTAGTAGTAGTTTGCTTCAGATAAAAGAACCATTTCAGGCGGTGATAACATCCACTAACCTGGCTTATTTAGGTTCCCCACACTTTAGATTTTCAGGTATATGGCTCCTAATAATACCTCTACTAACTGTAGGCCAACTTCGGAGAACCTGTACACTGTTCCTAAAATGAATCATCTACATTTTCTCCATGATACATATTAGTATTTGTATAGCGTGGGGGGTGCGTTTGTCTTCAGCATAGGCGACTTCAAAAATGCAATATATAGAGCAACATGCTGCAAACCTCCATATCGTTGTTTGAACCAAATTAAGGTATCTATTAATATTTTGATGAATCACTTCATATGTGACCAGCACCAAGGTTAATTAAACAACTCATTATTGACCCCCCCCCCCCCTCTCTCTGTTTTGTGTGTGTGTGTGTGCACTTATCTATTTATATGACCTCTACTCATTGAATGTGTCAACATTTATGGAATTCATTTAAATATATAACATAATCATTACATGTTTATCATATAACAGAATATCTTTCTTCAGGCATCCTTTACCAAGAATGAAGGACGTGACAATTTGAAGTAGATTATTTCAAGAAATACCTTTCCCTGACAGGTACCTCATCCTGCCTGTTGATGTATATGTGTTCAAAGGCCATAAAAATAACAAAATATAAAAACTTACAGGATAAAATACAACTAATTGCAAGAAATATGCCATCTCTGTCAGACCATTGTCTTATAACAAAATCATGAATGTTTACAATATGTTTACATAATGTTTGTATTATTATGATTTAACATCAAAATATAAATAGTGATGAAGATTGGCAAAAAACCCACATCAGTTGATAGAAGAGTAATGTGATAGTGTTAAGGCATACACAACCACAGCCAAGGATAATGATAACATCAATTCTTAATTGTATATTTAAGAACGATTAAAGTATGTATAATTATAACGATTGTACAATGCCTAATTGTGTCATAAGTTAATTGACATGTAACTGAGCAATATAATTGTTATTCAGTTTCATTTCTTTCAATTCTGATACACATGTTATACACAAACATCACTTTAATACATTGTGTGAGTGTCCCGAAATAAATTCACATTATTTTTATTTTGCCTCATTAACACATAGAAGGCTAAATTGACAAAGAAATCTTTGAAGGTAATACAATAAAATGTAATATTTAAAACTCTGCAGACATAAGGTGGGATTTGAACCCAGGTGCTAGAGGTCTCTGATCAGCCAACTACTATTTAAGCCATAAAAGCGTCACCCACCCCTGAGATGATATACATGACTGTGATAATATATTAATTATATTAAAATTATATTACAATTTAGTTAATTAACAGACTCTTTTTTATTACTCATTACATATAAATACTAATCAATACTCTCAACCAAAATATCGTTATCACAGAATGCTTTATATTTTCTGTTAAATGGTCACATATAATTATCACCAAATAAATGTTTAATTAAAAATATACCAAACTCAATAATAATCATCAATTAAATTAGCAGTTAATGATTACAACTCATATCATTAACTGACTATAAGTTAAATTTGACAAAGCAGTGATTTATAGTAACAACAGGATTCAGTTTTAATGACTTCAGACACATTTTGGAACATGACATTACCATTTTTTTAAACATATAAATATTTCTAATACAAATACATGTATCTACCCATAGCAATCTAGATGAATGCTATAAAAAAATCATAATATAGCTGAAAGTCATTCTTTAAAAAATAATTATAGTTGCATCAGTATTGTATGACATAACAGAACAATAGTAAGTATCATGTAACAATTTATGTTATAAGGTATTTGCTGACTGTATCAATTCTTTACATTGGAGATCAATATTTTCATAAGTTTCAAAACATAATATTAATAATAATAATCATACATATATTAATAATAAAGCATACTTCATACTATGTCAAAACCAGTTGAAGCCATTCTTTGATGCTTTACAAAGATGATAAAATTAACAAATAAAATAAATTAATAACAGTTGTTAGCCAAGTTCCCTGAGCAAATATATCAGCTAGAATTAATGTACTGATCTCGCTTAATATTTTACTGGATTGATCATAATGTCCTCGGGCTTTGTGGATGCAAAATAACTATTTCTATATTCCATATCCTTTCTCACCGAGTAACTTCTCAGCAATAATGGAATCACGAACCCATTTCTCTGACACAATCTGGAACTTTTTTACTCTCCTTCTGTTTAATTCATTTAATTCTGCCGCATGACTGCAATCACTAAAAAAAAAAGATAAAAATATTCACTGTATCCTTAAAAAAATATTATAAAAGAAATTAATGATTCATTTAATTAGAAGATGATCAGGGAGATGTAAATAATTATTCAGAAATGCATTTGCTATATAGCAGTATTACGTATAGATGAATGTGCAATTAGCAGTCACTGTATTTTTTTAAAAACTGTACAGTCCTGAATTAAAGCATAGTACACATAATAACAAATCCCTATCAATGACGAACAGTGAAAAATGTATACCGTGTCTCCAAAAATCCCCATCTTCTTTTTTATGCAAATTCATTTCTGCCTTTTGAAATAGTCTGTTTTGAAAAATCAGACTTGGGATTGCATCTTATTCATGATACTAACAAAATGCTGTTATCAGTGGTGACTCACCTTGAATCTACAACGACATGTGACACATCATGATCTATTTTATCCAGAACAGTAGCTCCATAAAATCGTAGATATAACCTGACTAGTTCCAGACTGCTAGCATTGATGTGTGTTGATGGGTCACCTAAAACTAGGTTCACATCTAGATATACTCTGAAAAGAAATAGGTAATTCTGTAAACACACACACACACAAGAGAGAGGGGGGAGAATTAAATCATATTGCATTTACTTTGCACACACACACACACACACACACACACACACATATATATATATATATATATATATATGATTACCTACAAAGCCTGAACAACCCATAAATGTAGTCTTGTGGAAAATATTCCATCTCTAACTCAGCTAAGTCTTCAACATTTAGTGGCACAACAGACTTCTGTAACATGATATTGATGTTATAGACACTATTTAATAGGACAACAACACACTTCTAAAATATTACATTGATATCATAATGACTGTTATAATCAACAGGAATAATAAAAGATTTAATCTTTTAATCAGACTCATGAAAGTATTAGGAATTTGATAAGAACTTTCCATCTAATTTGGCTATTAGAGGATGGAAACATTCATCACAATCAGACATTTTGTCAATTCCAATTTCACTCAATTCTATTTGTTCAAATCAAATTTATCAATTCCAATTCTGTTTTTTACCTACTACTTTTTACCATAAGTAGGAACTCTGAGTACCTACTTGGAATACCTACTCTGAGTAGTTTATATTCCAAGTAGGATTGCCATGGAAGAAATATTTCTGAATTAAAAATTTAAATAGTAAATTAATTTGTGGATTTAATTTGTTTTGTAGCAAACTTCAATTCCAAAATTGAACTGACTTTTGAATTGTCTGATCACAATGTATAACAACGATAAAAAAATTGTCTTGAACACCTCGTCTATCTTGTTAAAGACTTTCTTCAGATCATCCACATTAGTGTCGTCATAGTAACCGTCTCCGTGGCAATCAAACATCTTTGCAAGTTTCTTCTCACTCTTTGGTGAAATGTGAATCAATTCATTTGGCTTCCTAAAACACCCAGTAATTATAGCTATCAGTAACTAGATAACACAAAGTGTGATGAAGTATGTGGGTACAGTACAGAGTTGCTTCTAAATAAACTTTTGTGGTTGAGGTCTGTGGAAGTTTTGAGAAAGTGTCAGATGGCAAACCAACATTGATAAGTAGCTAAATGACTAAATCTCCTCCCCCCCAAAAGAATCAGTAGAACTGACTGGTGTATTTCTTAAATTCAGTGGAGTTATAAAATTCTTTACTCAAAAATAAGTTTAAATCAAATATATATATATATATATATATATATATATATATATATATATATATACATAAATCACTTAATTTTTAGATTACTGTGATCTGAACCAAAATAAAAATAGAATACATTGTTATCAGTAAATAAATGTCAGGATCCCAGATTAACTGTTAGTGATAATATTTTGTCACATTGGCTGAATATAAATAGCATTCCTTCTCCTTAATCAATAATAAAAACTCACATTAAAATGTAAAGTATATCCCAAGCACATTTTGAGTTGAGAGGGCCATTGCCGTAACCAGAATCCCATTCTGGTATCAACAGGATATCTCATTGAAATACACTCTAAAGCAACTCTGTCATATGTAGACTAATAGCAACAACAAATAAAATTATTAACACCACTAGTACTAGTAGTAGTTGTACCAGTAATAGTACCAATAGTATTTGTAATAACCATGCCATATTTGAACTATATCCAATAAACAAAAAGACTGCCATAAACTTAACTATAAAAATAATCACTTTGATGTAATACGTTTTCCGATTCAATACCTGGTCAAATTTTGTACATTGTTTTAACTTATCCGAATAGCAACATTCGCCAATAATAAAAACCTTCCATAAAAATTGAAACATTCCTTCATTACAATATCTTCATGATCAATTCTATACAGCTGCAGTCATCATATCAACAAATATAAAACATACGTCCCACATCTGATAAGGTTAACTTTTTCAAAATTGTTACCATTAACTTACCACAACAAACATGACTTGGTTTCTACACAATGGAGTAACCAGTTAATGTTGACCACATCATAAACATCTTTACTGATGATGTTCTTTACCTTGATACTGATCTTGTTTGCCAAAACACAGAACGTACTGTCTCCTTAAAGTAAAAAAATATGAGGAACTTACTGATCATAATAACATCACAACTTTTGTGTGGTGTGAATAATCCAGTGAGTGAGTGAGTGAGTGAGTGAGTGAGTGAGTGAGTGAGTGAGTGAGTGAGTGAGTGAGTGAGTGAGTGAGTGAGTGAGTGAGTGAGTGAGTGAGTGAGTGAGTGAGTGAGTGAGTGAGTGAGTGAGTGAGTGAGTGAGTGAGTGAGTGAGTGAGTGAGTGAGTGAGTGAGTGAGTGAGTGAGTGAGTGAGTGAGTGAGTGAGTGAGTGAGTGAGTGAGTGAGTGAGTGAGTGAGTGAGTGAGTGAGTGAGTGAGTGAGTGAGTGAGTGAGTGAGTGAGTGAGTGAGTGAGTGAGTGAGTGAGTGAGTGAGTGAGTGAGTGAGTGAGTGAGTGAGTGAGTGAGTGTTTTTGTTTAGCCTCAGCTAAGGTTACACTTGAGACAGATGATAAGATAAGATGAAACATTCCACAAACATGGCCAAGAGTGAGATTCAAACCCAAACTTGAAGGACTGCAGCACAATGAAAAAAATTAACAAAAGACACAGAAAGAGCAAACAGAAATTTAAACACCAGGATCGTATCTACCAGGTATGAAAACATCTCAGTAAAACTAATCCTGATGATTTAAGGTTTTTAAATTTAATAAATTAATAATAATATTTATAATCATAACAGCAATAATGAAAGTATTTATCTAGATCCAGATTCTATGAGTCATTCTCATATACTCCAGTAGAAACATAGTATGGTAAACTACACGAGAACAAGAAAAATTAAGCAATTCAAATTAGGTAAAAGTAATTTCAAATAAATAAAACATTGACAACATTTCTTTAAATTATTTATTGATACAAAATGTCAACCAGAACATGGTAGATAATTTTACTGCTTTGGTGCAGTAGTGCTAATAAATATCCTCTGTGTGACAGATCTAACCGATGAAAGACTGAGCATGATGATGATGATTGATGTTTTACAGCCAGGAAAAACTGAAGAGTGTAAAGTTCAAAACATCACATCTATCCCGAAACCTGTCTGTAACATCATCAGGAACTCTGTCATGGATTGACTGATATATCAGTAGTATATTGAAGTTAAGTCTCTTTCAACTATTTCAGTCAGTATAAATATTACAGCAAAGGCCTGATATGCTAAAATTATTTGCATCAGCCAACAACAATGTATCAGCTCTAATCTCTGTTTGCTATACTTTAGAAATAGCTCATTGAAATATTACTCATAAAAGAGCACTACAATAATCCAAATTAGAACTAATGAAGGAGACCTCCTCCAGTGATTCAAGGGTCAAAGATCCTTTGATGGAAATCACATTTATGAACTGCATAAAATAATGCTCCTTCATAATATTTAGATAATCAGACATATCACATCTCCTGTCAAAGATGAGATCAAGATTTATCATCATGGTTTAACTCAGTCACCAGAAACATATTTTGTTCCATGGGTCTGGTTCCATAGTATCAACAACATGGTTCCCACAGCCAAGGAAATATAATTTTTCAGGATATTTTCAGGATAAAATTACCATTTTCCAGGACAAAGTATACAAGATTTAATGGTAATAAATGAACATTTGCACAAAAAAGCATTTACAGTCAGAATCTGTTAATCTGACAAGGTTTGTCACATGATAATATGTCAGATAAACAAGAATGTCGGAATATCAAGTCTGTGACATATCGGTAGTCTGTGTCACAGATTTTTATATCAAAAAGATATATCTCCTTATTTAAACCAATATTCAATAACCGTGCCCAAGGCATTGAATCAATTGATCATTTTTATGTTTGTTAATTACAGACACTATAAAGAAATATTTGTGTCACTTAGTCCATCAGATTAACTCATGATCTGCTCATTGGAAAAATTACACATTTGTGTTTGTAATTAGACATGAATGATTATGATTAGCTATTAGATAGCCACAGGCAATGGAAGCATCATGTGTCAGTGCGTATAGTCAAGGATGATTGTAATTGGCTATGATATAGCAATTATCATGTGTGGCCAGGTTAATGAACCATTACTGACAACCTGTTGGTGTGTCTTGCATGACTGAACCAACAGAAACATTTGGCAACACGATTTTGTCGGATTAATGAGTCATTTATAATGGAGCTAAATCTGTCACAGGCAATGATGTATTGGATGGTGGATTTGCCGGATAAACGATGTCCAGATTAACAGGTTCTGACTGTATTTAATCAATGCATGATCGATTATTGATATTTTTATGGTACAGCCTCCTCCTCGCCCCTTCTAGCTGTTTGGTCCACCCACTTTTATTTAAATTTTAACTAACATGGGATATCAAGACTATGTACTGGTATACCTGTTCTTCTACAATTGAAGTTTTGTTCTATAGGCATAATATTTATTCACAGGTTTTTTTGTTCTAAGAGGATTTTTCATGGGCAATATTATTTTCCAGGACATTTCCTGAATTTTTTTAAATTGCAGAACATTTCCAGGACATGGAAAATGCATTTGTTTTTTTCAAGGTTTTCCAGGATGTGTGGGAACCCTGTACAAATATGTATTCTGGTCTATCTATTCAGGTATGATGAAGATAGTTTCTGATATTCCAGTCAAACAATCTCCACTAAAACATCTTGCTAATACCAACAAAGTAATATTTTCACATTTCAATTAGATATTTATGAGTAACTTATTAGTATTAGGCCAAGACATTTTTAACCAAGAAATAATGTTAAAAATTCAAGAGTAATTTAAAAGTAAATAAATTGATTCATTGTCTTTCCCACAGTTATTTTCAGATGAATCTGATAATTAAAAATAACAGGCACCAAATAAATTGATAAGTTAATATACAAAAAATATTCTCTCTCTCTCTCTCTCTCTCTCTATATATATATATATATATATATATATATATATATTAAACATACTTGGATTTTGTATTATCGATCCCCCGAATTCTACAATCTTCTTTTCAAGGTCACTTTTACTCTGTGTTGATGTGCCATTGATTACACAGAATTCTTTGCCTGAAAATATCTCAGATATCTGGAATAATAATAATTTTATGACACTCATTAGATAGGCAGTTCTGAACAACTATAAAGATTGGGATAATTGTTATCACACTAAAATTGTTGTTATTCTAATCTGTTACCTTGGTAACATTTGTTACATCAATGCCTCTGAACTGTGCCATGACGGTAGGCCTGACATGTCGAGATGTTATCCTCTGACGCTTTTTCACTGGTTCTTCCTCGTTTGCTTCCATCAGTCGACCAGTAAGTTTACCAGAACATTTCTGTTAAAATATATGATCAAGAGTTAAGAAGACATTACAAGGTCTATTATAAGATCATGCTTGAAACCATTTTAAAACGTTCTTTCAGTGCAGCCATTATTACAAAACAAAGAACTGATGAAATGGGGCAGTCATTATTTAGTGGCCTTTTAAGACCGTTACACGGAGAAACCATGTACTCTATTTGATTGTGTTGAATAATTAATACTTTAACTAGCGGTAAATGAATTTATAATAATTCTCTGCAAAACTGTAGCAGAATTGTTATTTGCTTGTTTTTTCCATAAACATAAAAACAATATGTAAATCATCCAATCTTTATATCAGGACATGATAAAAAAATAGGTGACAATATAACATAAATAAAGCTATTAACAGCTTTCATGAGATCAAAATACTCTGAATTATATTAGGTAATAGCCTTATAACCTACCTTGCCATATGTGGTTCATAGTCCCTTAAACCATACCTTTTGCAAAACCCCAATATTAAATTCCTAAATCTACCATTGACAATGGCATGCTTGGTTTAATGGATAATGGTTTTTGCAGAATAGATTTAAGACTAAATATTAAAAAAATTCCCAAACAGTTCCTTGCTTCTAAATTATGATTATTAACTGAGATTTATTGGGACTAGTGAATTTGAGATGGGACAAGTAAAGTTTTACAGGATTTGTCCTACAGGAAAAGTAGCACTCACAAGTAAACATCTTGCCCAGCGTATACTTTCACTTCTTTTAGAATTAATTTACTTCAGAATATTTTATGTTGTTGAATGTTTACAAGGTCATTTAACTGATAAGTCTGTTATGTAGTGGTGGGTGATTCAACATTCGGAATCTCATAATGAGGTCAGTTCACTGATAAATCAATGACCTGGTTAATCTTTGATAGAAAGGCACAAATACTGAATAATCTTTAAAAGTTCAAAAATTATTTAATTACTAGTGAAAATTTGCATTTTGTATTTAGGATCAATACTAACAAACATCAGAAATAATACAAGTGTAACTGCTATTTCTTATTGAAGAAAAAAAATGTTTTGACAAATGTTCCTGGATGTTTTATATGGTGATGTTCCTGATACGACACTTACTTCTACACTCACACATGTTTTCATTACTGAAGATTTGTGTGTTTGTATTAGGCACTATATGCTTATAAAATTATAAACCATATGGCATTATTATTATTATTAAATAGCAATTATATCTTTTCAGTAAATAACCATTAAAGTTCAAGGTGATATTCCCCAGCTGAAGTCAGTATGTCTATATTCCTACCTGTTGTAGCTGTTCCACTTCTGTGATAGTCATACACTCGTACCACATCTTGTCATCACGTATCTTCTCTACACGTGGGAAGCGGAGAGTATAACCAGTCTTATATTGATCACTAGCTGTTATCTCAGCTGCCTTTATCTGGAATAGAACTTTTGATGATTACTAAAGAAATTCTTATATTAATTTGACATAAAATTACTCCTTTCGTCTTGTATGCATGTGTCTGTGCAAGCACGCCAGCAAATACTGAGGATTTATCATTTTAAATGCACTATTCATTAGTGTTATATTACATTATTTTAATATGGAGAGGTATCACACCCACAAAATTCAATACATCTTAATTACCATTACACTGCGTTCCCAAAGATTTTACAAGATTGTATTTGATGGTTTTGAAAAGAGGCAAATATCCTAAAGTGCCACTGGATATCGTAAAACCTGAGGTTTCTGATATACTGATATATCAAAATATATGCATACATTTATTAAAGAAAGGCTGTATGTTTATATTAGATAATCTGCCCCTGTTGAAAACTATATGTGTAATTCTAAATCTGGTGACACTTAGCACATAGAACAAATCAATCGGAGAATATTTAGAAAACTTACTTGTAATATTTTAGACTTGGAAGGTTCTATGATGGCATCAGGCTTCTGTTTGAAGCCTGACGCCAATTTAAGCCACGGCGGTGGGTTCTTCTTGTTGAATGCTTGCCAATGTGGCAGAAGTAACTTGTTGAAGTCATACAGCTCTTTTCTTGTGTAGCCCGAACCAACCTGAGATAAGGAGAATAAAAACAATGGATCACATGTGTGACGGTATTCTGTCTAAAATACTAAAAGTGCAAACATAAAGGTGATGATGTACATAATAAATTCCAAGATGGATTATATAAAATGGCATTAAGATTTTAGTGACATACCACACAACAAAGAAATATGGACGCAATATTAGTATTAATAATAAATTAAAAATTTACAATTTATTCACTTTCAGCATAAGCCTTCACCAACACTCAAATGCGTACACAAAATTTTATATATGTACATAATTTACTTTTTATAGAATGTTACACAATTACCTATGTTGTAAGAATCAACTGTCATGATCTGCTAATGATGTAACATGGAGAGGAATAAAAGATATGTTCAAATCATATTGACCTGGTAAAATTAACAGTCATATCAGTCTCTGCTGTCTCAACAGTCATCTGACTTTAGG
This sequence comes from Paralvinella palmiformis, assembly GCA_025642065.1. Classification (NCBI taxonomy): domain Eukaryota; kingdom Metazoa; phylum Annelida; class Polychaeta; order Terebellida; family Alvinellidae; genus Paralvinella; species Paralvinella palmiformis. Next base: position 461,528 of record JAODUP010000013.1, on the reverse strand, counting down.
ATGCAATAAATTCCAACCTATCAACTCCCAATCTATTCAAATTATTTTATCAATCCAGGTTTCTCATATGACAATTAGTTGTCCAGTGACAACAACATTAATATAGACTTTATGAATAGCTATCACTGTCTTAATCACAACACTAAATATAGGACATGGCAGTGCTGTAAAAATTAATGCATTCATGCAGCTCTTAAAAACTAGCTTTCACATGTCCTACAAAAAGATGTACCAATTATCTGCTCCACCCTTTTACAGAAATCACATGCCTGTTGCAGCTATATTATCTACTCACACAAATTTGTTATTAATTTCTTAAACCAAGAACAGTTTTTATGCACAAACATTAAAAGTGACATGTTATCATAAGGTGGTACTTCAAATGCCCAAATGGATTTATTGCCCAAATGATAAAATTGCACAGTATGTCAGAGAAAATGTACTAGATAGTGAAGTGGTTTTTATGGCATTAGATTATCACTGTACATGATAGCTGATATATTTAGTTATGAACAAACACCATTTCTGATATTTTGACAGAATGTCAGATATTTAATATTTTGCAGGTTCTTCTGGAAATTCTAACATTAATTATTGAAAATCAAATGATTTATTCCTTTGATCATGGAATCATAAATGTTTAGTATGTTTCACATCCAGTAAAAATGTACTGGGCTAGAATGAAAATATGTTTTGAAACTGTCTCACCTGAACATTACACACACACACACATATATATATATATATATATATATATATATATCTTCTTCTTTTTTGAACCGATACATTTTAATGAATGAATGAACTGTACTTTGAGAATAATAATGCTTCCTTGAAGACATGAGAACTTTAAGCCTAAACATATGATATTTGAATTAAATGTATTATTAAAGTGCTGTCAAGATTAAATTAGAGATAAAACAAGTAAGTGAACCATTCTATTGTTCATTTTTCTGGTTGTTTATTATTACTAGGGTTAATTAAAAGACAATTGTTCCTGATTAACACTGCAAATAGTGAAATGAAATATGTCACACATGTCCCTACTATACTCACCCACCTTACAGAAAGAATGAAATTCATTTGGCTTGCCACCATCTTCCAATGGCACAGCAAGGGCACAGAGGAAGTGAGACATCATTTGACTTCGATGACCAACACCCATGAAGCCACCAACAACGATGACATCGAGTTCATCCATCAGTCCTCCAATATATTCAGGCTTCATCTTGTACCATCCACCTTTACGAGTGTTGGGTTTGTATGGTGACAGGGGATCCTTAACCATAAGGCCCTCATCGTGTCTCTCAATGGCCTCATTTAAAGCATCAACACAGTCCTGTCTGGTAAAGATACAAATAAACAATTGTTATCAATTCATCAGCAAAATGCATAAAACTTAAAACATATTACTGTAAACATCTCACATTCTGATTATATATAATCTCAACATGGCTACTCTGACAAGTTGATCTTCAAACCAAAATAAAGAAAAGTGGATATTTCCTACATTATTTTGTCATTATAGTCTGACTCAACAGGGAACAATGTCTCTAAAACAGAAAGGATTTTTGATCATGTCTGACATTAATGTGTTATGCAGGTGGTTGTGCTGCAAGATTGGAGTGTAACCCAATTTAAACAACTTTAATACAAACTGGCAAATTAAATCAAGGTTAAATCTGTGTTTGAAATAGTACATATATATATATATATATATATATATATATATATTTAATTCAGATACACATGTCTGGGCACTCTGATGGCACAGTGGTTAAAGCATTGTTGTGCAATCATCCAGGATGTAGATTTGAATCCTACTCAAAAATGTGTTTGTGAATCACCTCTTGGCCATATGCACCAAGGCTAAAGCCGCCCACTCACTCACTCACTCACTTGTTGATGTAATAATATAATAATATTATACATTACTAACAAAAAAGTCAAACTATGACTGGATTATAAACAGGAAATGGCTGTGACACTTTACAACAACCAACATAATCCAATTATATTTGAAGTATTGTGCTATTGATAGAAATAGTTAAACACTATAACGCTATAGTATTTATGTGATAATATCCTTTGTTTATTTATACAGCCAAAGAGGTGTGGCTAATTAACCTGATCTTTTTGACAGTTTGATGACCAGAAAGGACACAACCCACATCACCAATCAGTGATGAATTATGCCTGAAATTTACCTTAACTCTGATTTAATATAGTTTAACATAAAATGAGCATTTAGACCAATCCAGATTAAATCGAGATGGATCTGTTACAAACGCTGATCCTGCTTTACTATTTATATGTAATGACAACAAACAACATGGCTACAACAGTTTGGGTGCATTAATGTCATTTTTAATCTGACAGATCAACATGTAACCATCATATTTGGATTATTCAGACTAAATGCCATCAAAAAAAATCTATACTTGGACTACAAATCAAACCACTCTTAATAGTTCTCCATCAAACAGAACCAAAATATATAATTACTGCATATCACATCTTCTGTAAGTTTCACCATATTATGGTCAGTCAGTGGTTTATTGATGTTTCATAACTGGCTACAATCCAGATTGAGCATAACTCACAAGTTAATTAATTATCCATATGGCATACCTACAACTGATTACAGATAACACATCTAACTCTAGAATAAAAGTGTCTATCATTTGATTCTACTTCTGTCATATTTATCTTTTTTAGAAAATATGTTTCAATGTTTCAGATAAATGTGATATTATAACAATCATAAAGCATACAGAGGAATTAATGTATTACATTATTGGTTTCAAACTAACTGCATCATGTTTTACATTGATAGAAGTAAATATATAAGGAATGCTAAGGAAAAAATACTAATGGGATTTATTTGATTTCCATAAATGATGCGAATATCTTCCAAATAAATATTTAGCTATTTACAATCAAGATCAGTAACAATCTGGTAGAAGCTACTCACTTTGTTCTTGCCTCCTTGAACTCTGATAGTACAATCCTCCCTTCTATTGGTGTGAAGACATCATTTTGTAGGAAAGCTTTACGTTCATGGAGTGGCTTGTTTGATAGAACCTTGTCGTTCAGTAACAACACATCAAAGACACAGATCATTGGTTGGAAACCATCATTGTGGATGGATTTCATGTCCATATTCTGTCCTTTATAACCTGAGATAATAGAAAATTACAGGACGTCAATTCTATAAATTGTCAAGGATTGTAGACACTATTCTGCTAGTTATAGTGATAAACCATTGTTACTCAGTTCAGAGAATCTTCATTTTGGATACAGGGCTCCCTTGACTTTCAAAGGCAAAACCTTTAGGAAATGAATATTTGATTATGTCTTACAACCCATTACAAGTTTGTGAATAATAATTTAAAAATAATGAACACTGTTTCAAGGCTCAAGCAAAACTTTTAAAACATAGGCTGTTTACCATAATCTTCCATGTATAACAGCACCTTTTTTCACTGTTTTCAGTTGTTATTGGGGGGGGGGGGGTAGTGCACATTATACACCATAACTAAATGCGTCAATTTGTTTTTAAATTGACAGACTGATATATTTTATTGCTAAGGCCATTGGTTTTTTTTAACACTTATATTACAAACCCACCGATCACAGCTGAAACTCACCACTGGGAAATAAAATCTTTTTATTATTATTTTTCCGCTGACCCACCTGAACACCATGCGGAAGCGAATTAGGCTAGCATGCAGCCTAATCGAAGATGGTGACAGGTCAGTTCCACTTCGAAATTAGTTGTTATTTCTACAGTAAATTGGTTTTCAAGCCTAGAAATCTTGTAAATTTAAACTAATTATAACTTCCCCCTCATTAAGAAACAACAATAGTTTGAATTTTGTGGAGATTTACTTAAAATTGCCATTGAAAATATAGCTGTGGTAAGGCTAGTGCCGATAAAAGAATATGTGCATTGCTAATTTATAATACTGTAAACTTAATTGAACTGTGTTCATGGTTATTATAATAACCACTTAATTTCCTTGTGTCTAGTTATTATCTTTTATCACCTTCAATTACCAAATGACCAAAAGGATCATTAAACAAGTTGTGAACAAAAATAAACTACTGTAAAAACTCGTGAAGCATCTCAACTTATATGTGCGTCATATTTCACTGATTAGCGAAACTATAGAAATCACTGCTCACAAAGTTTGTTTATTGATTAAAATATCAAAGCAATTATGAATGGAAATAAAAGGTTGTGACAAACAGCTTTTGATCTTTTTGCAGAACCCAGGAGCAAAATCCATATCAGGCTGTCATATGCAGAGGGTGTACGTATTTATGGAAAAATTGTGCACAAGTCCAGCTGCAGATTTTCCCTGTTTCTCCTGCATGTTCAGACATTTTTCTTGTCAACAAGGGGTTCACATTATAGTTTATACACAAGTATGCAGTATACATGGATGATTAGGTTAGTTGGGGTAGGCATATTATTTTCAAACTGTAACTCTAACATAAATATAATTGAATGAAGCACATTTATCATCTAACTGTTATTGACACAATAAATAGAAATGCTGATGGATCATAAATCAGTTAAGTTAAGAATCATGGTATAACTGGAATGAGTAAAAGATCAAACATAACAAAACATCAGCTAAAAAAAGGTCATTTAGTATCACAGACTTCTACTGACCTTTTGTAAAATGTAGCAGGATAGTGGGCTAATACAACGGATATGGAATAGCTGGTAATTATATTTTAAAGTGCTTAGAATTCCTAGGATTCACTTGTGGATGATTGGTGGGAAGAAGATATTTAGATAAACTAGTTTCAGATAATCCCATTTATTTATCATATGTATATACACATCTAATGCCGATACTCAATGATACAAAGATACAGTGTTAAATGACTATAAACAGGGAGGCCTTCAAGTTTGAATCCTACAAAGGGTTGCTAATTTTCTGTGTGTTCATTGGTCAGCCTGGAGTATGCTATCTTGTATGCCACCAATTCCAATCTTGGAGTTAATATTAATGCAGATGTTAGTGAGCCAACATATTGAAAATTAAGATCCATTACAGACTCAAGTTCAGTTACATAACTGCTAGAGAATTAGATGTAGAAAGTAAGTGGAAATAAAGATGGTGGAAAAGAATTGATTTGTTATTTTACAGTAAATTTTCAATTACCCAGCTAGAAATAACTTACAGTAAAGTTAGCTTTGAAGTGCAATTCACAAGTATTTATTTATTATATTCTCAACTTCAAAAATGAAGATATGATGCCATATAATAAGATACATACATGAGATAAACATTATAACAGAGATGATAAAAACTGATAATAAATTTGGATAATAAACACAAAACAACAATTAAAATGACTAGAGAACAACAAGTATTTAAACAACAATCGTTTAAAGATACAACAATAAATGTTCATATGAATATCATTTAATCAAATTTTCATGATATAACAACAGCTTTAGAAAAATTATTTCACCATCAACATAAGGAATACTATTTATTACAGTTGGCTTCGGAAAGTCATATGTTGAAGTATATATGTAAATCAATTCTCTACCAGCATTCAAGACATAAATGTACCATATAACATATACTTTAACACAGGATACATTATTGAGGTCATAGATGGACCCAATAAGCTGATATTTATCTCCTTATCTGGATACATGCATTTGGTATTATTACCAAAGTTATGTATATGTATAGATTAGCTATATTATGAAGTGATATGGCAACTATTCGAGTTCTAGATATATATTATTTACAAGGTTGGGATGATAATTATGTTAATATCTTTTGCAATGAAAATACCACCTTTTAATATTTTGCTGGATAACTGTTTCTAGTTATGACAAAACACTGATATAAATAACAAGACTGAATAAATGAACTTGAATTGGACAGATTAGTGAGATATAATTGCATTACGATACTAACCTATGGTGTTTGTTTCTGGATCATAGGCAACTATCTCCCCATCCAGAATGACTGTATTTACTGTTGGATGAAAACAGTTGGATATGAATGGAGTAAAGTTGCCACTGTATGGATCAGCTCCAAATACGTGTGTGTACTCATTCCCACTGAAAACCGAACACAATATGATTGGTGTCAGATACTTTGTAAACTGATATTAAAATATAACAGCGTGTAGTGAAAACAACACTTATTACAATATTAATAAAGAAAGTAATATCTGTAATTTTATTACTCAACGAGACAAGAATACAATAAAAATAAACTGTACTCTCTATCTGTCTATCATCAGAAAAAAAAGATAAGGCTGTAAATTAATATAAAGTTGACATGCTTCAGTCCGAATGTAAATTTTTACATGAATCCAAACCTGAAACAATTTTACTTGATCAGGCTACAAAAGATCTCACAGTCATGGATTTTGTCCAAAGACAACAAAAAACCCTCACTAACTCCCCAAAAGAAAACTAATAAATTACTTTTCAATTGGTGAATTTCAGAATTGCACTTATCTAATTGAGACAGGTACATCTTCTGAATGATGCACCTGTTTCCACACAGACTGTTATTTACAACTGACTTAAAGGGCATGAGAAGTTTGAGATGAGCTACTGAAATACGCTATGATGGCTACTTAAATAGCTACATGACATTTGTTCATTGCATACCTCCTGGAAAAGTACTTGTATGAGTCACCTTGTTTGTGAAGCTGGATCCTCTCTCCATCAAACTTTGTCTCAATATAGAATAGTTTTTGTTAAATAGCTCCTCCACCTAAAAAAGAAAATCAACACTTTTGACATTAAACAGCACTCTGTGTTGACAGACCAAAGATATTTAAGATGCATGAATTATATGGATTCCTTTTAACACACACCTTGTTTGGATTGCCTCTGTCACCAAGCATCGGTCTAAATGGTGAGAAGATGCTTATCTCAATCTCATGAAGTCTGATGCTAGGATCTCGTAACATTGTACATACCTAGATGAATAGACATCTGTTTTTTTAGGATTAGCCAATAAAAAGCATCTATGGCTTTAACCAGTGATTTATACCTCATGTAAAAAACTACACAAAAACAGTTTTGTGTATTAAATATTTCTTAAATTTGTTTATTTGGCCTAAATTTATATTAATGTAGGAAACTAATGAGTATCATGAGATTTAAAATATGAAGCAACTATTAATACAAATATATCAGCTATAAAGTTCTTAATTCAATTTATGTATATAAAAAATATGCGCACATGCACACAATCTGACACCTCACATAGAATACCTTTTCTAAGCTCATTTTCACATTATAAACGTCTTCAGCATCCTGGTGAAATATGGAAAATACTGACTGCTGACTTAATCCCATTTTCATCTCCTTCAGAATCATCCTGATCAACCACTTCTGCTCCTCAGCTGATGTTTTCTGGATCATGTAACGCATGGCCTTTCTCACACCTTCCTTGTCTTTAGCAGCATTACATCTGGCCATCTTGTCCAATGATGAGTTGATGTCCTCCAATGTTAGTGTGCCCTTTTCTGGACAACGTGGTTTCAGGATCCAGAATGCCACACCAGCAAAGTCACCAGCATCCTATAGAAGATAAAAAATCAGGATATATGCATTAATGTAGCTACGGAAATGGTGGTTTCTACTTTACTAATAACTCATTTAAGTAAAGCTATTTATTTACAGTCTTTGTTGAACGAATATATTTCTACCAAATCTAGTGAGAATAAATTCCCAGCTTACATTTCGTGAACTTTTAGGAGCTCTGTAATTGAGCAGTTTCTTTGCTGATGGACTCTCTTTGCCAAGACCTAAGATTTCAATATATAGCCGTGCCAGCATGTGCTGAAAATCAACAGATACAGCATAAATTCTACAGAATTCTATGTAACATTAAATCTCAATAAATACTTTTAGAGGCCAAATGACAGCTTTATAACTGTATTTATAATAATACATGTTTCACCTCCTTAATGCCATATGCTTCTCTTTCCTTCTCCAGTTGTGGCAGTAACAATCTCATGGCAGGAAAAAAGGAATCTTCCTATAAAACATAATAATTACAAATCAATTAGCTATAGTGAAGCCATTATATCATAAAGATTTAGCACAGCACTCCAAAAGCATAGTTGACAGAGGAAAGTGCTCTACTGGAATTCTCCAGGCCAGGATTCAAATTTGAGTAAAACCTGTATTCATAGAATATTTCCAGAGGGGATCAGTTCTCAGCCATATGTTCCAGGTGCCAAGATTAAAATAGGACTCAACATAAATATTTAACATTATAAGTCTGGTTAAACATGTAAAAAACTACTTTATGTGGGGCTAATGTCCAAAGGTCTTGATTTATTTAGGTTCACAGACATTTAGGCTACACCCTGGAACAGCCAACTATGGTAATCTACATCAACACTAAATAATGCGGAACCAGACCTTGTAGTTAGTTAAATTACTGTGAGAGGGAAGGATATCAATGGAAAGATTAGTTTTGGGGTTTTGTTTACCTCCATTACTAGTGAGTGTTCTGTTTAACCTCAAAGACTAGAAAAATATTCCATAAAAACTGGTAATCACAATAGTGCACTGACTCAAAAGTAGGTACACATGTTGTATATAACTGAACAAAATTTACATAAGAAATGTTAGTTAATGTTTTACTGTCAATTTTGGTAATTAGACTAAAAGAAAGATGAATCACTCTTGAGACACATCAACACAGATTTAAACTCGGCCGGTAGAGATGTGTGGCTAACTACACTGCCAGTTATTGGGTTAGACCAAGGGCAAGGAGGTGCCCATTTCTGAGAACTGAATTCTGAACACTAATAAATTTTAATATAAACTTTGTATGAACTGTTTTACTTTGTAGTAATATTGTGTGGCAATTTTGATAAACTTTCCTATATCATCTATGGACCCCATACTCTATTATTAGCATTAATATGAGTCTATAGTCATAATGATGGCGTATAGAGACTAAGATAGTCTATGTTAGTATGTAATGTAAGGGGGGGGGGTTCTACTCCTAACCCATTTTGGCATTAAAATTCTGACAGATCAACCCACCAGACCTTTCCGAATTATACTATCAAAATGGAGGAAAATACGGCTATCCCACCCCAGAGAGAGAGAGAGAGAGAGAGAGAGAGAGAAAATGATTACAGTAGTTTTCATGTCATCTTTGTGTATTCTGTTGTGACAACTCCTCCACTCGTCAATAAATTCCTTCAGTATTTTCTTCTTGGCATCGGTTCCGGGTAGTTTTTTTATCTTTTCCAACATTAGGCAAAAATTGTGGAAAGGAACTCCAGAAGCAACTGTGGCCATTATCAGATGATTACGTTAACCTAGATCCACCCAAAATATTGCAATTCAGCACCAGAGCATGAACATGTTGTTTACATTCCGTTTATTTAATATCCGGTTATATTATTTTGGCTATTTCGGATTCAGACATAACGTGCCAGATAGCTTTCGGATACAATGATTTCACTCACTTCATTAGGGTGTAAGAATGAATGTCGTTTTACGGCCACTTTTATGCACAAGGTAGGCTAAATAGGCCGACCATTAGATTAGGGGGTGTAAAGGCAAAACTTCTGTTATGACGATCATTCATTCACTGACTCATCCATATGACTGAAACACTGAAAGACATCAAGTTAATGTCAGCTAGAACCAATGTCAGGGGAAACTGCTGTCAGGACCGGATTGGTATTTTGGCTGAAGGCATGATTAAAGTATCTGCAAAATTAAAATATTACACTCGATTTAGCGACTTCTTTCACTCAAAGCTATTAAAATAATATTTGTGAGATATGTAATTATATATTTTGTTATATAATGGTGTACGCCTATCCCTAGTGGTTAACATATATATATATATATATATATATAGGCCGGTATTATTTACCCGGCAGCCGGGTCCCGAACGATAGAAAATGGTCTTATACATCCGGCAGCCGGCTACCAGTGAGCTCTGTGCAACTTCAGGTTTAAGTTTCTAGGTTTCCTGTTGTGAACTGCTATAAGTATGGGTGTGCTCGTTATGGAACTTTCCATGGTGAGCTACATTATCGTGGCATAAGTTAATGTGATAAATACAACATATATTTCTGGCAGATAACAAACACCAGTAGAATATTGCTAGATTTGTGCATACGCCTTGACATTATACACCATTCGGACTATGGATTCATATTTAAGAATTTCTTTTTCATACAGGCATACCTTCGTTTCATTATCTTTGGTAGGGGTTCGTGCCATTTAGCCTACCATGCGCCCAAAAGTGGCCGTAAAACATCAAATATAACCAGCAGCATCATATAAGCATGCCACGATTATGGTTTTTCATCGCACACAAGACTGTTTCTACAATGTGTTTTTTTTTAAATAATAATTTTGTTGTTGTTGTCAGCACATTCCTAATAGAGAGGCAATTTGAACTAAAAAGATGCAAATTTCAAGCTTCAGCTAGTGCGTGGAGGTGTAGAGTTTCATGAAGAAGTTACCCCTCATTGCAACCAGATAATGGTCTGATTAAATATGATTCTGTCAATATTAACACCGATTTAATAAAGTTTATTTGATTCTAACAAAGAAAATGACACGAGACCGACGTTTATTAGCTTATAAATAAATGTAATTTTTTTTTCTAAAACGTCATTAAAATTGTATTGTCTTCACTTCGTTGAGTAAATTATTGGACTTCAATTTTATATAGGATATATCTTTAACGTTATATTTATATAATTTAATCTAGTTAAGTGATTTTCTGCTGCAAAATTAAAAAATATTATTCTGATCACCATTTATAATTACAAAAAGCATATTCCCAATCTTTGAATGGCTGTTATTAGTAAGGACGTTTTATTATATATATATATATATATATATATATATATATAGTCAGAATCCGTTAATCAGGACATAGTTTATCCGACAAATCCACCATCCGACATATTATTGCCTGTGACAGATTTAGCTCCATTTATCATTATAAATGACTCTTTAATCCGACAAAATCATGTTCCGCGTTCCGACACTTTGTCTTTCCTTTGTTTAATATTTCAGATATACAATGTATTGCACTCTATGTTTATTTGTTCGTTCTGTTGTTCGGGGAGAATCCCCAGGCTGTCGCTTATTCGGCACAGCCTCTATGTTGGAGTGGTTGAGAAACCACTTCCCCCACCACTCACAGGGGAGCAGTACGGAAAGATGGAGTCCTTAGGGGGTCTTTAACGTCCCCCTTTATTTTAAATAATTCAGTGGAGACGGCAGCGCCATTTAACCGCCAGGCTACCGGAGCTCACTAAACATTCTATGTAATTACGAAATAAATTATATATATTAACCTACCCACCCGCCATAATTGCTATATTTGAACCAATTACAATCATCCTCGACCATACACACCGACATATGATGCTTCCATTGCCTCTGGCTATCTAATAGCCAATCATAATCATTCATGGCTAATTACAAATCTTTCCAATGAGCAGATCATGAGTTAATCTGATGGACTAACTGACACGAGTATTTCTTTATAGTGTCTGTCATTAAGAAACATCAAAATGATCAAAGGCTTCAAGCCATTCTGTATCTTGGGCACGGTTATTGAATATCGGTTTAAATACGGGGGTATATCTCTATGATTTAAAAATGTGTGACACAGACTACCGGTATGTCACGGACTTGATATTTCGACATTCTCGTTTATCCGATATATATATATATATATATATATATATATATATATATATATATATATATATATATATATTATATATCACTGCCAGTAATCATTTCGAAAATGACATTTTTCACAAAGAAAGCCAGGCTAATCTATGAATACCGAAGAAACAGTACGAATCAATCTTCGTGCAACAAAGGGATGACAGGAGAGGCTTCTCAGCTTTGGTGGGTAATCCATTAAAAAATCATATATATATATATATATATATATATATATATTCAGTGATCGTCTGTGGTGCCCATAAGCTGTTTAAAAAGGTTAAAATCAATCAAGTCTCTAGCCCTGATGGAATCCCAAGAATAAAGTGCTAAGAGAACTGGCCGACTATATTCCTCCAGTACTCGTTGCTATATACCTCCAAGCATTAATCTTTAGAGGCGGTTAATTACATTTAATTAGATTGTTAATGTGACGCCACTCCAATAAAAGGGGAAAGCCATAAGGCCATCAGTTTCAGACCCATTTCATTTATATACGGATGCTGACTGTTTGTCAAACATTAAGTAAAGTTCTATGTTCTCATATACATGTACGTCAACACCTGGACACCTACACTATTATAGTCCTTATTACACACGAGTTTAGCAAATATAACTCGTGAGTCACAATTACCGATCACAATACAGAATCATATTTGGATCACAAAGTCACGGTTAATGTACTGTTTTAAGCTTAAGCAAGGCATTTGACACTTCACTCAACAAACTACTCCATAAACTGTCACACTATATAAAATCAGTGCACGTTGAGCTACAAAGACACATTTGCCAATTTCTTATAGGCTGGCACGAGTGTTAATTATTGTTGATTGTGCTCATTCTTGTAAAATAAATCCGGCATAATTCCTACCACTTATTAATGATCAAATTGCAGTCAACTGTATAATTGCAGTTGTTTGTAATGGTTAAGGACTGCATGCTAAATTGGCATATTAAAAATTCAGAGGACCAAAAAGCTTTGCAAGTGTACAGTGACTCGGAAACATGTTGAGCCACCACACGACAGTTTGACCTATAACATTGGTATATCTCTAGAGATTCTTTATTTCCGCCGACAATAGGCTACCAGTTTGGATCAATACTCCAATCTGGATTTAGAAGATGGTCAGGTAATTAACAGCCGGAATTGGAAACCGCTTATATCACCTCCTGATATTCACAGAGCGGCGATTTAATTTTTCTAATGTACAGCGCATTATTTTTCCCGGTACACGCGGTATTATTCCAGGTGCACCAATCTGAAAGGGACCGAGATGATGTGTAAGGGTAAGATTTGCTTGATTGTGTTATCTACTTCACTCATATTTGATAAAATAACTTCCTGTATTACTAATAAATAGTCATTATACTATTTTACACCAACATTTCGTAACCATGTTGTTAGCAAGCTGAAGTTAGTGATATTTTATCATAATCTTTCATTATCGTTCACTATACAATAACAGCTTCGTACATAATAAAGTTCCATGTTTTCATAGACCTTCATTATCCATACACTGCGGATCAGTCATATTGTTCACAGGAGACTAAAATATATGTATTTTTTTTTACAGAATGTATATGTCATTATTCACGTTATTAAATGTCCATATTAAGTTTTCGATTATGGAAGGCTCTGATTGAATTCTGATTATGCACTTCTTTCAGTTGTGGGAACTAGAATAATTTCTTCCAGTATCCGACATGTCTACAGTTGAGGGGGTCCCTGTATGTCCCACAAGAATACGATGACTCAGCAGATCACGAGCAACCTAGTTCCTCCCAACCACACTCACCTATAGCTACCAGTACACCAGTTAAAAGATTTAGTGTGTGGCAAAAGAGAAAAGTCTTCAAATGCAGCTGATGGATGTACACATCCTTCAGTTGATATAGTAACAACAAACACAGGCGAAAACAACATATACCTGTCACGAGTTCAAGTGTTACGTATGGGAAAACACAAGATTCAATGACTTGTTTAACCTGATTATAGAACATTATTAATCTGTGGGGTTGTTCTATGACCCAGCCCTGACTTAGTTGCTCGGTTATTAAAGTTATGCCGAGTTATTAAAGAGAGAATTCAGAGATAATCACAACTAAGGATACTAACATATATAAGTATGTATCCATCACAGGATGGTCTCCATCAGCTAAGAGATTGTCCTCTATCTCTGGTAAGATTTTTAAACTCAAAGCTCTGTCAGATTTAGATTTGATGAGACTTGATGACCCGTTGCTAAAATGCTATCCAAAAAGGTCTCATAAGAGTATCCACTTTAAAATATTCTATTCGTTGTAAAAAAAGAAAATTTAGGCATAACATATTACTTTAGAAAATTATTTAATTATATATTATATGACAAAAAGAACCACATATCATAAACGTATATATAATTAAATTTTTGGTATAGATTAACTAAAATAATGCTTAAACGAATTACCTATCAAGCCATGAATCAGCATAGAGCAACTAATGTATTTGACTTGGCTTTAATGGCTTTGTTGTTCGGGGAGAATCCCCAGGCTGTCGCTTATTCGGCACAGCCTCTGTGTTCGGGTGGTTGAGAAACCTCCTCCTCCACCACTCACAGGGTAGTGTATTTGCCGTGAATGCACAGGTATTTATAGAGATAATTGAGATTAGTACTACCTCCCAACTCCGTATTTCAACCTTTGATCTCATTCTAATGCCCACGAGCGGGCTATAAAGCGAGAAAACTACACGGTGAGAGTTAGATCTAATTGGGGACAGTGACGATACTGTCATAATCGACTGGCGGTAGGATCGCAGTTTGTGTGTTGTGTCCTATTGGAGAGACATTTGTGTGTTGTGTCCTGTTGGAGAGACATTTGTGTGTTGTGTCCTATTGGAGAGACACTTATGAGTCTGAAACAGGAATTATATTGTGTCCTGTTGGAGAGACAATTCGGTAACACGAAACATATCTTGTTATGTAGACGCTACGGATGGAGGGATCTCCAGTGAGGATTGGTTAGAATTATACAAGGTGGACGATAATAAAGATTAATAGAGCAATTGTCGTCATACGTTTGGCGATCTAGATGCGAGGACAACAATTTGTGTTTTCGGAAGATTGCTGTGATGGCCGGTGTCATCGTACGAGTAACATTCATTAATAATTTGGATACGTTACATGTGATTTCTTTTTGAATAAGCTGTTGGCAGAGATTGAGTGTGAATTTGTTTGAATAAGTATATTAAATTCTTTGTATGTTAATGAGTTGAGTTTTCGAATTAAATAACTGTATTAATGTTTATATTGAATAGCTAATATGTGTGTACGTGCAATTTGGGTGAATGTATTGGACTCACACGGTGTGCGGTGTTTCGGAACAAGACCGAATCGGGACAAGACCAATATATATATATATTAATATACTATGTTAAATGAGTTTGAATGAACATGTTTACATCTCTGTTTATTGTATTATTGTGTAATTGTTTCTTCTCCTTTATGAAATGATTGCAATAACAAAACTTTGTGTATTGTGAATCATTATTACATATTTTACATAAATATAAATGTCACAAGGTAGGCTAACTAGGCTGACTTGTTTTATATAAGAACAACATGTACTTTGATATAAAACCAACATATATAGGTACATAATGATAATTGTATTGAACTCTCAGGGGGGGAAAACCCCTATGTAAATTAGTCTAACAGTTGCTGGTTAATTCGTCGCCAGATGAGGTGGCTTCCTCCCTCAATTTTCCCTCCATCACCAGTTCAGTCTGCAAATAAATAAAGTCCGCGCAACATAAGAATGTAACAATAACATGATTTTAAATTATGTTTAATGTTTTCAATATATATATATATATATGATATAAATGTTTAATTTAAAATGGGACTATTCTGGATATTATTTCGTTAAAGGTTTACCTAAGTTAGGTGAAAGAGACAACCCTTTTTAATAACTATATTTGTTTAGTCATTCAAAAAACAACCAATATAAATATATATATATGTATATTATCTTCAATTACCAAATTGTAGTCTTCGTTGGAGATGTTTATACCACATCTAATGTGACACCACCTCTGCAACCATCGCTTTACTATTCCTATGCACTCCCCTTGTACATATAAGACATGGATTACTCATCTTATAATTTTCACTACAGTGCTGATTTGAATGTGAATAAAATCTGAAGCTCTGTTTATATAGCTTGAATACATTATTTATTCCGTTTAGTTTGCGTATATTTGATTAAAACCACACCAAAACCTGTGATATTCGATACAAACAAGAACATTATATATATATATATATATATATATATATATATATTAACATTGTTTTTTTCTCCAAAGAGTCAAATGGATGCATTAGTGAACAGACAGCCTTCAGTCCTCATACACTAGTAGCCTAGGATAAGTATAGAACAGGGGTACGAATTAGAACACAGCATTTGTCAAAATGTTCATTTCCAGCCTCAAGTTTTTTTCAGTGTTTCTCTGGTAATCCACCGGAGCCTGTGGTTCGGCTTCTCACGGTACCAAATGTCAGCCACCGCGTCGAAATCAACATCACGAAGCTTGTTTGGTCCCTCAGTGGCGATCCTCATCAAGTGGTCGAGAGATTCTGGGAAAGCTTCTCTCCACAGTTGCTGTGGAGACTGGGAGTGAGGGTGGCTTGCATCAGGAACAGTATGTTTGAATACATTGCCTTGGCAGCAGGTTTTTTTCAACAGGTTACCTAGCATAGCCTGGGCATCGTGGTCCTGTTATTCTGATGACATAACAAGTTTAAACGCTTGCCACTCGACTCTAGCCTTGGCACTTTCAATATCCGGAGGGGCAGTTGCGGTGATCTTCCCAAGGGTTACAGTTGTCTCCACACCATAAAATGAGATGAGGACCTCAAGCTTCTGCTTTCCATAATTAACAATACGGTCTGATATTTTGTGCGGTCCTGCCCTGTTTCTGCGGATCAAAACATGGCGCTGACGGTAATGCTAAGGACGGACATGTCGGGCGATGATTGCGCTGCAAGACACACCAAACAGCGCCAAAGTAACTAATCTTCGGCTCTTGTCCCGATCTGACCTGTATTAACTCATACATACCCATGTGACAAAAAGGTTACCACTTGTCTTGGTTTAACAAATGCAACCTAATGAAATTAATTCCGGCTACAATATTACAATACGTGGATATTTTAACTGCGCTTACGCAGAAATTCATATCTGGAGCAGCAATAGACCGATCCAGTTCCCCCGGGCGTCACCATGCGGCTGAATTTGCGGTCTCTGGTTAGAAATCTAAGAACCACTGTTTGCATGGCGATTTACGCATATAGTCACCGATAAATGTCTTACTGAAAAGCTGTATATAGGCTATTTACCAGCTATATTTGGATTTTATTTATAGTCCATTAAGGGTATGTGATATCCAGATCATAATTTTGCATTTAATAGGAATGGCATAGACCTCATCCAATAGATATATGCCACTAAACTAAGTAACGTTCAGCGCCATTTGCATGGCTGTCATGGTCCGGCCTGTCTAGTTCACACTTCCATTCTAAACTGTTATTTTTGTAGAACCTTTGCCGTGTGCCATGACGGTGTGAATGGATGAAATCAGTGATCACATATATTATAATTCGATGGGTGATTCCTATTACTGTAACATTTGTATTTATGCATGATATCTTGTATTGAAAGTGAACCGTTTTATTTTTTTAATCAGCTGTTCATGCAAGTGCTTACTACTTGTAAATGTCAAGGGTTTTAATACTCTAATGGAATAAACATGTTTTATTTTATAATATACAGGTAATACATATATGAGGGTGCTGGACGTTTCACCGCCATGGACGATTCACCGCCGAAATCTGATTTATGCCTAGACGGTTCACCGGGCCCAGAGGTATTATCAATGTGTATGTTCATGTAGTTATTGGTTATTTTATATATACATACAAAGTCTTGGTGCGCTGAACCAGTGCCATCCGATAATTGATATTTTTGTTCGGGGACAATCCCCAGGCTGTCGCTTATTCAACACAGCATCTATGTTGGAGTGATTGAGAAACCTCCTCCCCCACCATTCACAGGGAGTCGAAATATCCTGAGGGTGGCCACTGCCAGAGTGTTTTACGTCCTCAGGGGGGTCTTTAACGTCCCCCTTTTATTTTTAATAATGTAGTGATCCGAGAAATTAATCTCCGGAAAAGTTTCGACTTCTTGCTGGGATCGAACCTGTGACCCTTGGCACCAAGTGCCGGTTGCTTAACCACTAGAGCTCACTATCCGATATATATATATATATATATATATATGTGTGTTAGTAGTGTGGAATAAGGCACTGGCACAGATAATTTTAAAGTGAATTCATACTTTGGACAATTCATTAGAAGCAATTTTTCATACCAATATATAGGTAATCTCTCACCAGTCCCTATGCAATAAAATTCTAAAATGCGAATCATCTACCTGACACACAAAAACTGACGTGTAGTCGATATTTGTTATGAATGTTTATTTATATATAGGTCTGCATATGTATATATTTGTGGAGGTTTGTGTACTTGGGTATATATGTTTAGGTTCATATATGTGTAAATTTCTTTATGTTCAAATTTAGGAAGGTACAAGATTTAGGTATTGACGCTTTGAACCATCGCGCGCACACACACACACACACACACACACATATATATATATATATATATCATAACACACACACACACACGTATCCAGTATATGATATGTATTAATGTGATACATCTGAAATTTATTGGCAAATTTCATGTGCACATAATGGCGACCTGACCAGTCGAAAGTATCCCAGAATCGGATTAATTTGCAAATGATAACATCAACGTACTGACAAACGCTGTAATAAATATTACTTACCACGAGAAAGCGTCCATCCACCCACCAATCCACCCCACTGTCTAACCATCCTCAACTGCCGCACATATGACATCAAACAGAATGCGGCATCTCAAAAAGACGCAGCACACAAAAACACGACACAAAATACATATAACTACATTTATACACAATGTGAAGCATTTTTCTACACAATTCGTCTGCTGCACACATTACAATATGATGAGCTGGGGTACAAGTTTCATTCACCTTAGCTGATATATGTGACACTCAATCTGTAAAGATGGCTTTGACGAGAGAGCCAATTCACAGAATTACTCCAACTTTTAAAAGATGTCGGTATAAGCGGGTGTAACAGTTAGAAAATCAAACTATGCACGGAAGCTGATTTCACGGACTGGTTGAGATTCTGCAAGTAAATATTTCACGTTCGCCACGGAAAGGAACCGTCTGGGCGGTGGGAGGGGCTCCTTTCGACAAAATCCGACTCAGAATGCCGGAGTCACACGGTACGACTCCTACAACGGTAACATAAACCGCGCGTAAGATATGCTTTATGCACGGTTTGGTCGTTAAGAACGGCAGTCCTAGCCATACTAACATAGAAGCTGAACGTATTAGCTGCTATTACTAGAAAGGTAACACACACACACACACACGATGACCAGCTGATAAGCTCTATGCTTATTTGTGTTCTAGTTAAATACTGTAAAGAACTCTTAAGCGAGTATTTTATCACGTTTGTACACATCATAAACTCGCAGTGAAGTCAGTGACTGATATATATAGCGCGCGCACACACACACAAGACAATGGTCAGACATTTTAGGTATAGAATGGAATGCTTCTAGCTGTGGTTTGTGTACTTGCGAGACACACACACGCACGTCACTCCACTGCAAACGTAGTGCAATCTAAGTGTTAAATAGTAAGCCCTGGTCAGTCTTATTACCATAAACATGCTCGCCACGTCACCTGGTAAAGCCAAACTAGAGGCAATAGACGTTTAAATATGGGGGGGGGGTGATGAGATTAAGGCATGTTCTAATTATCACATTCTATTCAGACTAGTGCCTCCAAACCAAAGACAAATAAACACAACAAATGTTAATAAATTGTCACGCGTTCCCAAAACTTGGAGGAATAAGCAATGGTCACTCCTTGGTACGACAAGCCGACATGCTTCAGATGAAAAATGAGAGTGGCTAGTATTACGCAGCACACAATAATACCGGTAAGGCTAATAACCATAATGACAATGAGCTGAACCAAACAAAATCAAAAATGAATACTACACAACATGAATATCGACTCCGATATACAAGATGGCCATGGTCCTATTTTGTTGTTTTTGTGATCATATGCATTCCCTAGCAGGGTAGGACTATACTGGTCACGTGGCTGACTTGTAAAGCCCCATCTATAAGATTACAACGAACTGACTGGTTCATGGAAGTATCACATAACGTTGTCAGGCAGATAGACTGATACACGCAATGGCGGTGTCTTGTTAGATAAACTGTACGGCGAGCATGACTCAAACGTGATACAGGTATATGGTCTTAATCACCATTACTACAATAATCTTAGCTATATTTATGTATATATATATATGATAGCTGACTGTGCATGATGTAGCTCTGTGCAAGATGTAGCTTGCGTACGTGCATGCGTGTCCGAGCACATGCATACGCAGACAAGACACACAAGTGTAAGAAAACTGTGCAGCAACATGACAGCACCATAAATATTTACTCCTTTAGTAATCATACAGCACGCACAGCAATCCCACCAACCAGGATTTGGTTGTGGATCTGATATAACGGGAACGAGGTTACACCCCATTATAGCAAACACCTTTATCTACTGCAGTGTTATATCTGTACTATATATCTCTGATAAAACCATCTGGAGACCATCGATCACAGAAGTATCCATCCACTGCCAGCGTATCACGTTACCATGGCACAACACACACACACACACACAGAGACAGTAGAATAATCAACCAAATGCACGGTGTTATTTCATACACACCTAGAATTGATACTGTACATCAGCACATTAATCATGGCTCTCAGCAATGTAAACACACACACACAGATAACTTAGGGGCCATTAATACCCTGATTAAAGTTATATATACCATTAACATTAGGATAATTGGAAGTAGATGCAGCAGGCATCGCAAGTGTAGGCTGAAAAGTTTCTGGTGAAACAATAATTTAAAATAGAATAGTTGTGTTGAAATATGTTTCAGTTGGCCACCTTCACTTGACTGCATGATGCAAGTTCGTTCCGTGGGTACATGTATGTCGCACACCTTGTTCTGGCATTAGGCTTTTGAGGCAGTCGTTTATTTGATGGCAGCTCGATGATGAGCCGAGATATTTTTACTGATGCTTTCTTCTTCCCGTAGTTCCTTCTTCAGGAAGCTGATTTTTTCTGTGAGAACAAACTTAGAGAATTAGATTATATTTCTGTGTGTACTGTAAGCTATAGCTTGTGTGTGTGTGCGTGTGTGTGAGAGAGAGAGACTGCATACAGACACACATATCTCATTATATATATATATATATATATATATATATAATGTAAAAACAACAAACAAACAGACACACATACCACAATCTCACATATTATAAAACCAAACTTGGAACAACACATCAAACACCACATACAGGTTATAGACTATTCACCCTCAGTTGCATTCACATTCAATATAAAAGACTATTCGACTGACTAAAAGACTGTTATATTAAACAATTACACACACACACACACACACACACACACCAGCAAGATAACTTGCTCCACCAAGAAGCCAGCCAGTTGCTTGATTTGAAGCGGGTGTAACGCATAAAATATAAAAATTGACAAAGATCTTTACACATTGTGGGACGATTACGTTATGAACAACTTGGATGGAAAGGAGCTACTCCATGAGATCAGCAAGCTCGACAAACCACGCACACGGATTTAAACTGTTGCTGTATACCAGTATATATTTTGCTGGTCTTGTCTATCTATGGTTGGTTTTTATTTGGTAATAAAAAATGTATTTTAACTATTTATATTAAATTAAGAGTAATTAAGTAGATGGAGGGCGATGGTTCCCTGCGGCAAATATAAAACGCGGCGAAACTAACCGATGGGCGAATAGTCCAGTTGCCCTTCGTACAGCAATACAGCACATTCCAAACATCACACCAGAAAAATAACCTACCTCTTAGCCTTTTGATGGATATCATTTCTTCTTGTCTCTGTGCCAACAGATGATCTAATTGCGTTGCATAAGCTACAGAACAGACAGCAGATAATAACTGATTAATACATTGTCACATACTGCTTTAGGAGGATATAAATATGACACTGTAATAGTGTTGATAAAACAAAGGACTGAATGACAGCTATTAACACTGCCACAAAGCTAACAAACAAATGTCGGACAGGCTTGTCCTGGAAAAGGATCATGTGAAGTTGAAACGCCACATAACGAAGTTCCAGAATTAGATCGCAACTGCCACCCGTAATGTTATCACCTGCAGTATACACTTAGTAAACACCCATATATTTATAGCAGTTTTTCTATATTTTAAATTATCACCCTCTACGTACAAGGACTATCATAACATAACATAATGATAGGTTTAGAAGTTGCTATCTTACAGCTATATTGGTGCATACCATAAGTTAAAACACTAAAAGCGACAAAGCAACTTGCAAATATAATAAAGGAAGGTGAAATATGAAACATCATTTAGAAATAGTTATCCTGGATTGTAACTTGGGTGTTATAGGTCTGCACCCAGTCGCACTACCAATTAGGCTATACTCTAGAAGTGAATTAGACTCCGAGACTTTGGACGTTAATAAATAAAGACTCCGGGACCTTGGAAATGACTGAAGGAAATGTGACTCTGGAAGTGAATGAAGGAATTGTGACTTTAAAAATGAATAACAGCATTGTGATGCTGGAAGTGAATGAAGGCATTGTGACTTTGGAAGTGAATGAAGGCATTGTGACTTTGGAAGTGAATGAAGGCATTGCGATGGTGGAAGTGAATGAAGGCTCTGTGACCAAAATAGATAATTCTGTCAGGTTACCTTCACAATAATCAATCATTAGATCCAGTCATGTCAAGTAATTAATATGCATATATGTTAACATGTACATTTAATGATATTCTAGGGGCCTAATGATTGTTGGCATTCAGTGATACATTTAAAGAATTAAGTTTATCAAATTAGAACTTTTACACTTCTGTTCATGTATATGTAACTTGCATATGCACAGTAAATACATTAAAATCAGCTAGGAACTTCTATCCCTCCATGAAAAAGTACCTTTACTGATACACAGAGTAATCTCCAACTCGGCATTAAAATTTATAAAACCTAGGGAAAAGAAATCTGTATCTCCATTTGTGTGCAAACCACTTGGACATATCAGTGCCAAAAATTGTGATAATGTATATATGAGATTATATGATTGTTTTGTAGCTTTTCTGAATCAATTGGATATCTTTAATACTATTAAAAATAGATATCTAAATCTACAAACAAAAACTAATGATGTTAGGTGATAAAACATATCATGTTAATCGAGATTCAGTCTGTATATTAATTAGCCAACTCCAAATCAGGACACATTTCACCTGGAAGTCCCCTTAATTGTGCTCTTATTGGTTAAAACTTCCCCCACAAACACCAAATCAATGCAAACAAGCTACCCCAAGAAAAAGGAATATTCACACACATCATAGTAAAGAAAAACTGTGGTATGGACATAATGGTTGCACCCAATTTCCCACGTCAAATTATTTACTTTGTGTGTGTCAAGAACATCAAAATCATGGCAAACCTTAAAGGCAAATTTTAGAAATAACTATACTACTATATTACTATGGCCGGGATTTGAACTGCAACCTTTTACATCACAACATTGACAAATGTGTCCAATGCTGTGACACTCTGCCAAACTGATATCAATGCATGCAATCTTATCTTTTTAAAAGGCAGAACTCCTTCCAAAATTTTCTAGTACCAGCCAATCTCAAAAAGGCAAAATATATGGAATTTATCATTGTAAAGGCCAGGCATCCTTGATACTCAATGATAGGAATAACTTGGCGTGAGCCAAATAGATGTGGTTGTGGAATACTTTTCTGAAGTCAGAGATATCTTGTACTCACATTCAAGATCATAGTCCACCTCTTCTGTCATATCTAAAAGCTTCAAGTTAAGATCATCCCAGTTGTGAGAGTGCTGTAATTGATATTACACATTAAGACCATTTTTATACATACAAGCATATACACAAGTCCCAATATTACCAGATATAAAAGAACAAACAAATCATATGACCCTCTCTCTGACACGCACACACACACACACTTACACACACACAGAGTGAGAGAGATCGATCTAGATAATAAAATAATTATAAATATATCTATACATAATATACCTATATTTCTACTAAAATATTTACCTCGGTTAGTGCCCTGTGGTCATCAATAATGTCCTCTTCTATCTCTTGTACCTGGTTAACTACCTCATGGAATGATAGCATCTCCTCTGAGACTTCTTCTACCTGATATTACATAATGTTATCTGTCATTAATAATATACATTAATTCACAATCACGTTTGGGTTGACAAAAAGATATTTGTGATTTAGAATAATTATGATAATGCGGTACTGTGTATGCATGTCTCTGCCCAACAGATAACCGATTTAATTTCACAAACATTTCAGTAAGAGTATAATCCAGTTTAAATTACAGATTCTCCATTCAAAAGCGGGGAAGGAGTTAGAATTAGCAACTGCTAACTGAGAAATGTCTATTGATTTCTTGGTCAGCCAATTTGTTCCATCAAGATGCTTGCTCAATGGATCTACTTCTGGGCTTAGTTCAGATGGGGATAGCTGTGTCATATAACAGGGTCTTGTCACAGTAAAACCACCAAGGCCATAAACTGAGAGCACTTGGTTTGCTTAACCTTGACGCTTGTCACACCTGGAATGTATGACTGAGGGATGATTACCTTAGCACACATCCTGCAAACACAAGTCTAACCATAGTCTGAATGTACACACAGAGTAGCAAGTGGTAACATTAAAGGTGTTTAGACATCAACCAGACAATGACCAAGGAATGGTTTATAATACTGGAGGTCTGTAAATAGTGATTTTTTTTACTAGCTGACCATAATTCTGTAATAGTGATCAGTAAATTCTTGTCTTGTGGCACTGTTAAACAAGGAAACACATTTCGTGTTTTTTTTGCAGACATGGAAGTTCCATTTGATAGCCAAAACTGGTGACAAATGATCTAATTCATTAAGAAATGCATAATTATAAATACATCTATAAAATGGCTTAAACTTTCATCATTGTCCCAGTACCATTTCAGGTCATCTTCAATTTATATAGGCAGGAATGTTGAGCTATTTGAACTCAGAATGAAGCTGGGGTTAGCATCTGTTGCACCTTCATTTCAAATTTTTGGGACTAATACAAATATACTCAACAAAAGATAATATTTTCAGATTTCTATGATTAAATTCTGAGAACAGGTTATAGGTGTGTGCTTGCCATTCATTTTATTATTACTTGAGAGTATAAAGATTGAAATTGTACAGCTTGAACATTGCTAACTATCATGGTTCTGAAGATATTGATTTGCAAAGTTGGTAGAAAAAAAATTGAAGTAGTAATGTGAATAAAGTTTCACTCTTACATTATACATATACTGGAAAAAAGCCTGTTATAACACTGCTCATCACAAAGCTGTCACTCCTTGAAGACACTCAAGACATCTATTGATTGGTCATGACATTACCCATTCTTAAGTGCAATATAAAAAAAAATATATTCATGGAAACAAAACTATGTCTGTAAGAATAACATAAATTACTTATACCAAAACATTTTATTTCCTTTCAAGGACTGAGAACATTAGGTCTACCTCACCCAAATAAAGGACATCAATAGATTTTAATCATATCAATCATACTGTGTGACCTCCGGTGGCACCCAGCACTTGGTGCCAAGGGTCACAGGTTCGATTTCAGAGAGAGGTTGAAACTTTTCCAGAAATAAATTTTTCGGCTCACAACATCGTGGTTGGCTGACCACGTTAAATGGCACTGCCGTCTCCACTGAATTATTTAAATTAAAGGGGGACATTAAAGACCACCCTTAGGGTATTTCGGCTCCATCTTTCCGTACTGCTCCCCTGTGAGTGGTGGGGGAGGAGATTTCTCAACCACTCCAACATAGAGGCTGTGCTGATTAAGCGACAGCCTGGGGATTCTCCCCGAACAACAAAACCAACCCCCTGAGGACATAAAATGCTCTGGCACCACCCTCAGGGTATTTCAGCTCCATCTTTCTGTACTGCTCCCCTGCGAGTGGTGGGGGAGGAGGTTTCTCGACCACTCCAACATAGAAGGTGTGCTGAATAAGCGACAGCCTGGGGATTCTCCCCAAAAAACAGATCAATCGATCATACTCACATTTGCTGTTCTTAGCATAGCCAAGTCACTATTAGCCGGAGAAAGTGCTTCATTGATTGGTGTTAACTGGGACACGTCAGCTGATTTACCTTCTACTGGACCACCTGGACCCAACTCCTTTACCCTGTATCAATACCATCATACAATTAGTATACAGTACTATTAAACAAGACAAGTCATACAAATAATCATTTTATGGTCTGTAATTCTGATCTTGAGTATATCAAGTTATGTAATTTCATTAACCACTGCCTTGGAATGACTCCTACTAGTATTATTATTATTATTTTGTTTATTATTATTATAATAAAATAATAGCAGAAACTTGAAGGCTTATACTTATAGTTATAATTCCAACATTATCTGATTAGAATACATATATCATTATTTAAGATGAAGACTACATATACAGCAGACCATTACACTTGAATTGAGCCCTTTTTTAAGTATGTTATATTTAACAATCAATTGATATGAATATGACTCAAGCCACAGAAGTAAGCCATAATGCTTTACTCAAGTGTTTTACACACACACACAAAACGCACACACACACACACAAAATCTCACATAAAACTATCCCACATATAAAAGTTAAAACAGAAACAAAAATTGGAACACACACACTGCACACACACACATTTGTGCACATACCTGTCGGCATAGCGAAGTGTATTAAGTGTATGTTCACAGCAGTTCATGGTTGGTGATATCATAGCAATCTATATAAATAAATAGATTTATGTAAACAAGTATAATTTTATGACCATTAAACACCACTATCAGTTCTGTAAATGTTAAAAATTTACATTTCATATTAAATCACATCACATAAAAACATAACATCAGAAAACTGTCATACCATACACGTTCTTGATTTTTCTCCAATAAAGGAATCCCTAAGCACTTGAGTAAGTTTACTCGCTCTGAAAGGCAAATGAGCACCACGCCGCCCTAGTGCTCGGATACATTCCTGTTGGCGAAGAAAACCAATGAAACTTATACAATATGACACAGAACACAAGACAGATCAACTGAAGATTTAAGATGAAGACTAGACATACAGCAGACCATTACACTTGAATCGAGCCCTTTTTTAAGTATGTTACATTTATTTAACAATCAACTGATATGAATCAAGCCACAGTAACAAGTTATTTACGAAATGAACTGGATGATTTACCTTAAGGGCAAGCAAACTTTTGTTGATTTCAGCTCCTTCTAATCTGGTTTGTCTATCGGCACTGGATGTATCTGCCCCTCGTTCATTACCTGACAAGACATTGCATTACTATTACTGGCTATGATAGTTGGAATTATTCATCAATAAATCTCATGAAATATTCTTGCTTTGAGGGTGTTTCTCATCCAGAAGACAAACAGCCCGGAATATATTAGACCCTGGGACTATTTCATCATACTTTTACATGTACATATATGGTGCCCCATTGCTAGATAAACCATCTAGTATTGGCACACCATATATGATGCATTTGGCCAATTAGACCTATCATGTGCACAAATGTGGCCATAAAACACTACCAACTGCAGCAATCTAGTATTATTACGTGAAATGAAAGATGAAACACAATTCACATATTGATAGCTGGACATCAGAACTCGAGTGCTAAAAGACTGCAGCCAAGGACACTGTGAACTTGTCCATAAAAGCCCCTCTCCCTCCCTATCTCTCTCACAACTTTGTGTATGTGTGTGTGTGCTTGTATGCAGGGGGTGAGAGTTGAGTACTGAATATCTCTTCAAAAACAAATGCTCATGATTCAAACTACTAACCTGCCAGATCTATCAGAGAAAATTTTCCGTGCAACTTCTTTGATCCCCTACAAAAAAATAAAGAGGGTAGCGTACACAGCGAAGACAAATCAACATACTGCGGCTAAGACAAAATGGATTCTTTAACAATTGCACTACTTCTATACCAAGTGAAGATAGTGACAAATGGCAACTTTATTTGCTCTAATGTTGTCTTCGCTGGATTGAGTACATACTTCTTCCTGAGGATAATCTGGAATACGGCATGTGATCTGGAGGAGTGATTATTAGCAGATGTGATACCAGATGTTCTGACGCTGTTGCCACTCTGAATGAGACGGAGCACGTCATCTGGCGAGTGAACCTGCTCCTCCTTTAGGCCGACAATGTTGACAATCTGCTTGCCATCTTCCAAAACGCGCAGCTTTATTTTACGATTTAAAAGATCAAATACCTGCAAGAAGAGAACAAATATTATATCTCCCATTGATAAGTGAGCCTAAATATATATTAGGAATGTAGCATCTATGAATGCAAACATTCTTATGCATATTTATCAAATGCAAACAGATAATTTAAAAAAAGTTTCATATTAAATGTATCAATAATGTATTCTTAGAAAACCACACCTTTCCACTGTAAATTTCAAAGAAGCTTGCACACACAATCAAGTCAGCCTTCTTATATTTTGTGTGAAGTAAGTTGAATACATCCCTTCCTGAAGTGAAGAAACATGATGTATGGAATTACACAATGCCTATCACAATTTCCAAAATGTTGTCCCATGCCTCTCCTATGAAGAAAAGCATTTCATGCGCAGCCATCTTGCATATAAATGTGGCCAATATTGTGCAAACATATGGATGGATTTCAGGCTGCTCTGAGGTAAGCTGAATCATTAAATGATATAATTCCAGCAAAGCATTTGTACGTAGTGGGAATTTTTCACAAAAACATATCATTTGTTTTTTTCTAAATTACAAAACATTGTGCATTATTGTGGTATGTTAAATTTTGACACATGGTGACACCATACAAATATGTAATATTAGTTATTAGCATCAAATTATCAACAATATTGCAGCAGTAAAATTTGGTTACTAACTCTTCAGGACGATGATAGACAGCTAAAACCTGGCACCATTTTATACTGTTTTCACCCATTCATCCAGCAGCACTATTATGTGTGAAATACAGCTAATTCTATAAGTGGATAAATATTCAGTGATATGTTCAATTAATCTTAAGCTAATAATTGGATAAAGTCTGCCAGCAAAGCTATCTGTGGTTTGCAGAAATCAAACATAAAACCTTTTTTTGAACTGAATACTGCGGTTCAAGACAGTGTTGGAGGATTATTTCCAAAAATACGACATTCAAAAAATAAATGCTGCAATATAGTAAAATTGCACTCTTGCTCAAACAACAATGACACAAACATTCTCTCTTCCTCCGAAACATGACCTATATCTGAGTTTTCACAACCAACACAAAGATCAAGATTTATCCAAACATTGAAACAAACATGATAATTCTAAATGAATCTAATGAATTAAAACCATAAAAGTAATTACTTAACTGCATATGGAATTATGAAGAATTTATTGGAATAGTTATATACAGTCTGATATAAATATACTTCCATCTGACTTGCAATAGCTGAATGATTAAGTGGCAGATCACAAATCGACCAACTTCCTATTTTGACTTCACATACAGTCATGTTAGGTAAATGACATTAACTTCTATTACGGAGTGAAGCATACAACTTGGTTTTAGATTCATGAAGTTGGTTCAGAACGCAGTTTTGATAGAGTCAAAATAAATCTACTCACCAGCCAAGGCATATATACCCTTAGTGCAGTCTTGTTGGCCTTTACCGGAGAAGTCACCACCCATTGTCTGCAGATATATTAAAAAAAATACTTTAAACTGATACTGTTTATTATCATGCCACCAAGTATGAACCCCAATAAAATATGTACGTCACAATAACATTAAAACTACCAAAAGGGTATTATCTGCATCATGTCTATTTTCACTAGAAATATGAAGCAGAGCCATGTCAATACTACAGGCATGAGAGTGGCCAGTGAACAAAAATCAGGAAAGGAAGCCACAGTGGACAACCTGAGATTAATAGATTTGGGATAAAATATGATTTTTCCAAGAGAATTCTTTTTCAAACCAGTTTGACCCACGCCCCATCTCCAAAAACTTTATTTTTGGCTCTGTAAAAAACGGAAATCTGGTAAAAAACGGAAAACCCTCATCCCTGATACTATATCAATCATTGTATTTATTGTGGTAATGTAATTAGTTTTGAATAGAATAAGACTTAAACCATTTAACCAATTATGAAGAGTAATATCATAAACCAGGTTAAAATCCAGGTGAAAGTATGCTATAAATAGGGGCCAGAATTTTTCTGGTCATGCGCATCCACAGCAAGACTTGGCCAACTGTTAGCTGACAAAATACTTCTGTTATAACATAGGGTAGTCTTCTGAAATCAAAAAGACCCCTCAACCGGCAATCAAAGGTAATTTTTATATTTTTCCTATTTTGGTAATTTTATGTTTGACAACTTTTATATCTTACTTAAAATGAGCACTTACTAAATAATGTATTTTTTTTTGTAGATTCAACAAAAATGTAACCAGTTCATGGAAAACATAGCCAGCATAGCAGCCTCTTAGATCACACACACACACAATACAAAATATTTACAAACTTCGTACAATAACAGTTAAAGAAACAAAAGAATGTTTGAAAGGAGTCACTTGCTTTTTGTATTATTATTAGCAAAGAAAATGGAAATCCCTCCTAATTTCCTGAGGAAGCATTTTAAAAATAATTAACTTTGTTTGAGAAATTATCCAGAAAGAACATGGGACACCAAAGTTTGGGAAAAAAATACGGATGATGAAGCTTATAGAACGAGACACAAAAAGTTAGTCCTGTCGTGCAACAGAAATTATTTTTAAATCGCCAAGAGTTAGCTATACATACATGAGTTTTACCACTTCCGGTTTGTCCATAGGCAAAACATGTAGCCATGCCCCTCTCAAATATGCTCTCAACCAGTGGCTTGGCTGTAAACCTGTTTAATAAATAAACAATCAGATTAGCCATAACCTACACTGAAGAGGAGTGCATTGTAGGCAAGAAATTGAAATATTTATTTTTTAAAGATGACCATGAAAATACAGCGAGACAACATTACTGTATAGTTAACCTTTTAACATACTTTATACTTGGCATGAGGCTACCGCAGTACATCACTGGTCACTCACCTGTACACTGTTTCATTTGTGGTGCTTTGATCAAAGGCATAGTCAAATCTGAACATTTGATTTTCTAGATATTTTGTCAGATCAACTTTTAACTTCGGTTCATGAACGATGACATTCTCCTTATTAGGCATGGTCACTACATCGGTGTCCTTTCTCGTCGTTTCTGTTGAAACATAGAACACATCAGCTGTGTGAATCTGGATTATGAATGATTGAAATATAAACATCAAGATTAATTAAAACATTAATCTCTCTGTATTATTCTAACATATCTCAACCACAACTGGCTTTATGTTACTGACATAAACTTTACTCCGTCAGAGGACCCATATAGTTTAGTGAAGCAACTACTTTACATATTCACATAAAAATAAAGGTTGATCATGAGCCATATATATATATATATATATATATATATATATATATATAGAGAGAGAGAGAGAGAGAGAGAGCACTAAATTATCTGTTCTATAACTACTCTTATAAAATGCATCAAGACAAGTAATTTTTTACAGTGTGTACTGATAAAGAAAGTTTACACTCACTGTGACTCAGATTGGTATTCAAAATAATAATAATAATAAGTATGATAGATAAAACACCAGACAATCCATTATATTTAAAGATGACATGCACATATTTATTCCGTTTGAAGACTTCATATTTTGAAAACAAATGATCCAAATAAATTAAAAAAAGTTTGTGTATCAGAATACTTTCTCTAACTTAATAACAGCATATGGATGATGTTATTCTCTCATCGGATCTAGAAGAGTAAAAATGTACACCAACAGCTTTCCACAATTGACAATCACATTAAAGCTACTTTCAGGTATAGATTACTCTTGTCAAAATATCAATGAGCATTAGTGAAATCAAGCTAAATGTGAATTTTCCTACATCACTACACCGGTCAATCCAGTATAGGTGACAAATTTATTGGTTTATGGAATTTTTAGTGGATTATTATAAATTACACAAATTGTTAACAGTAACTAGCAACAATAATACAATTATTTAGGTTTATTAATATATAAATTTCACAATAACATCTCTTAATTGAATCAAATTATATAAAGAGATGTGTTTTATTACAAAATCATCAAAGCTCATGGAGTTGTGACCATTTACTTTCCAGTTATTTCCCTCCATTTTATTTATTTACATTCTTTTCATAACTACATCTAGAAAATGGCCATATAAAGTGTACATGCCAACAAAAATCAAAATGTATTTTTTCTTCTTTTCAGAACACAAAATACAAATAAATGAGAAAAAATTAATATCGTAAGAGCATAACGTTTTATTTCACACAGACAGACAGACAGACAGACAGACAGACAGACAGACAGACAGACAGAGACAGACAGACAGACAGACAGACAGACAGACAGACAGACAGACAGACACACACACACAGACACACACACAATTATTTTATGACATGCAAGAAAACATTAATTGCCAGATTTTAGATATCATTATCACTACAATAAACATAACATAGAAATTACGGCTTTTAGTTAATCACATAATCAATAATGTTACCTTTTTTATTCAGCGGTCGTTTCCTAACACAAACACATATTTGATGGGTTTCAATACTGTCAGTGTTTGCGA
Organism: Paralvinella palmiformis; assembly: GCA_025642065.1. Taxonomy (NCBI): domain Eukaryota; kingdom Metazoa; phylum Annelida; class Polychaeta; order Terebellida; family Alvinellidae; genus Paralvinella; species Paralvinella palmiformis. Next base: position 428,708 of record JAODUP010000013.1, on the reverse strand, counting down.
CTGGCCGATAATCTAGTGATTCTCTGTACTCTCTGTATTGAAAGACATCTAATATTAATAACCATAATTATATCAAACAGTAACAATCATCTTAGAATACACCAAATGAGACCATTAGAGGTGAGTAGATTATACCAGCAATCTATTTAGCTAGGTGTTACTATACAAGGCCAAAGAACTATATCAGAGTGATTGGAGGAATGTTTTGACATTTTTACAGATTCAACTTGTATGGCAAAGAACAGGAAAATTCCAGAAATTATCTCTTTGAAGGCAAACAAGCAACATCACCTGATAAAACAATAATTATAATCTATATTTAATAAAGTGCTCTTAATGGCAGATGTCAGTCAAAGCAAAGCATATTAAAGCCGGAGTATGAAGTTCCCAGAATTTAAAGGAACAAATCACCCTCAGATAATGTGATTTAAATGTGAAATGCTTATAAAAGTAACAAAAAATCCCCCAATAACAATCAGGAACTATACCTGATATCATAGATATAAGGAAATAATCCAAATTACTGGAGTACAGCCATTAAGGCTTCCTGAAATCCCAAACTGAACAGCTGGAAGGACAAAGGTCACATGCTCTGACATCATCTAGCACAAGGATCATGTAGCTATCTCAATCCAGATCTAGTTAGTTCACAGATACTTTGGTCTAGCCTTGCTCGCGACCTTACTTGTCCCCACCCTTAACCTACTAATTTCTACTAAGTTACCTCATTATCAGTTCATTTACATAAATATAACAGCTTATTAGAAGCTTCATGTTACGAGAGTACAAAACAAACTTTATAAGGAATATTACTATATAGTTTTCTTTAGCTATTTCAGTAATATATCAGGCTGTTTGGACCAATTACACTGTAATATTAACTGTTCCTTTATGGAAGGACTACAATATCCTCCCTTCGGTCCTAAAGAGCAATACCCAAATATATACCCTCCTCACATCAAGCCATCCTGTTGGTCCACTTTGTGGAAACAGATCATCAGACATGATTATAAGAACATAATCTTTAGAAATATTTAAAACCCACGACTTGTTCAAAGTTTTCTTTCTTTCTAGTAATTGAAACACAAGGTTCAAGATTTCCAAGTGAGTTTTAGATGCCTCATAAAAGGGGAGCATTCAGACATATACAATGCAAATGTTTGTACACCATCAGCTGCATTAGATTCCCATTTTCAAGCCAAACACTAGAAGAAGTATTACCTTTTTATTAAACATTTAAATCATGTTTTCAATGTTGTCATTTTCATAGTCAGTCAATTATATAAGGATAAACTGTATGAATTTTCTTTAACATTCCTAGTTAGGTTTTAGAAATCTTATATTGGGGTATTACTAAACCAGCTTTGAATGGCTTATAGAAATAACAGAGCTTTACTAAACTGCATCATCATCATCATCATCATAACAAATGATATTACTATTTCTGTCTGATTTGATCTCTAGGAACTAACTGACCTTATCATCATTTCAAACTCCCAGTTTGGTCGTGTTCTGTCGACCTCTTCCTCAATCTGTTCCTTGATTGCCTGTTGCATGGCACGGCGCTCTTCTCGGCGCATTTTGATCTTCTCCACTTCCTTGACACAGTTTGATTTCCGACGAGCTGCCGCTGCAGCTGCCTGCGAGACTGGACACATAGAAAATGACATCACGTCAAATTTGTATGGCAGAGTTTTAGACAACACTAGACCCAACTGGCCGTTGATCTTTGTGAGGATGATAATGAACGACGCCAAGTCTGTGAAGCTAGTTGCCAAAAGTCTAGTGATTGCTAATTCTTCTTCTTGTCCATGATATTATCAGTAATAGAAACTTCAAGATCTGGTTAACCAATTCCTCATTGCTGATATTGGGTTAATCTATCGTTAGTGCTATTGCTAAGGAGCTACTTCGGTTAAGAAATTAATCAGACTTGTTGTAGGAGACTTGCAATTTGATTTATTGCAACATCCTCCAACCGTATCCAACCACAGAACAATTTATTTGAATTGCTTAGCCTTGGCACTGGTCACACCCGAGACATATGGCAGAGGGATAATTCCCTAGGAAACACATCCACAAATACAGACACGAGCCAGAATCAAACCCACAGCCTGGAGGTTTGAAGTACAGTGCTCGAGCCACTGTGCCATGTAGAATAAAACCATATATAACTGATTAAATAGGACTCACTCAACTACCTCAGAGTAAATTGAGTGAGTTCACTGCTTAGCTTTGGCGCTGGTCATACCCAGTACACATAGCTGAAGTAAACACTACTAGGTAAACATAACACAAACAAGGGTGTAAGTGAGATTTGTACCCTGACCTGAAGATTTACAGCTCAGTGTACTAACCATTTTACCATCAGTGCGCTCCTCAACTATCTTGGAAGCACAATTAACAAATCCTGGTTTAAACAACATACCTTAAAGCCTAAAATACATTTGAAGCCAATCTTACCAAACCTGCTTCCTGGTTAAAAATTAAATCTAATATTTTAAACTCTGCTAATTTATATTTAGATTGTTACACGAAGAAATGCTATAATCAACAGTTTTCAAGTTGTAGGAGATATAAAATCTACAACAGCTAGATAACCAACATAGCTCTACAATGAAAAAGAATGCCATTCCTAGGTGCATACTTGTAGCCTGAAATAAAAACTGTGGCTATCTGAGTTACAGAGTTGAGGTATAGGCACCCTTACCCTAAACATCTTAGATGGTATTTTGTGACATACCATGCATGAGTTGGTATTAACTTGTGAATGAACAAGTAGCTTGTTCAGCCCTGGCTCAGTCATACCTGAGACATAAGGTCAAAAGGCAACTGCCCAGGTAAACATCTCACAATCACAGGGTAATTGATTCAATGCAAACCAGGAACTCAAGGTTCGCAGTGCAATGCTCTAACCAAGCCACTATAGGAGCCATGATGTTTCTTTGTATAATTAAAACTAATTCACATTATAGTACATAAAACACAAATGGTATGGATCAGACAAAGGGTCAATTGGATGGACAATTCGAATTCCAGAATTCAAATTGCTTATTTGATAAAAAGTTTTGCTACAAAAAGAATTAAATCCACAAATTAATTTACCATTTAATTTTTTGTTAATTCAGAAATATTTCTTCCATCACAATCCTACTTGGAATATAAACTACCCAGAGCCAGAGTAGGTATTCCAAGTAGGTACTCAGAGTAGGTAAAAAATGGAATTGGAATTGATAAATTCAGCAGCAAGCTGGTAGCATCTAGCCCGATCAATGTCTAGGCCACACCAAATTTAATTTTGTAACCGGAGTACTTCTTATTGTACAGTTGGTGGTTTTCTCTCTCTAAAATTATCCAGTTATGAATCCTTAACCAATCCAGACAATGAACATATACATTTTCCCATACGGAGCATGTTACCTGGTTGTTTCTTGTGAGAGATGTCTTGTGCTGGAGTGTTCTCGGAACCATTGATTCTATTGTTGGCATTCTGTTCGTTGTTGTTTGGATTTCTGATGTAACTTACACGGCTTGATCGTGCTGACACTAGAGGTAAAATTATACTTTAATTGCATCTCAGTAATGAGTGGAACAGGTAGTGATGGAAGAAATAAGACAGTCTCTCTCTCTCTCTCTCTCTCTCTCACTGTATCACACACACACACACACACACACACACACACACACACACACACACACACACGATAAATATAATGAAGCTCTATTCAACTCACGTTGTCTGGCTGTATCTTTAGTACCCAGTGGTGGCTGTGTCTCTATTAAGGAATTGTTATTCTTCTGTAACATTAAATATCATATATAGTTCAAGGTGTGTGTGTGCACGCGCACAACCATGCATACTTAAATAGTAATCAGACAGACAGACAAAAGACTGGCAGGGTGGCAGGCAAGCAGATAGAGATAAGCCTGAAATTAGAAGAAAAAAGCTAAACCAACATCTAAAAGCATACCAATTAAAATGCAATGGCAGCTATACAGTTGAAAAAGGCATAAAACAGCTTTCTATTGGAATTAAATGACCATAAGACATGCTACATCTCTGTAATATATTCATCTTATCCATTAATAATAACCCCAAAAGTACACCAGATGCATACATTGAACATAACCATATTTCCCCCTCTAAGTTTAAAACAGCAAGTCCACAGAAAGTCACACTAAGTCACCTGAAACACCCAGTACAATGTCAACTTGACAAATACTATACAAAATGTTGTATTGCAGAATTGAAAATATATGTTTATTTTTTGGTAAAAAATTGCAAAACGTCAATAATGTATGTTGCTGCAATGGGCATGCAACAATGGCATAAGAACTCGATTCTGATGGCTGTCATTAACAATCTTTGACGAACACATCACACTTGAAAAGACTAGACAAACACACACACACACACATGCCAGATTGTATATAACTGATAAATATAAAACTATTAAATATAGTGACTATGCCAATTTCCAATAATGGGCACCTGTATTATCTCAATATAATTTTAAGTCAAAAATCGGAACACAATTGTTAATGTCACCTTAACCTGAACAAATTGACCATAACAGATAAGTTAAGATCTCACTAACAAATCTGATTATATACCAATTTATTATTTATCTGGGTCATATATTTTAACAACAGATAATTGTTGGATATTGCTGTACATTTTCTATCTGGTAGTCTGTACTTGCATGGTGCTACATAACCTATTTCTTTCTAAACATGTGGAAATAAATACGCTATAGTTTTTAGAAATATGTAGGTTTGTTTATCTCAACCCTAAATCAGTAAATGGCTCTAATGATTACAAAACTACATTTCATAGCAATAAATGCTGGAGAGTGACCACAGATTAACTTATTGTCTACACAATGTCAAAAGGATAATTGAAAATTTATTCTAGAAAATGGAATCAATTGAGATTTAATCACCCACAAGTGTCATTTAAATATATATATATATATATATATATATATATATATATATATATATATATATATAATTATCTAACAACTATGTACCCTACTCCAGTTCATTCTAATTTATCTCACTCACTCACTCACTCACTCACTCACTCACTCACTCACTCACTCACTCACTCACTCACTCACTCACTCACTCACTCACTCACTCACTCACTCACTCACTCACTCACTCACTCACTCACTCACTCACTCACTCACTCACTCACTCACTCACTCACTCATCACCCAGATCCAATAGGATTGAGTCAGCTGCACCTTACTCAAAACCAGAAATAGGATTAGTCATCCATTATCAATGGAAACCTTTCATCCATTTTAGAATTGCGTTGTATTTTAAAAATCAATCACTAAGAGAAATGGCTGCAATACAAACTGCATGCATTTCTAAACAAGAAACATAAAGCTAAGAAACGTAAAGCTAACTAATGTGGCCAGTAATTTCTACAAGACCACATGCTGTTTTATAGCCAATTCTTTGCACAGTATAGGTTAAATTTGACACCCTTCATACACAGCCTGGCCAAGGTTTGAACCTTAGGTGTTAGAGGTCTGCGGTTAACTGAGCTACCAAGTAGGGCAAGGAGATGCCCCAATAGATCAATGCATTTTGTAAGCTATCGAAGCCTATCAGAGATAAGTGGTAGCAACGTCTGTACGCGGGTAATAAATGCAGGTACCAAAACATTTCAACACTGCAACCACTAAAGCTGAGCTAATGAACATGTACTATGATGTAGTGAACAGATCAGTGATCTTCAACATTACTGTATGAATTAAATTGAAGATGTAAAATTGGGTTTGGGGCCTGTGAACCTGGGGATAGCATTTAGAGCATATTTTAAATATCGAGGATAGGTGAAACTTTCAGCAAATCTTGTTTAATTGTGAATGTTTAAAGGCTTAAGAGAGAGGATTTCTGAAAGCTCACTAGATTATCAGTTACAGGTTCCAAGCTAGTATGCATTAATAGTGGAATGAAGATGGTAAAAATTAAGGATGTGTTAGCAGAATACAAAATATACCAATTGTACCACCCCCAAGAATTTATTTTAAAAAGAAAACCAAATAAGCATAATTACCGGTAAGTATGATGTTAAATATTTGCAGTTTAGATCATTATCTCACATACACGTCATTTGTAAGATCACAACACAAAAATAGGCTTAATTAAACAGACCTAACTGGATAACAACAGCGACATCTCTGTACTCATCATAATGACCTACTATCAATTCACTCCACAACATATTTGGCCACTGACTAAGCTACACGACAAAGATCTGGCCAACTAATGACCATGCAACTTTAGTGTTGCAGAGCCAGGTTGAAAGAAACCCGAGGCTAGTTGTATGTTCAGCATGAACCTCTGAGGATCAGCAGAAGCAGAAATCTTCCCATCATGTAGCAGCATCATCTTCATCAAGGCCAGAAGAGAGGCAGCTGACACATTCTCTAATGAAATTTGCTAGGGTATCTTTTTACCACAGCCGAAAACATCATTTTGTTCACATTAGGGTGTACACAACAAGCTGCTATGTCAAGAAAGCGAACAGCTGTTTGGTTAGACCCATAGACAAGTACCTTTTTTTCCATTTTCCAGCCTCGTCCTACTCTGAAAGTTATCCTGAAGTCATCACCGAAAGAAAAACCTATTTTGAATGAATTTGAATGAATATGGAGATTCTTATAATTATAGCTTGTGTGTGCTCTCTGTCCTCTCTCTCTCTCTCTCTCTATATATATATATATATATATATATATATATATATATATACTTTATTATTATTTGTGTGCAATCCAAATTCAGTATGACATGAGCTACCGGTAAATAATTTCCAGGTTTTGTGTACCAAGAAGGATCTTAACGCCAACCAAAGCCATAAAGCAATACCCACAAAATATATAATGATATTAGCTAACAACACAACAAATATTTGGTGTGGTTGACAACTACTCAGACACAACTATATATAGGTATCATTGTGTTCAAACAGATGATCAATCAATATGATCTGATTAAATACAACAAAGTATATATATAAAAGACATATTTGTAGTAGGTAATTTATTGATCACGAGATCAATACCATGATATGAACACGCTGTTCGTGATCCAATGACCACAACCCATGCAGAGCTAACTGTTAAAACTTAACATTCCACAGAAGCTCATTGTTAGATGCAAGAAAATGTATATTTGGCCAGAAAACCCACAAATGCACATTTCGCAGTAAGTGATATTTCTTGAGCTTAGCAAATGATTTATTGAAAACTAATACAAATCTCTGAAAACTGGGCTCTTTCAAGGCTAAAATAGTCAATCTGCAAAAAAATACATTACATAAATACTATTACTATTAGTACTACTACTACTAATAATAATAATAACAAATTACCCTACATTTTGAGACAGTACTGATGATTGATCTTAACAGTGCTTAAAAATATATCTCACTGATGTACCACAGCAAATCTCACCGAAAAAGTCATAGGATAAGTAGACCATTTAGGCAAAAGATAATACGGGCCAACAAACAAACAAACAAACAAACAAACTGATATTCATGTATCAACTAATACATCATTCTGACAATATACACCTACAGAAAAACTCCCCATGCACCACCACACAAACAGCAACATGCCCTAATCTTAATAAACCCAGTCATACAACAAGAGAAGATCTATCACCTCCAGGTTTAATTAAAAGACTATATTCCATGCAGAAGTTCTGGCGGGAACAATTTATTGAACCGTTGCTCAAATAAGTTCCATTGCACCACTTGGTACTGCAACATAATCACTTAAGTAAATAACCTGGTGGATGGACGATGCAGGAAGGCAGCTTTTATCTAAAACACTTCGTCATTCCAGGCCACAGACTGGGCTGTAACACTCAGTGTAAGATAACTGGGAGCGAAACGAGGTACAAAACTACACAGAGTACGATGTCATCATACAAACAACGTCATGAGCAGGCAATAGATGACAGCAAGTTTATACCTGACGTGCCATCACGTTACGGACTTGGTGTCTATACGGAGCCTCAGGTTCTTCATCAGTGTAATCAGACGGCTGATCAAACTGATCACTGTCATAATCATCGCCTATTTCATCATCAACATCATCATCATAACCCTGGTGATATAACAGAAGTAGGCAAACACAGGTCATATTGTACATAAAGTGGTTATTATTGACATCAATATGATGTTATACGCTAAGTAATATGAAAATCTACAACATCTATTTATAGTTCTGTTTCATAATAATAACAATAAAACAGCGATAATATATTATTTATATCACCCAAATCAGAAAATCAATTCTAGGACACTGTACCAGAACAATGTTTTGGGTAAAAATCATACATATCCACAGGTACAGTACCGTAGCCAGTTCCAATTGAATATTTACCCGGGTAAAGTAGATTTTCATTTGCCTAACAAGAAACCTAAAATAAAATTTCTTGTATTTTCACAAAGGATTACAAGATTATACCTGCTAGATTTCCATTAATAGCATTCATGCACACACTCTATTAGTATCACGGAAGTGCAAAAATGATACATAATATAAATATTTTAATTTTGATTATGACACACTCATACAGATGCAACCAACAAGACAATCTAAGACATATAAACAACTGAACTTCAACAACCAACAAATCAGTCATGTACCACAGATCCCCAATCAGTGTCCAAAATGCAGTCAAAATACAAAACTTTATCATGTTAACTTTAGCACCATATGATTTGTTTGATATAATTATAAAAATATGTAGCAACAAAAAACAGGGATGAAAGTGAACATTATGAAAAAACCTGAAGGTGGCCAAGAACCAAATTAGGGTGGGGTTCAAGGCCTGCTTGAGATCCTGGAAGCTCTGAAATCAGGCATCACTGGAGGTAGATTCTGAGCATTTTATGACACCTTTCAATAAAATTATCCTTTAGCAATTTAGGCCAATTAGTTTGGTTATATAAAAAGTGACAAGTGAACAAAAGAAAGATCCATGAATTCCAGAAATCTTTCATCCCTGAAAAAAGGAATAGTGTGAATTAGCAGATGATGAGGATACTTATAACAAATACACCACAAGACAATATTATGTAGTTTGTTAGATACCATCATTGCTAATGAAGTGTGCAATTCCAATTAGAATTAAAATTTGCTACAAAAAAATTTAATCCAAAAATTAATTTACCATTAAATTTTTTAATACCGAAATATTTCTTCCACAGCAATCCTACTTGGAATATAAACTATTCGGAGTAGATATTCCAAGTAGGTACTCGGAGTAGGTATTCAGAGTACCTACTCATGGTAAAAAGTAGTAGGTAAAAAAATGGAATTGGAATTAATAAATTTGACATGGAATTGACCAAATGGAATTATGTGGAATTGACAAAATGGAATTGACCCAAAGTCTGACTCAGACACAAATTGGAAATTGGTAAAGGCCCCCATTTGAAAAACTTTCTGTACTGTTCCAACAGCACAACAGGTAAGAGAGCACATTGCCACAAATCTCTAGAGTTGGGTTCAAATCCAATTCATACTTGTGTTCGTAGAATGTTTCTCTAATGAGACAGCACACCTCTGCCATGTGTCCCAGGGTGAAGGCTAAATAAAGAATTAGCTAAATCAATTTTTCTACGCAATAAACTACTTTGCCTTCAGTATAGGAATATCAGGAACGAATCAACTATAAGTAACTGTAAAATTAAATACAATTACAGTCAGTGATAATAGAAATGCCATAATTGCTATAATAAATGACTGACTGTTTATTTGTTATATGATCATTATCATCATTCAAATACACCCAAATCGTAATTCATATATTCAGATATGTGATATGAACCAACAAAAAACGGCCACAAATACCAGTGGTATCATGAAGTGCATAATGAAAACATGCACCATAATGGTTAATTACAGCCTGGAAAACTGGAAACCCAGAAAATAATTACAATGAACATGGTACCATCTTTTAAACATAAATTGCAATGCAAATAGACAGGTACAAATTAATAGATATCACATTTGGTGTGTATCAGCAGTATCAATCCAAGGCAATTTCTTCTACTTTATTTCACCTTTATTCCCAGACAATAGTTTCATCCATTAAATAGAAGTGTAAGAAACAGCTGCTTTTATTACAAGTAACGTTTTAATACTGCATCAGTTGGGTGTGATTACCAATAAACCGCTTGCCAAAAACTTAGCCCATGTATAACTGTTTTAAGACTACATATGTATCAAAATAACAACCGTATTTAAAATCTTACCAGCAGAGATGGTGTAGTGTTATAAACGCAAATTGTAATTATGTGTTCTCCGACCTTATTTGTGGCTAAACTATTAAAAAATATATAGGCATACATTCTGAAAGTGGCACAGTCACTAAACTTGCGTATCCACAATTGGAATGCATTTCAAAGGGCAGGACCAATCAAATTTAGGCTTTTTTATAGCTGTGACAACATCCTTCAGAATTCCTTGATGCGAAAAGCTTGGTAATGATTGGCATCATAAAGGCATGTTTATCTATATAGCCAGATCAATTGAGAAGGAAAACAAATAGTGCTGTTTTCATCTGACTCCTCACCGTGTTTATTTCATAATAATGTAGGAAAGGTACGTTCATCTGGATGTGCAACCACACTTAAAAACAGAGAAATTACCTGTTACTGATGAGGCTCTTTTGTTGATAAGGAACGTTTGCTTTGAGTTCTGACATGTAGCTTTGACATCTTAGATTTCATTTTTATCATATCATTTTTATTACTGCCTCACTGTGATCCTCCAAGATTTGACCTTGGTCTAACCCAAAACAGATTTCCATTTTAAAATGGAAAACTTTCACTCATGCAGTTAATCTATAGCCTGTGATTCACATTAATCTGATACTATCAGTACAAACGATATAGTATACATACATATTCTTGAAAATATTGACTCCAGCAAAAACTAAAATATACTAACTGTGATCTTAATTATTATAACTGAATTGGGATATTAATGTGCTTTCCAGAATGAAAAATACCAACAAATGACATTTCTCCAATCATGTGCTCTAGGAGCAAAATAATATCTGGCTCTTTAATCTTAGGCTCCATTCGTTGTTAAACCTGCTTCCATTCCAAACCATCAGCAACTGTAATGTCTCCAGACCAGTGTAAGAATTTCTTTGAAACCCAAATATGAACAAACTGTGAAACACTTCTCTATGTGATAGGCTAAATGAGCCAAGCAGCAGCATCCAATGGTAGTGAGGTCAAGTGAAAGATGAAACATTCGTCACACATAGCTTTTAATTAATAAATTTCTTTGCTTCTGATCATGTAAATAATTGATATATTAATGGCATTTAAATGTGAAGACTCAAAAATCAATATTGTGCTTAAATTTTACACACCACCCAACATACATTTTATAGTTTCAATGCAAACATCCACGATGAAAGTTAAACAGGCAGCCAGAGTCAAGACACAAGAACATCCCGGCTACACATCAGCAAAATGAAAAGTTATACTTAATGTATAAGAGAATGGACGCACTGTAGAACAAAAAGGTTGGTTCGTTACAAAACCATTCCATTCTAACAATCTATACAAGCGTTGTCTGTCGGTAAGACATACCTTTGGCTCTAGTACATTTTTTGCAGGTGGCGGCTCAAACACTGGTAATAAATCTGGATTCAGATTATACACCGCCTCAAGTTCAATCTGGAAAAATGGACATATAAAACAATAACTGTATATTTAATGTATACACAACGCGTTGGTCAGGTACAGACAATTATCAGCTGAAGGCCAGAAGACTCAAGTTATTGTAACACACAGGGATACTACAAAGCCATCTGATAGCCACAGGAAACTAACAGATATAAATGAATCAATTTGTATGTTACGTGTCTCAGTAAATATTGTTTAAGATAGGTCACACACTCAGACACTTTCTAATAAACATAGTTTATTGTTCCAAAGTAGAGTCAAGTGGATGTGCTTCAGAGTTTGGATGCATGCATGATTAATTTACAACTACTGTAGTGTATATACTTGTGTACAATAATTTAAGAATTTATTAAAAATAACACTATTCTTCTAATACATAAGTAACACCCAAAGGCAAAAACCTGTGATGGAACATATTGATGATTAAATCCAACTATCGTGGATATTACTGTACATTAACAACTGTCGGGACATTCACAGAACAGTACCAATGGGACATTTATACTACACCGATGTGTACTGAATACACGTCAGATTTTGCACAGAATTGCAGTCACTGTGAACAAGTCGCACACATATACTCATCATAATTCTATTCTATACCTGGTCAGTGCATACTAATACAAAGCCACATAACTATGTATATTGGTGGGGAAAGTGATAAACTGTGATAAACCACCAAACATCCCATATTAGACTTGATTTCCTAAGCCAATTAGCCGAACAAGTGATACCTCAAAATGAACTGTCGTGGCTTCTATAGAAACTGAATGGATTTATCATCCTTTGGTTTCTCTCTGAAATCTATTGTGGTCAGTTCTAATCGGACTCTGCTCATTCTTTATGCCAAGTTCATTATTAATTCTGTGTGAGGGTATATTAATTACGAACCTTTAATAATTCACATGTACACAGTGCCTCGGGAATGTATAGGATCACACATGGTCTATTTGATTAGCACATCGCAGGAATTGTATTTGAATAAATCTGATAGATAATTGATGAACAATTCTTTTGATATAGTGATATGAACAGGGCAAAAAAGACTTAGTCTTACAGATCAGGTCAACTTACACACCAGTATATATGATACTTGGGAAATAAACACGTGAGTATGAAGTTTTGTTTGAAGAAGAAAACCAGACATACCTTTATAAATGTCGCCAGACGTCAAGATAAAGGATGTTTTAAATTTTGTAAGCTTTGATTATTTAATGGGATAAACTTCACTAAGAAATTACCATCTTAGTGCTCTTAGCATGGTAACTAGCAATAAATATATATAGTTGAAAACTATATGTCTGTCACAGTCTTTAAAAAAATATCAGCATCAAGTACCTCTTTGCCTTTTGTCTCGCCATGTTCAAACCATTCCACAGCGACACTGCTTGTTTCGAAGTTGATTCCGCTGACAACAGCCGAGTGAACACGGCCTGAAACAAATTAACACAGATCATATTAGAAACATTGTTTTAAATGATTGATAACATAAGAGTACCTGAAAGCTTTCAAGACAAAAAATGTCTCTTAAGCTGTACTAGTCACAACTGTTTATCTCTCTTTGACATTTAGTAAGCACCTCCTTGGTCTAACTGGTACTGTGTTGGATCACAGATCACTACCACATGAGTTCAAATCTTGGCATGTCTGAAGGGTGTTTCAACATTGACTTTGCTTCATTACCATTGGAGGTTGCTCAGCCCATTTAGCCTACCATGTGCACAAAAGTGGCCATAAAACATCATCATATATATATATATATATATATGTGTTATTTATGTTATTTCTATATTATAGTTCTTGTTTAGAATACAGTAAGGACATGGACTATTTGATAATGTTAACATGTTGTTCGATTCGTTCCGCTGTTTTCCGAGTAATATGCTTTTGTTGAGATTTTACTAGCAGCCACGTCATCTGTTGAGTTGTGCTATCACACAGAACTGACCCCATAAGAAAAATGTGTTTTACTACTTGAGACAATAAGAAATATTTGCCTGAACTGATGAATTTATGGACCTAAAACAAGAAATAGTCAGGTAATAATGTCCTTAAATTTATTATTATTATTAATATTACTGTATTCATCATTCCAACTAGACTTTTACCCACAAACTTAAAGTCTATAATTGGTCTGGTGGTGGGAGTCACAATTTATATGTTTATAAATTATATATTGGCTGTTCAGATCTTCACTTGAAAGGTTTAGAAATATTCTGCTCTTGGGTGACCCTCTTTTAAGAGCAGAATCAAAACTCTCCATCCAATTGTAAAATAATCCAGATTGGTCACAAACCATATTTGGAAGACCTGGCCCTTAAATTGACATGTAGCCCAAAAACAACACATACAGAATTGAACATCTTTAAGTGCACTTAATTTTGTACTTTGGTGTGGGTGTTCCCAATTGATGGACTAAATCTTCAAATTATTCAATATTTGAGTTGATAGAGATTATTCACATTGAAAGTTGTTCATAAAGAGTAATATATGGAGTAGTCTCTGGGTAACTCTTGGATTGTGACCACTATCATAGAATTGTAGCCAGAGCTTACTCGAAACAGGGGGAAAGGAAATATCAACAAATGTGGAAAATGACTGTCTGACTGACAACTGTGACATGAAGCTGGCATGTAGGACTAGGAGGTATCACTGTAAAACGAACGGTGTGGTATATACAGTGCTTGTAAGATACAGGGAAGGTCATTGAGGCTTGTTCAGGACTAGAGATTTTCGGTGTCGGATGAGTAGCTTATTTCAACTGCTCGTCCGATCAAACAAGAAAACAAAAACATGGAGAAACACCTGTTCACTTATTACCTATAACTAGCATAAGTGTTGCAATGCTGCTGCAATGGCGTGACAAGTTAACAACTAAATTTAATATCAACTGCTTATGACTGGAGGATGATGTTTGTAAGCTAATCATGAATTATAGCTATCCAATTTTACTACCAGAGTACTGCTGTGTGTATTCACATGATGGTCTGCATGTGTGTTTAATAGTCTTTACCTTCCACAGTTCCAGACTGGCCCTCTGAGTTAATATACACCCTGAGAGGGAAAATCACACACAGACATGTGTGTTAGCAGGGGATTATTTAATTTTATATTAATTATTAATAAACATTCAAAAGAAGCGTACATAAAATACACATGCTGTGAAAATATGACATACAACAATATATCAGTATACGGTAATCAGCACTGTAGATAAAAATTAACAGAATGATTAACAGTAAAAAGTATCAAGTTGAAATATAACAAGTACATTAGGTAAGAATATTCCATTATAATAATTACTATATCACACGTCAACATTAAAATGGCATCAACATATTTATAATACATGGTGATCAGAAGGATCGTGACTCAACAATAGCTACCTTACACTGTCAGCCAATCAATCCATAACCTATACAGTATAACGCTTCTTTAAATCTATTCCTGTCTTGGGCTTAAAACAAATAGTTTTGACTCGGGCGATAAGATCAGTGTGACCAACTAGCTTGCTACAAACATGCATATTTAAATGATGAGAATAAAATGACCTTGCTTGTGAAGTATTACAAAATATGGTATGAATCAAATCTAGTGAACCAATTTTGACAGTCGTTTCTATCTTATTCACATTCAGAACGGGTGTATTTTTGCAGTATTTGTGTAGACCTGCACTGGCTTTAGGTAATCTTTTCTGCAACCATGTTGTATAGGGACTTTTTATTTATATACAGAGAATTACATTTACAGTACTATGTTACAACAGGTCTGTCAGCTTCCAAATGCAAGACCAAGTATCAATATCAGTAGTATTAATGCAAAACCAGCACTTTATAGTGCATAATCCGTCCTCTTACATGCATTAATTCTATTATCAAAGCATACGTTTAGTTTATTATGAGATAATGTGACACCTAAGTAGTTCACACTGTGAATCAACCACTACCTGCTCTAAGTCTGACACTGTTAAGGATCCACTCAAGATGTGGCTCTAAATTACAATTACCAGTTATGGTATGTACAATCAGTTTTGAATGGATTAAACAGCAAACCATGCTCTGTGATATATATTTTTTCCAACATCAAATATATCATTAATATGTTGCAAACTAGAAAAGGTCAAACAGGTCAATAATAAATAGTCTGGCCAACATTATTAATATTAATATCACCTGAACAGTGAGACAATTCATTGATCAAATCTTCATAAAAAGGTTAAACAGGAATAGTGAAGCTATCTGCCCCCCCCCCCTCCTGGTGTGTTCTTTGCACGCTTTAATTGATTCGCTCAATATAGAACCGACTTTAACCTGTACATAAACAGAAAGATACCACCTCACCATTATCACCCAACAATGGTTAGGTATAATGTTTACTGTGTTTTGAACTAAAATAGGATACGGGCCAGTGTCAATAACTCCCTCTGAGTCCGATGATCATGTGTAAACTTTGTTTTGTACAATTCGTAATAACATCATTGGCTAATCATGTGGCCATATTAATGCTTCTATCAGCAACAAATCCAAACTGTAGGTCACTAAATTCATGATAACCAGACACATTGAGTATATATAATTCAAGAAACTTCAAAAAGGTACATGGCATAGTAACAGGACGATAATATTGTGGTAAAGTAGGATCTAAGGTAGATCTAAAGTAAAGGTAGAAGTCTGGAGAAAATACAGTACATGAAAATTTCAAATAAACATCTAAATTTCAAAATATAAATAAATTTATGTATATTACGAAGAATGCCAATCATCATTTTGCCAATGTTATATCTCAAACTGACCAATAGGCCTGTAAGTATGTTATTACTTGTGTTGTTGCCATGGTGATCTCTGTATGTACAACCTGACTAAGACATTTCAATAGATTTTAGCTGAGAACTCATCACGTTAAGATCATGAACCTAAGGTGTTATGGAGGAATGTAGCTTTATCAAGTTTATGTTGGGTGGAGGTGATGATTGCTAGAATAGACCGATCCAGGCGAAATGCATTGCATCGGTTACCATCTGCAGTCTCACGTCAGAAACAGCTATGGCGCTCACTGTTAACATGGGATGGCATCTTTTCACTAACAATAAATACTGGAAATCTTTCAGCAATTATTTCATATTACACGGAGACTGAGACTAGTATTTCAGCTGAACGATTGTGTATTTCCAAAGGATTTCACACAATATCTATCAAGATATAACCCAATGATTGAGTGGACAGATCTTTCAGATGAATCACACAGCTAAGCTGTAGTTATTCATGCTGACTTGTAGGAGATTTTTTAGCATCGGTTTCAATAGATTAAATAATGATTTTAAAATTAAACTTTTAGCTGAATGTAAATTGATTTTAATGAAGAATGTTTAAATATTTAATGTAGAGTTTTGGAAATATTATTATTATTACATATACGTATCACCTGTATATTATTAAATAATTTTTTTTAATTACATTAGAGGATTAAAACCCTTGACATTTACATGTAGTAAACATTGCAAGAATGACTGATTCAGAAAGAAAACAAAACAGTTCAGTTTCAATACATGATATCATGCATAAATACCAATGTTACAGTAATAGGAATCACCCATTGAATTATAATCTATGTGATCATTGACTAAATCCATTCACAACAGTGTCATGTCAGATGGCAAAGGTTATACAAAACATAAGTTTGAACTAGATAGGCCGGACCATGAGAGCAATGCAAATCGCGCTGAACGTTACTTAATTTAGTGGCATATATCTATTGGATGAAGTTTATGCCATTCCTATTAAATGCCAAATTATGATCTGGTGATTACATACCCTTAATGGACTATAAATAAAATTCAAATATAGGTGGTAAATAGTCTATATACAGCTTTTCAGTAAGACATTTATTGACCACTACATGTGTAAATCGCCATGCAACACAGTGATTCTTAGACTTCTAACCAGAGACCATAGTGTAAAATTCAGCCGTATGGTGGCACCAGGGGTAATTGAATCGGTATATTATACATTTCGTTCATGCTTACTGGTACTTGAAGGGAGTGTATCCACCTGACCAACATCTGGCACATCATATACTACTACCTTAATGTTGTCAGTGATGGAACATATCAGAATGGCTTGTATGATGGCACAGAATAACTTACTGCTTGATGTCTGATAGGACGTCCCTTGCATAAGACTGGGAGATTTTATGGATTAGCTTTCCATGGCTCATTGTGCTGGCATTTATTAATATCAGGATAGTTTATTCATACATACTAATGACCAGGTTAGTAATATATTTCCTAAGTGATATTCAGATTGTATTTCTATCAAAACAAATGCAAGTTTGTAAAATCTGAGCAAATTCTGCATACAGGTTATGGTAATTGGTATACTACCTTGGTGATAAAATGCGACCAAGTAATCTGTAATGTCCCATCTTGTGTGGGGCATACTAAACTGGGGTTATTACTGTTAGTAATTTTGTGTATGTCACCATGACACAGAACAAAATCTACAATATATTCATACAAATAAGGTTTGTAGTAGGGTACAACAAAGGGGGGAAATGCACACCACTTTTCAGTGTTGCCTAATCATGAGTAATGTTACATATTTCTCAGAAAACTCTGTGATTAGCTACCACACAATTTTTATCTGCAGACACGATGTGCATACTATACTTAGGGATTGGTAATTAAATATTTGATCCCAGATATTTCTTCCTTGATTGTGCCATAGTAAATGTTTAAATTAATATTAAAAATACAGCAAAGGACAGCTAAAGAGATGGACTTTCTTTTGACACTTCCAGGTCCATAAATAACTCTAGTATTTTATATCAACGTACAGGGCAATACGGGAATCAGACACAGGGTCAAATATGTTTCTATTTGAAAGTATAAATCCTTTTTTTAATTATTTGACATTTACATAGCTGCCAACATTTGAAAATTGGAAAGAGTAATAATTTTCACACGAAACACCACCTATGGCTCACATGGCACCATACATCATAAAACCACGTAATCTATCTTATTTATAAATACCAAAACAATTTAACATCATATGTATTCTTTTGTGCAAGGTTCAACTGTTTTTTTTTTCTTTCTCATTTAATCAGATTTCCCCCACATTTAATAACAATTAAGTCATCACAAGTCTGCACTTTCAGTACATGATTACCCTACATATTCTACACTATACTAAAATATTCACAGCATTGTCGTATTATTTATCAGTTGATTCAGTTAAGAAATCAAATCACATTGTACATAAATTATAACATTAATTCAGTTCTAACATTGTAGAGTATGGAGTGTCACTTTTTCACAATTTTTTTATAGGTAGCACCCTTTGCCAGGAGAGTACTGGAAAGTTTCTGTTGAGAACATGCTGTGCCTTTGTTATTGAGGGATAATTTGTGCTGTGGCAGAAAGCTGTCTTGGTTTTGATGTCAAATGAGAATATTCTTTCACAGTCTGCACTGGTGTTAAACAGGATCAAAAGATCCACCATCATGGAGGCAAATATCACTCTATGGCTGTCCAGCAGGGTTGGGATAATCGTAATCGATTACATGATCTCGAGTAATCATAGTTTCCAGATGCAATGTAATTGATTAAATTGTAAATGTAATCAGCGATTACTTTCACAATTACACAGAGTGTAATATTTACCATGTTATATCACGCCAGAGATATAGTTTAGTATGTAAGGCAAAAGATAACAACAGAACTGATTTACCCATTGATGGACTGCTGTCATATTTATACACATGATGATTTGTCAGTTTATTTGTTCTATGAATATGAAAGGAAAATGTGTTGAGACATTGCTTCAGATATTGCAGATATTATAAGTCATATAAACAGGCATTTTAGATTAGCTCGTGTTGCTTTCACGGTTAAGCCCAAGCTAGTCACACAGCCAGCAATCGAGCATGGCTTCTTTGTGACATCGTTGTTTTAACTCCAGCAGCATACGATCCTGATTGGCCAGCAGTCAGATGACAAGCAGCCAATTAAATTAGCGCGTGCCATAGTGAAAATAAACAAGGCTACATCTTGACTCCCAATCGGCATATGGGATGACAAATTTTGGCATTAGACAGAAATCAAAGGTCGAAGTTGGTCCAGTTAATGAAGAAAAATAAAATTTAAAGCATAGCAATAATTTAAGATGGTGGTCAGACTATATTCTAATTATCCTATTTATTTTATAGACCTTGCTATAGTCAAGCCCAGAGCCAGAAACATCTGTAGCCCGGATGCTGTCTTTGGGCGAGTGAGTAGTCTAAAACACTAACCTGGGCGGGCCACCATCAATTTGGGGCAAGATATGTGGCAGTCTCAAGTTCGTTTTTCATAGAAAGATTTTTCACTGTTTGGAACCCTTTATGGTGGTAAATGTATCATAGTGTAAAACACCCACACTGATAGCTCACCAACTGTCACTAAAAAACACTGTTTCTGGTTGTAGACTGGATTTTCGACCAACTGTCAGCAGAAAATGGGTCATGATAAGCGACAATATTTATCAGCCGATAATTTCTAGATCTGAAATAATGCTAAAATCTACTGTTGTAACCAGATGTTATATTTATAAATATAAGAACCATGCCTGTAGGATGGGAGTGATTTGGTTAGCTGGTGATCTTGTCTAATAAACGTCCATTTGCATTATGATGGTCACATGACTCAAATACTCTCTCCTGATTGGCCTGTCTTTGTTTACAGTAAATAAAAGCACATGGTCTTATTTATATGGTGGACTTCTGTCCCTTTCCTGTTTATTTGTTTTCTCTCTCTCTCTATGTTATGCTAATATTATAACATAAATATGGATTCCATATATCATATTAACTGTTTTCAAACTTTGCTGAAGGAATTAATTGCAGTTTTTGGTAACTTAATTGTGTTTCTTCCTTATCCTCTGTATATGAATTATTACTGTCTTTGTTTACTATTTTCCACTTTATTTTATATTTAAACAACCGTATCACCTCAACAGCCACAAGAAGAATATTCCTGGCCAGATTGTGGATATGACCAATAATTTATTACTGGATGAACTATATGAACTGTTGATTATTATATCCTTGTATTGTATTAGAATGTAGATCAATAAAACCACAAACATATAATTATTGTCTTTATTGCCTCCGTGGTCTTATTGGTAGTGCATTGGACCACAGATCACTACCACCTGAGTTTGAAAGTCTCAGCGTGGGCATATTTGATTTTCATCTTTGACTTCGCCCCATTACCTTTGTAGGTCACTCACCCCATTTGGCCTACCATGTGCACAAATGTGGCTGCAAAACATCAATCATACACAAATTTACAATCTGATGTTCTCCATCAATTCCAGCACAGTTTTGTTCTGACTAGTAAATAAAATGCGGTTTTAATAGCTAGTAAATATTTGTTGGGCTAGTAAGAAATTTGTTAGGCTAGTGGATTTAGATTTTCCTAGCCCAGGGGCTAGTGAGATGTAAAAATATTTTCCTGGCCCTGGTCATGCTACACATGATGCATTTTGTTAATAAATATACATTCAAACAATCCAATTGATATTGTTTCCACTAATCTCAGCTATCTCTATAAATACCTGTGCATTCATCACAAATGCATTACTTGCTCCTTGGCTCTATAGTGAATTAACCTCGTACAATGGCATCAAAGTCAGTTATACATTTTCATTTCAAGAACATACCAGAAAGTGTGTCTGGTTCTTACAAAGGAACATGTAAACACTGCAGCATGTTTATATTGGTATTATACATGTAACTGAGTAAATATTGATGAAGAGTCACATTCTTATTTGTGTAATATACATTGTAATCATGATTACAATGATTACATTCAAAATAGATATAATCATAATTATGGTATTCTCAAGTAATCGATTACCTTGGTCCTGTAATCACCACAACCCTGCTGTCCAGTGCCATTCTTTATCTGTTTCATCAATACAAGCCACATAAATTACCTTATTCTATTAAAATATGGTTACAATTAAGATAGGTCATCATGAATTGATCACAACAAACATACATCTACATGTATTATCAATGACACATACAGGATCTACTACGAATTTAAAAAAGGAAAGAACACCAACAAGAACAGTAGGCCTATCACAATTTAATGGTATGTTGGTTCAGTTAATAAAATACCACATTATCCCCCATCATATAAAAAGTTATGTAAATAAACATATCTAACATATAGTTTCATGTTGTCCAAGTCATTGGATCCATCAGTGGCTACACTGCATGGTTGCTTCTCCATCTGACTGGCAATGTAATTTGAATCATCACTGCCAATGTCTCCACAAGAATATTTGTTTTTGTCCGACCACTGCTATATTTTTTTGCTATCTCTGTACCAGGAAACATTATACGAAAGAGAAGATCTCCTGCATAGGTAAAACCAATCACCCCTACATAATTCTAGGCCCTCCTGGAAAAAATGCAATATTACAATTCAAAAAGCCATGCGGTCTAAAAACTGCCATTTGATACAATGTGCAGCTATTACAGTGACAGAACTGCACCACATGGAACTATTACGGGAAAAGGCAGATTCATCACAGTTCTCAGAGTATGGGCATAATGAATAACATAAAACCGTAATGATTCCGCAGAAATCATAATGCTTGGCAGCTTTGCATTTAGGAATCGAAAGTATTTGTATTTAAATACTTTCCAAAGTATTCGATGTTTCAAATACCTTTTCAAAAAAATGCATAGGATAATTGCAATTAAAAAAATTCTTTATTGATATCTTAAAAGTAAAGTAATTGTCCTTCGGAAATAATGCCAAGGTAAAGGCAATTAAGCTATCACATGAGAAGTCATTGAGAGCTGCTAGTACCACCACGAGTACAGTCAGATGTAGATGATTACCTCACGAACACATGCATGGCAGAAGACACAGACCCTCTAAGTTTTTGGAAAGTAAATACCCAATAGTAGCCAAGTTTAGCCCCCATCTTTCTTTGTATCCTTGCATATTCAGCTCGAGTTGAAAGACTTTTCAGCATCGATAGGAAGGCGTTTCATCCAAAGAGATGATTAACTGATAACACCTTTCAGCAGCTGATGTTTCTGTAGTGCAACTCAAGGTGAACAATAGCCATATGCCGATATTAAATGCAATTAAATGCTGAACCCTTTGAATAGAAACAATGTAACAATGACAATAAAAGAGATGACGTGGAAACTGGCAAAGCCTCATAACCTTACCCATCTTGGTAGAACAGATTTATGACAAAATATGATAATTTCAACATATGGAGTACAAAAGTTGGAAATAAATACTGAAGTATACAGGAATTAAACATCATGTGTAAAGACACAACAGGCAAAAGCATTATTAAATAAAAAATTCTTTAAAACCTCTTTGCTTCAAAAATATGTTAATATTTATTGGGACAAGTTAACTTGAGATGGGACAAGTAAAAGTTGAGAAAATCTTGCCCAGGCTTAATCTTCAGATAATATTTAAGAAATGGGATAATATTTTACCATTTTCTCAAAATACAAGATCAGTACTGTGTGGGGTAAATATAAATGATATGTTCATGACTCATCAATGTGACAGCAGTTAACACTGACCATTATGAAAGCGATTCATCATAAGTGGAACATTTATAACCTACAGATTTCATCAAACATATCACAATTTAAATAGTGAACTGAGGATGATGGTATTGATCTGTGTGACAGGAAATGATGGATCAATCATGTTCAATGACTCTGAAAACTGATGACAGTGATGTTTAATTTTTATGCTGCCACTCACCCAATGCTAAGAAACTTATCTGTTGATCCGTGCATGCAATTGAAACAACAAATTTTAGGCAATAAACAATCTCGCCAGGTTGGCATGATTCAAAATATACAAACTGCTGGTCTGTACAAGTACTAAATTTATTTCACCCCTCAAGTCAAAGGACTCAGGCTTGGTAATACCGCCAAACCTTAGTTAAGCCTCAACTGTTAACACAACTTGAACCGAGGTTTCTATACACTCCCTACAGATGTCAGATCTAGACTAGTAATATTAATAATAGGCGTTATCGGGTCTTGCATAAAATAATGAAACTGAGAAAATTGATAACTGAAGACATTAATTAAAATGACCAACTGTCAGACACCTGTTTAATGACTCACTGAATCATGATCGGACAACTTCAAACAGAGCAACCAATCACCATATATAAGCAAAACAACAGAAAGAAGCTGTTGGTTACTGCCATCAACATTTACCATCGGTTCGCTGGATGTCGATATTAATCCCTACTTTCAGGCCATCATTCGCCATCGTACAAGAGGATACGAAGCCAGTTCTTTAAAATGTCATAAGATTATCAACGCGCCAAGAATCAT
Source organism: Paralvinella palmiformis (assembly GCA_025642065.1). Taxonomy (NCBI): domain Eukaryota; kingdom Metazoa; phylum Annelida; class Polychaeta; order Terebellida; family Alvinellidae; genus Paralvinella; species Paralvinella palmiformis. The sequence continues at coordinate 404,587 of JAODUP010000013.1, read as the reverse complement.
TCGCCAAATGTAGTTTTCTCCTACTCTGTTAAAAAATTTGAAAGCTCAGACAGTGCGCATGTGTAGTTTTACATATAATCTGTGGCAACTTCCGGTCTGATGCTCACCCACTCACTAGAGGCAGCACGGACGCCGTGGCTTCCAGGCGATGATTGCACTGACTGTCGAATGCACAATGAACTACTCTTTTGCAACAATAAGCGCTTGCTAACCTAGAAATAATTTTAGGGTTGGAAATATGCAACCGTCCCCATCAACTGCCCTCTATCACAACCTTCTGATGCATGAATTTCTAAGTGCCACCTTTCAATGCTGGGATCCAGACTTGTTAAGATGAGGATGCCTGATTGGGGTTAACTAAAATTATTTTAGAATAAAGCTTGATTTTTTCGCGGACCTTTTCATTGTTATGGTATATTTGTATTTACTGCTCAAATCATGCTACACATTTCGCGATTTGAGCAATAAATACAAATATACCATAAGTACTTGGTGCGTGTGTGCCCTTAATTCTATTAGGCCATGAGCCAAGCGGGTCGACTGGCATCAGTCAGAGGGAAGAAGGCTGACAATGAATTTAGTCAAGTCTCTAGTTTTGGAATATATGTGATAGCAGTGTCACACTGCCATTTATGTGTTATCATCTGATTTATAGTACCATCGCTATTCCGCTTGGGGCCATTTTTGCACCAAAATGATGGGAGTAAGGCTTAATTAGTGTACTTTTTATATAATATATATATATATATATATATATATATATATATATATATATATATATATATATATACACACACACACACACACACACACTATATATATATATATATATATATATATATATATATATATATATATATATATACATACATACATACATGTACATGACATGAAAGAGCAGTAAAACAGGAGCAAGTAAGAACACGTGAACACACACAAACACCACCCATCACGGTGAAAGAGGAGAAATATAAAAACAAAAAGATAAGAGGAACAAGAAACACGACCTATTTGTATAATAAAATTATTTATAACAGTCGTTACAGTATGGGTTGCTGCAGTTGACTATGACAGCGTAACTACCTAGACACATGGTTTCTATAGATCGCTTAAACGAGTTATATGTTGAATGGATGTTTAGTTTCGTATATCATTCATTCCACAACAAGGGAAACTGAAATTGTGGCAATTTATCAATAAATTTGCATTATGATTTTGTAACATGATCTGTCTGTTTTCATGTACAACATTTATACTGCGATTTAACGTAAATATATTACGGAATGACACGGAGATTTTTCACGAGAATAATTATGCATAAAGAGCAAAACTTGAAGCTAATAAAGATCGGATAACTTGAGAATGCCAGAAGGCTTGAAGAGTGGATCAGTATGACTGCTATATTTTTTATAGTTAATTGTTCGAAATAAAATTTAAAAGATGATCTTCACGTGCTTCTTCTTGAATATTGTCAGCTTCGATTCTATGGTTTCTATGTTTCTGTGTTCTGCGTCTTTTGTGCTTTATCTTGTATAATCTTTGTAGCATGAGAAATGGTATTGTGCTTCAGCAGCCACTATGTCCCTGGTTGTGACAGCAATGATTTTAGTGTGATATTTGGGTACTGCACAGTCTCGAAGTGTTTTTTTTTTCTTTCTTTCTTTCTTTTCTGCTCTCAGATCAACAGCCTTGCTTACCTTTTCACGAGTTGATGTACCCTTGTAGATTTTATCTTTCCGCAGAATGCAATCTTGCGTATAGATGTCTGATTCTGAAGATGACCTTCTGGCTTGCCACTTGGTTGAACATGATGCAATAGCATCATCGCTTGGATTTTAGACAACTTTTCTTTTCAATGCTACTAAATCTTGTTTCATGGTGAACACGCTCCTGCACTTCCTGCGATAGTATACTCGGGGAATCTCCTTGCTTGTGATGGACTCAGCAAGGTCGAGAATTGGGTATAGTTCCGTAATTAACAGCATTCAGCAAGGTATTACACGAATCTAATTTTTTAGTACTGATAAGTGGATCTTTCGATTTTATGTGTAATAACAATTTATGAAGTCCTTGGATACTTCGTATGAGATTGAGGTTTCCATTGTAAGTAAGTTTCTAGCCACAGTGCAGCTGTTTCACCATAAACAACCTCACCACCATAAATATTTTACCTGGAAAGATATGATATTGAATCACTGCACAACCACCACCAAAATAGTACTACTCATTTGTTGCCAACAGGTCAACTAAGATAAACACGTTAAATACCTTACACAGCTCTCGCCATCCTTATTTTCTTTATTTATAAATGTACAATGATATAAAGTAATAGCATTCATACTATTTGGACGTAAATAGCATTTTCGTTGAAAGATGAAAGAAATGAAAACATTGCACAGCCTATGCCAGAAGACAGGCATAAATGTTTGGATTCTGTAACTGTTATAGCCGCTATTTTAGATTTTAAATTTTGTCAGTGTATGTGTGATTTAATGTTACAAATTTGTCTTAAATGTTATTGTATGTGTATCTCCATTCCACCAATCCTAATAAAGAGACTGTATTTGCTATATATGATTTTATATAGGGTTTCATCGTGAATGTTTTCGAGTTAGGGATAAAAGATCGTTTGATTGATGATATACCCAGGAATTTGCTTCACACATGTGTTCTGTCTACATCATTGCATGATACATACAAAATCAAATATTTGAGAGCCATTAAATGAACCATGCCACGGCAGGGATTCTAACATCCGACCTCACGCACACCATGCCCATAACCATGGGCAAATAGTCCCATACTCTACCCATACTCTACCCAAGAAGCCAAACAGGCAGTGCACTTTGTATTTTGATTACAAAAGGGGGTATCTCTGGTAATGATCGAGAGCCTATTAACTAACCACCCAGAATGGAGTATTGAGAAATGACTGAAATAACTAAGGATCGCATTTCAAATCATGAATATTCTAATATAAACTAAGTAAACTACATTGCATGGAAAGAAGCAATTAAGTGAGTGCAGCAATGAACAGTTCCCCAATTGACAATTATGTTGTTGACCAGCTCGAGGTTGAAAGTAATAACTTGAAAATAAGTTCGTTGAAATCCGTGGATAATTTGCGCAAAAGAGCAGATTTGAGGAAATAAAAGCTGCATAGTATTTTGAAATTGCTGTTGATGGATACCTGATTCTGATCCCAAAGAAAACCTGGGGGGGGGGGGGTGGTACCATTCGTTCAATTGAAGCAACGCCTTCTTGGATTTTACAAAGTTTCCTAAATTACAAGTGACAAAATCGCAGAGAAAAATTTAGATTTCCTAGTAAGTCTGAATCTGAACTTTGAAGACCGTGTGGGTCAAGACAGTAAATATGAGTGGCGTGCAGCCTATCTCAAGGAAGAACAATACGGACTGAATTTTCGTTGGCACGAATTGTACTGAAGCCTGCAGAAAAGTTATAACCCTTCAAAGGCTCTTTGGAATCATACAGAAAATATTCACCGTCTTCAGTTTATCACCGACTTGTGCGAGATATTGAAGGTACACATTCCTGTATCACTGCATAAAATGTACAAAATAAGGTGGCCAGCGAAATTTGACTGTGTAAGACCAATCGCACGGCATTTGTTCATATTAGTAAATGTAATGGCAGAATTAATAATAATATACAAAATTTATATAACATCCTATATAACCTGTAAGAAAGTTACTCTAAGGCGCTTGACAATAAATAATTATATGGATGTAACAAATTTACATCTTTAAAAATACATAATTCTTTCCAACCAAATACATAATATAATCAGCTAGGAAAAGCTGAAACAAAAAGATTAGTTTTTATCTTCTTTTTGAAGGTATCAAGGGTCTTGCACTTTCTGATGGTTACTGGAAGATTATTCCATAAGGTTGCAGCAGCCTTTCTGAAACATCTATTACCGTATGTCACTCCACGTGTTGTTGGTACGGCTAAGAATGTGCCAGGCTCAGACCGAAGAGATCTTGTCGGCTGATACGGAACGACAAGTTCCTCTAAGTACTGAGGGGCAGTCCCTTGAAGTGCCTTAAAAGTGTAAATCAAAATCTTGTACTGCGACTTATATATAACCGGAAGCCAATACAGGGAGTTCAAGACTGGTGTTATGTGTTCTCTTTAATGAGTGCGAGTGACTAACCTGGCAGAATAATTCTGTACTTTCTGTAGCCGTGTCATCAGTATGCTTGGAAGACCATACAGGAGAGCGTCGTAGAGAAGTTATCAGGGTGTGTGCCAGTGTTTTGCAAGCATCCAATGTGATGTACCGCCTGATATGATCAATATTACGAATTTGGTAATAACAGGCTTTGGATATTGCATTTGCTTGCCTCTCCATGGTCAGGGATGTATCAAAATATACTCCTAAGTTCTTCACTGACGATGCTACAGAAACAGTATTATTACCTACCTGAAGCCGTAATTCCTCATTCATCCTAACCTGATGTTTTGGGTTAAAGATAATGAGCTCTGTCTTTTCCTCGTTTAACTTAAGCATGTTTGCACTCATCCAAGTACTGCTATCAGCCAAACAAGCTTCTTAGCAACGTCGGACCAAGTTGTTTTGGGCATGATGATGATCGCCATATAAGCCTGGATATCATCTGCATAACAGTGGTAGAGCGAATTATCTCGGCTACATATCGCACCAATTGGTTTTGAATACAAACAGTACTTACGTGGTCCAAGTACCGATCTTTGTAGCAACCAAAAATTCAGGCACTTACCTTCTGATGTCACTCAGATACGATTTGATCCCGGAGAGGGCACTTCCGGTTACTCAAACGAGTGCTTAAGGCGCGTTTGAAGGATCTTGTGATCTATGCCATCGAAATCAGCAGATAAGTCAAGCAGAACTAATGCCGCCATACACTTCCTATCTAAAGCTTCAGCAATATCATGATGGACCTTCAAGAGCGCGGTCTCTGTAGAGTGACCGGTACGGTAAGCTGACTGAAGATGATCGTGTAGTCTGTAACTTAGCAACCAGCTTCTCCAGGATCTTCGACAAGAAAGGCAGATTAGACGCTGGACGGTCATTTTTCAATTCCTCTTTATCCAGATTTGGCTTCTTCAACAGTGGTCTAATATTGGCCTTTTTGAAAGAAAGCGGAACCTTGGACTCCACCAGTGATTTGTTTATAATAGCCGTAATCAAAGGAAGTAGGTATTCCAACACTTCTTTCAACAAGTATGTAGGTAATGGCTCTAGTTCACAAGATTTTGAAGGAGACTTAATGATAATATCACGTACCTCGTCTTGAGTGGCAGGCGCAAGTTTTGTCAGAGGCTATCCTTCAAATTTGATATCAGCGCTCATCACAACAGCGTCGCTTATTGAAGATTTGTGATTATCAATGTTGTATCTAATGGTTGTAATTTTCCTCATGAAGAAATCACTAAACTTGTTGGCCAAGTGCTCATCAGATGAACAGCTTGGCAGAATGATTTCTCCTTTATGTCCCATCAAATTCTTAGTGATTCTGAATAGACATATTTTACTGTTCCCACATTCAGCTATCTTGTCTGAATAATAAGTCCTCTTGGATCCCATGAGAAGCTTTCCTACTTCACGACATCTTTCTTTGTATAGCTGATGATGGATCTCCAGCTTTGTTTTCCGCCACAGTCGTTCAGCTTTTCGATGATTGTGTTTTCCTTCTCGAAGTTCTTCAGTATACCAGGAAGCATTTGGCCTCAGGGTTATAGTTTTCCTCTGCAGAGGGGCATGTTTATTGATCAAAGACTTAACACCCGAATTATATGCTTCCATGAGGTCATCTTCAGCGCCACTTGTACATAATAAGGTGGCAGATGATTTGATGTCCTCGATGTAATCTGGCACAGAAATAGCACAATGCCTGCGGAAAGTGATCTCTTTTTTACTATGTGTAACCTGAATGGCAAAATGGTCACCTGAGTCTTTACCTCTACTATCATACAGACATTGGTCGACAATAGCGGGACTTCCCTTGGTGATGGAGCTGCTTTCTCTTGTAATGATCACACCTAGCGTGTGGCCACGGATATGAGTCGCTCCAGTAACATGTTGTACAAGACTATAAGCATCACGTTGCCCCGTGAATCGACGAACATTGATGTCTGTAGGATCATCAATGTGGAAATTTAAATCTCCAGTAATAATAACCTCCTGAGGTATGGTTGTTAGGCGGTCAAGATAATTTGACCACTCGTCTAAAAACATCGTAGTTTTGAAGCGATTCTGTCCAACAATTCCATGTGTTTAAATTCAAATTGCGTAAATATACCGTCCTTAATGGATTGGATTATATTCAAGACTAATCCCTCCCTGAACAAAACCGCCACACCGCCGCCGCATTTATCTGGCCTGCCACGTGCAGAATATCATAACCAGGAGGTACCAGCTCAGACAATACCTGGGTATCGATGTAAGTACCCAGCCAAGTTTCTGTTAAAGCCAGTATATCGATGTTGCAAGACGTCACTAAGTCAGCAATTGGCAAGACTTTATTCCTCACTGATCAGCAGTTTAGAGAGGAAAGCATCAAGAGTGCTTAGCCGTCTTCAAGCAATCTTTCACTGCTTTAAGTGTCTGCAGATTTTCGTAGCATACAACACTATTCTTAGTGTGTTTCGGCTGTTCAAACCGCCGTGTCACAATTGTAGCTACAGTAGACACCGTGTTGTCATATTGGTCTTGTTGCTGGTAGCTGTCGGAAAAATTGCAATTAGGGATGAGAAACTGTGGTCTTCTGTGATGGCGTTTGTCACCATCGGCGTCTTTGTTGTTGTTGTTGTACTTTCTTCTCATAGCACATGGTATTGCCCTAATTTCTTCTCCCAGCTCTGGTTCTTCTTCTGGGGCGGAACGAAGGTCGATACGGTTCACTGATCTCTGTTTGCACTGGTCTAAGTGCAAGAAGTGTAGCTCTGCTGTAGGTTGATATCATGCTCCAGTGCATATATCTAACCTATTCAACGAGATAATCTCACCAGAATCTTCAAACTGTGTTGCAGTGACAATAATACACAAGTGTAAGAACTTTCAATTTCCAGAAATCACCGGATCAGCCACAATTATCACTTTGTATGAGGAGAAATAGGAGCACGTTCCTCACCCAGCGCTCACCAAATCAATTGATTGAAATTAGTAAATTGACAGCCGAGTGATAGTCTGATATTTCGGGTATTTAAAAATAATTGGGTACTTTTAAATGGCCACATTAGATGTGGAAAGGGACAATAGTGATCAACACTGATCAATTACGGGTAGATATCCTGAAACTGAAAGAGAAATAGAATGATATGCATGAAGCAGCACGGCATCTGGCAATCAAAATCTGTGTGTCAGATACGTTTGCTAATCGATGGAGGGCTGGCAATACAAATCAAAGGGATGCCGACGATTACTTTAGGGTGAATGTCTTAATTGACCCGATTATCAATTACTTTCGCGTCACTTTTCTGTGGCACTTTCTGCAGTTACATACCAACTTTCGAGTGACACTGAGCTGAGTGATTCCTCGTAAAAGAATATTTGATGTGGATTTTCAAACTCGATGCTGTGTTACCGATGAAAATTTATATTGAAATACTCAACATGAGATTAGGAAATGTTTTCCCAAAAGTAATCATGTTCTTGCCGATTTTGTTGTAATTGGGAACAACAGTGGCCTCAAATGAGAGGAGCTTTATTGCCTCAAAACGAATGAATTAATATTTTCAGTCTAGAATGATGCAAGAACGTTTGGCTGGATTAAGAATTTTGAACAAGAACCGTGACATAGTAAAACTGCTTCATCTTTCTGGTATAATTGATGAATTTGATATTATATATATATATATATATATATATATATATATATATATATATATATATATATATATATATATATATATATATATATATATATATCAGACATGGGATCAATTCCAATTTGTCATTTCCAATTCCACCCAATTCTTTTAGAATTCCAATTCCAGTTTTACTATAAAATCTATCAATTTCAATTCAATTCCAAATTTATCAATTCCAGTTCCGTGTTTTACCGACTCTTTTTTGCCTAATACTTTTTACTGTGAGTAGGTCTTCCGAGTACCTACTCCAGGTACCTACTTGGGATACCTACTCCGATTAGTTTATATTTAAAGTAAGAATGTTATGGAAGAAATATTTCTGAATTAAAAAAATAAGTGGTAAATTAATTTGGGGATAAAATGTTTTATTACCCGTTCTAAACATTGAACGGGGGTAAATTCCTAAATAGCAAAGTTCTGGAGCAATTTGATTCATGTATATTTGTAACACCACATGTAAGTGTTAACGTTGTAAAAATGGAAAATTCATTTGTGGATTTAATTTTTTTTGTTGTAGAAAACTTTAATTCCAATTCAAAATTTCTTAATTCCAATTCAAAATTTCTCAATTCCAATTCCATTTAAAAAAAATGGAATTGGAATTCACCATCAATTCCAATTCCGGAATTGAATTGACCCCATGTCTGATTTAAGAGCTTATCTCTCTGTTTTGTGTTTTCTAATGTTCAAGCATTGTCGTGACCACCACACCTATGACCAACGCGAATTCTAGAAATCAGTGCTAAAAACGTATAAAACTGTCAAAACATGGAGATCCTGGAGTATTTATTTGATTATGCTTCTTATTCACAACATAAATATCATGACGATCTGTTTAAATACAGTGTGTGCTTCTATCTGGATCTGTAGCAACAATACAGGGATTTTCTATTGCCTAATTTGGGCCTAATTTGGGATTATAGCAGACCAACCTGAAGTTCATACACTTTTTCCTGTTCGTCTTGTAAGTTGTTATCTGATCAAACCATGGCACGCATACACATACACACGCACCCATGCAGGAAGGCACGCACGCACGCACATACACATGCCGGTGCTTCGGTGGTCTAACCGGTAGCGCTTTGGACCACATATCACTACCACCCGAGTTCGAATCTTGACGTGGGCATACCTGAAGGGAGTTTCATCTTTGACTTCGCCTCATTACCTTCGGAGGTCGCTCGGCCCATTTAGCCTACCATGTGCACAAAAGTAGCGTAAAACATCAATCATCATCATCATCTTACCTTCGATGCTGATGGTACTTTGACACCTGCGACATTGACACTGATATTGTCTCTAACCTTAGAGTTGTATTAAAACATCAGAAGGATGATCTCTTTTTTATTGTTCAGTTTAAGCTTTTTGTTTATTATCCAGATATCGATGTCAATAAAATGGTATTTCATAGGTGAAAATCATGGCTTCTTATTGGGTCGCATGCTCTACTTATTTGAAAGACACATGCCGTATATTTCTAATGTTTGTTTATTTCGTAACCATTGTTTATAGGATATTATACGAGATCCCCCCTTATTCGAGATTGATGCCACATATTATTTAAAACCTTTCAGCCATATTCGATTTACTACATTAATTGTAATTTAAGAGGATATGCGCCGATTGAATAGTAACTCAAATAATGGCGGTCTAACGAGATGCAACGTGCCAATTAGTGTACATGTTTTAATAAGGTAACCAGAAGTAGTTGGTAGCGCGATGGACCACAGATCACTACCATCTGAGTTCGAATCTCGGAGTAGCCATATCTGAATGTTGTTTCATCTCCTTTGGCGGTCGCTCGCCCCATTTAGCCTACCATGTGCACAAATGTGGCCATAAAACATCAATCAACATCATCAGAAGTCACGGTTTTGTGCACTACTTTGTACACCGAGCGGAAGTCTAATCCAAGATGATAACATGTCAGTTCAACTGTTACATGTGATTTCTATCGGCGCCAGCCTTATCACGGCCATATTTCCGATGGCGATTTTAAGTTCGAACTATTTATGTGTTTCTCGATGAGGAGGTTATAATTAGTTTAAATTTAGAAATAACTGAAATAATTTCGAGGCGCAACTGATCTGTCACCATCTTGGATTAGGCTACCGTGCAGTAGCCAAATCCGCACGGTGGATTAATTGGTGTTTCTCGTAGTGTTCTGTGTGCCGCTGGTTGGGTGATAATTATATTGGGGCACGGGAGATGTTTGCCGAACGCCAATTTGTGGATTATAATTAATCGTACATTGTTTCTTGTAGTGTGGTTTTCCTCACTGGATGAGAATTTAAAAATTTGACAGGATTAATTAACTATGTGGTATTTAACGCATTAATCAGATAATTGAAAACAACAACCAAGCTTCCAAAATTATGTCTAACAAACAAAATGTATATATTATCTTATTAATACGTTAATAAACAGCTGACAGACTATATCAATCTTAATTTAGTTGTTATCCAAATATCACATGGAACACTACGAAGAACAATAATCGCACAAAAAATACTCGTCAGTGTAGATTATTGTTGATCATGTTAAAGTGTTCAAATAAAACATTTTCTAGATAACTGTGAGGTTTCTATTATAATAGTATTTCCTACCCGTACTTCGCACAGTACTAGCTGGATATAGTTTTGTTTGATACTATCGTTGGTAATTAACAATAGCTCCTACGATATAACGTTTGAAATAAAACCACTTCTCACATGGCAGTAATACGCTAATAAGATACAGCGATCGTCTGCGCCCATTCGTCATCGAAAGGAAATTTAGCGGCACGATTGAATTTGATTCGTATCTGGCTATCAACTGGATAGAGCTGATAATTTCGAGTGCCGATCGAACGATTCAGAAATCATTAAAAGGCCTTATTATTATATTACAGAAGGCCCCAATCTCGAATAACGTCCCGAGTACAATGAACGGGATACAAACAGGAGTCCAGCCGTTCATTAATTATATGGGGTAAGGTTTTTTAAAGATATTTAATATTGATCGTAATCTAGGTCTAGATTTAAAAATTAGAACATCGATAACTAGAATAATTCGTTAAAACGATTTTTCAAATAATATGTTTCATATAAAGTTTGTATGGCTATAGGATAACATTTTTACTTTGTTTATAGGCTGTGTAATTAATTTGAACTTATTTGTTTCACGTCATATAGTTTTAACATTCCATGAAGGCATTCCATTAATGAATAATCAATCAAAGTGCACACCTGCACGCACTCACGTTATACACCCACCCCCCACACACACACACACAACGATGCCTAAATAGATAGCACGTATACAGATGTATATTCATTTATTATATCACTTCATTAATAGAGAAAAAAGTATACTCACATGGTTACATAATATTTCAGAGTTATACTTTAAACTTGTCAAGTCGAAACGCATGATTTAGAATTATGTCATAGATTCACACCAATAACACTAACTGTCAGAGATTTAATTGCTCTTAGTTCTAGAATACCATATCTCGTGTTTTCCTTACCTGCGATGAAAGTTTATTAACCTTAAACCAAATATTCATATTATTTAGTTACTGATCTAAAACATGTACTACATCTTCTAGTTTCTGTCGTATTTGATAACCACAAGTTCGGTTATGGCGCTTCATAATATAATGGCCGAGGTGGCAGTTAGTTTACGTGGCTTAGGTACCTGAAATGAAGGAGACACACATGGTCTGTAATTTACAGCTTTAACACTAGCACTAATTGTATATAAATTTATAATTTATAATATATGGCATATTTGGCAGCGAAAACCTTGGCAGTTGCCTGGTTAAATGAAAAAACCCTTCACTTTAAATGTATCTCATTTATTCCGGAAAATATTCACGAAGAGCGGATCAGTCCACATATATCCAATATTCCTGTTCATTATAATAAAATAACTGTAGTATTATATATATATATATATATATATATATATATATATATATATATATATATATATATATATATATATATATATATATAAACCCTGACTAATATCATGTAAACCCAAACGCTCAATACTTGTCTCTCACGAGAACCAGAATTTATTGCTTAATATGGCTGTAAACGGTCAGCATCACAACAGATAATTGAAGATCATTTCTCGGTATTATGGTCTGTAAATGTTCAAATGTCTCACTATTATTGACGTCTTTAATCAGCATGAGAAATGGACGGAGAATAATTAGACACTGTACCAGAGTATGGAAATCTTGAAGAATATATTTATTTATTTATTTCGTACTCAAGGTACATCTCAAAATCAGTTTTACAAAACAGTCATTTGAACAAGAACACACACCAAATACATTAACAGTAACATAACGTATAATACAGTGGCATGCATTATAATACTCTAAATTATTCACATTCTATGTTGTACAACATATAATAGACCATGTCGGCATCAAAACATTCCAGGGTGTAAGCACCATTTTTAACATTATTCAGATTTTTCATATTATATACACAAGTGATTGTTGGTTGGTACAAAGTACAATTGTGTGCGCTTCTAACACGTGTAACATTGGCAGCAAAGTCTTAACAGCCAATTGAATACTAATATGTGACTGGTCTATCAGTGGTCCAAGTAACCACATATGGGTTCGATATGCCAATCTAAACAATTCGCCTACAGCTTTATTCCACTGTATACAACACAAGTAATTCATCAATATAAACAATAAACAGTATGGGTGATAAAACACCACCTTACTTGACACCACTTGTTACACCAAAGAAGCGCGACTTGTTGTTGTCCCAGGATACAGAAACCTACTGACGTGTATAACTGTCATATAACACACGTATTATAAGAAGCAGGCACCCCTCTTCATTAACAATTTAAAAGGTTTACCATAATGTACTTTGTCAAACGCCTTACTGGCATCTAACAGATAGCTAAAAACATCAGAATTCCTACGTAAATAATAATTAATGGTTTCTATGTATACTGCTGTACATAGCGTTGTTAAGTGTCCAGATTAAAATCCAAACTGTAAATCTGAGGTATATAAATATATTCAAAATTGATCTAATATTACTAAATCCAATAGCTTACAAATAGAACAGCACAGAGCAATACGTCGATAATTGTCACTTGAACAGATTGACTCCCGTATGTTTTTGGGTATAGATACAATGGTGGAATATAACAAATCATTAGCAGTGTGCCCATGAATAATCATACAGTTAAATAGCATGCATAATATTTGAAATAATTTAGATGTACCATTAAGTAAATGATCAGAGTCAAAGCCTTGTCCACCATCACTTTTTCCCGACTTTAACTTAGAAATAGATTTCGCAATAACATCAACAGATATATGAATACTGTCAATATTTGTATCGCTGAGACCCATATTAATATTTGACAAAATGTCTCCTAACTCCTTGGTGTCTGTAGGAACACTTGTATATAATTGTTCATATTTGGACACAAATAACTTAGCAATGTCATCAACACCACAGACATTATCAACAGTAATAGGAATGTTACGACAAGTTGGATTTATCTTCTTAAGTTCTTTCCACATGTCGTTGCTACCAGAGCTAAATTCAACTAATTTCTGCTTCTTAATATTAAATTCATTTTTCTTTGCACGACCTACAGCGTAATGATATCGAGAGCGGGTCTTTTTCATAATTTCATAAACATAACCACTGTTATAGGTTTACCAATCTCGAGCCATATCCAATGCCAAAATATTGAACGTTCCCTCTCGTGTTTTACATATTCCTTCCATCCTGGAACACGATGCTTGAATTTTGAGGCTTGGAATACTCTCCTAACTTGCATTTAAACAACTAATTAAAATATCGCTACATAATTGATCAATATCTGACTTGCGAGCAGAAACCTCACATAATACGTCATGACACAAAAGTCCATGGCTGGGAATATATATTTAAGCTAACAACATATCTAAATTATTTTTTATATACATCAATATTATCTTGCGTAGCCTTGCACCAGGCACATCGGTCAGTAGATAACCCATTGGCATTATCCCTTGTAACAATATTATTTACATTGCATTTAAATTCAAATTTAACAGCGTTATGATTGGATGGGTTGGTAACATCATAATGCACCCGACTGTCCTACAACAAGTCAAATATATTTCAACCGACAATAAAGTGATCAATAATAGGACCGGTGGTTCAGCGAATTATTGGTATAAGTATAATCAATATTAGCCTTAGGACTATTCCATGCCACGCAAAAATTATTTCTGCTGATAAAGTCAAGTAAAAAACGTGACTATGCATTAGCACATTCAAAACTTGTATTGAAATCCCCACATATAATGTAAGCATCACATTCAAAAACATGCATAGTGCAATCAATGACATCTCTGACTTCGCTGAAATCATCATTAACATGTACATTGGAATAAGTATCGCATGACATATAAACACACAAAAAACAAGAACAGAAAAATTAGAGCTGGCTTTTGGACACATTTGATATAGTTTTAACAATAGATGTTTTTGTAGAAGATTGAAACATCCCCACTGGGACGGCCATGTAAAATTTCCACACTAGAATTGACACCTGATTTACCAGTATATAAATAGTTTGCATTAATATTACCGAGATTACGTAGGTTTTCTTCCAACAACCACGTTTCTTGTATATAGACTGTGTTATGACTATTGGTAGCGACATGACCACTCCTAATACCGGTGATGATGTTGCTAACATTGGCGATGCAGTAGACTGAAGCTAACAACACCAAAGAACACATTTATCTAGTAATTTCAGCTCCGCAATCCACGTGTTCTGACGACGACAAGACAACATTCACTAATAACGACCTACATGTTCCACTTGATGCAGACCTTGCAACATTTTATTTAAAAGTGCAGATCTTCCACTTACTAACAAAAAAATGGCAGAATATTTTGTGCTTGAAAAACAAATGTCCAGTTTCACACCTTCCAATATTTTAATAATACAATACAGAATATTATCTTCTTCCTACAAAAAAAAACACTATTTTATTCAAACAGTTCTGTAATGTTTTCAGCGCACAGATGCCTGTGGCGCACTTGACATTGACAATCAGATCCCGCGTTGGCTAGAATTCGTGGGACTGCCGGCCAACATTGAGTCTCTACACCTAAAGATCCCCGAAATTTGGTGTCATTCTTTGTACTTCGCCGCGTACTGTTTTTTCTTTGCAGAATTGCCTGCGTCTTCGCCTTTCCGTTTAATCATCTTGGCGCGCCGAACCAACTATCAACACCTAATACTGTTTACTAAGCCCCAGCTCCTCTCTAATAGTGCATGTGCTACTTTCAACTGTATTTTAGTTGTGTTTTTTTACGTCGGGTGGCGCTGCGACCACAGGCCAAGTCTGTAAAAGCAGATTTTCCAAATAAAGCGGGGAAGCGGAAGGTTTTCTCGAAAAACAGGAAAAGCGTAAGATCTTCCTCTTTATCGAAAGACTTGGAAGGTCTGCTTAATGGAATCACGACCAATGCAAATACGGATACATTACAGATTCCACTGTGGATTGTGTAGGTTAGAAGGGTATAAATCCAAGTACTATGACTACTGACCTCGAAAACACAACAACAACCCAGTACAATACGATTGTAATGTCCAGTATATATGTTGTACTGATAACAATTTATTATAGTATACAGAAATTTAATAATGATTTAAATGATGATAATACCGACGAACCCATTATAATTAAAAAAACCCTAATAGAATCGAAGTAAAACATTCAAATAATCCAATTATTGGGTGTGTCTGTAAACAAATTGATTTATTTGATATTTGTATTTATTACAGAAACAAATCTTGATCCGAGTTTTCCAAAGAATCAATTTATATTCAAAGATTATAACAATAGTAGGACTTATTTCACTCTGAAAATGTAGGATATCATAGTCGTCATAGCCGGTGACCAGAATAATAACCTTTAATATACATTATTTACTATCTTGTAGGGGGAGTTTATAATTCGTTGTGATTACATTTTATAAATAAAAATTCTTTTACGAATCCACTGAAGTCATCAATATGTAAAAAGAGAAACGATTTTAATTGAACACCTGAACATGGATATATAAAAAACTTAATTTAATACCGAAAATGCAACCTTTTTAGATTTAGTGACAGATCTCAACCACAGGAGAACTAAAAATCGCTTGCCTCGGCTGGCTGAGGAGAGTGAGTTGCTCTTCTCGAGAGCAACATGAATTTGCACACATCTTCTGCAGTTCACCAGTTCACTGCTTGAACAGTCACGCATGTGTGAAATTCATCGTGGCTTTAATTACAGTGTGTAAAGTGTTCAACAGATAATATTTATGTATGACAATTACTACAAAAATGCACAGTACCATGTAGTTGGTGTTGTTACTAAAGAAGTTTCCCTGTGATGTTGTTCTTGGGCAAAATGTGGCTGTTTAACAATACAGTAGGCCCCCGTTATAGCTTGGTAGTTGTCGATCGTGTTATAGGTGAACCGCGAAGTGAGACAGATCACCGCCGGGTCGACGAAACTAGCGAGTCCATGTATTCACCTCGTTTTGCACCATCCTTGAAGATTACATAGAACTGTGTATTTCATAAATGTGTCCAGTAATTGCTTGATCATTTGTTGAGTTCATCATAAATATTACCTCAGGGTTTTTATGTGGAAAATAAAATGTTTCTTTAAAATTGCGCAAGAAGTTGGATTGATAATATTCATCCGCCAGAAATAGTGCATGTTTTCAGATGAAGGTAGAAAATATATGAACCAATAAATGAACGTTCATGCGTGCATGTTTAACTCTTGTAATAGCCTCCACTTTTTCTTTAACTGTATGCACAAAGAATAGCAATTCAGAAATGATACAGTATGTCAAAACAGAGGTCTTTTATACGCAAAGTATAATTCCTAATTTCAATAAATAAATCATACACAATATAGCTGTGAATTAACAAACAGAATCAAACTTATTAAGTGGGTTGAGTCATACAATAAATGAGGGTTGTGAGAAGACGCTGATCCAAGCTGCTAAGTTTCTAATGATTATATGCTTGTGATCACGTGATAGGCTTGATATGATGGTTTATGTGTATGGTTAAACGGTGGGAGTGTATCAACATAAACCCCTTGATACTCACTACAGTTTGAAGTTAGGCGTCTTCGTTTTCATGGTAGTATGTCTTTGAGACTATTTGTATTTTTCTTGGGAGATGTATTGATGATAAATAGATTTTACCTGTGTGTGCTGGATTCAACACAGAAGTTAATTGTAATGGCGACGACCGCATGTATTTTTTCGTCAATTTAATTTCAAGTATTATTGGTCTATTGGTATGGTGAGCTCTTTAATTTCACGTCATGTGTTAAGCTAAAGTAATAGTAATTCTAATGTAAGTGATAGTTTGTTCCAGTTTGATCAGTAAATTTAACTATATATCTTTAAAGTTTCAAGGTGAAAATCACTGCAGTGACCATGTCCTATGGTTGAGTGTTTCGAAATTACGTCACTAGGTGATCCTATTTCGAAGAGCTGAGCTAAAAGTCAAATCCCAGAAATTGACGAAGAAAGCTCAAATACGACAAGAGAAACTCAAATTGCAGCTTCGTGAAGAAGAAATGGCAATAGAATAAGCAATGACGATCAGTCAGACAAAATAAAGAATGATTGACAGCGTGCAGAAGAACAATGACGATATCATGAATGTTCAAAAGGGTGCTAATGCAGTCAAAAAAGACTCAGGTAATGTGTCAGATGTCTCGGTGCACACGATTATGACTGCATCCCATGCTGTAAATCAAATAGTACGAAAACTCAATATGCAGAAGGTTGATTTTCTGCCATTCAATGGTGATCCATTGACATTTCGTCGCTTTATGAGGCAATTTAATGCTTCAATCGGAAATAATTGTGTAAATCCAGAAGAACGCTTAAAATGATCTTGAAGAATTTACCAGAGGTCAACCTAAGGATATCGTTGCAGGCTGGGTACCTGTTGACTCGAATATAGGCTACACAGCTGCTTTACGTGAATTGGAAGAATTGTATGTCGATCAAGATGTTATTGTCAATGCGTTCGTATCCAGAATGTTGGCATGGTCGTCTATTAAAGCATATAACCCAGCTGATCTAAGTAAATTTTCCATATTCCTCACAGAGTGTGAGAATGCTGTAAGCTGCCGTGATGCCATGGGAGTTCTCAACTATTCAGAAAACATTAAGAGAATCATTGGTAAGCTACCATGATCTCCCCATGATAGATGGAGAAATATTGGGGGGGGGGTCGCTACGAAAGAGAAAGGTGAATGTGTGACATTCTCCAAGTTGGTTAATTTCTTCCGTACTGAAGCAAAGCAATCCTCAGATCCAGCATATGGTGGAGAGGCCATGAGTCCCAAAGATGTAAAGTAGGTGACTAAACCAAAGGTTCTATAAACAGATCTAATATAGAGAGAAAAGTTCAAGCTCACATAAAAAACGCCTTCATCCGGGATTAGTGTTTCCAGGTATGTAATGTCATGGTAACCATGCATTGGAATGCTATAAAATAGTGCAAAATAAGCAATTTTATTAACGTGTTGATATTCTTAAGAAGAATAGATTATGTTATGCATGTTTAAAAGTTGGTCATAGTCGTCGGGACTGTAAGTTGCCTGCTAAATGGCATATATGTAATGGCCGACATCCTACTGTATTACATGTAGATGTCCGAATTCCATCTAGGCTCACAATGTCACAATCTTTCCCTTCACCTTCAGACCAGTCCTCGCAGTATCCTAGTCGTCAAGTAAATACTCGCCTTGATGTTGGTTCTTGTCCTCAAAGTGAATTCAGTGCTACGGGGGCTGGTGAGACAACTATGGCGGTCATTCCTGTCAATATATATCTACGTGGTAAATTTAATGTGGAGATGACATTTGTATTTTTTAACACGGGGAGCAACCTGTCTTTTTGTTTTGCCAAGCGACAGTTGGGTTGTAAAAGAAATAGACACAAACTTACTATGAACACAATGGGTGAGAGGTATAGTATGTACACCAATGAGCTCAAGAATATTACAATATGTTATCTCCAGCAAATGTATTCCATTACTCTCCCCCACAGAATCAGAGACATTAGTGATCAACTTCATGATATCACGTCGCTCTCCATCAGACGTCGGCAACGTACGACTGGCGGGCCGAATCCGGCCTTCGACATTATTTTGGAATTTAGAGTATTTGTGAAGTATGACATTCCCACATCTCTTTTAACTCATTTACATTTTGGGTACGGTCATCACTGACCGAGTAATTATCAAAACAACCAGTTGACTAATAACCCTTGTTAAACTCTCATTTGCAATAGGCTGGTGGTCCTTTTCGTAGAGATCGACAATTTTCGGCAAATTGGTCGACCATTAAGGAGCTGACTTGTTTTTTAAGTTCTCTTTCGTAATAACGGTCATCGGGAGCAGATATTTGTAGTGTTTTATTCTATCAAATACCTCGTTGGGTCCCATACTAATATAATATTTGATAAAAACCAAATACTAGTTTCTGTTTTTGACATTTTAGAAAAAAATAAATAGTTAGTTGCGACAGAAGCATAATCAAGAGTGAACTGCATTGTGAGAAAATAATGAAAATAAGTAGCCGTCATCTGTCCAGAAAAGAAAAGTCTGTTTGAAAGTAACAGCCTTTCCACAAGAACTGTCATCCATCGCATAGAAGAATTGTCTGTTAATGTGAAGTCTACCCTTCAAGAACGCGCCGCTCAATTTGAGTTCTACTCTTTCGATGAGAGCACAGACGCTAAAAATACTACACAACTTGCGATATTCGTGAGAGACATCAACAAGGAATTCCACATTACAGAGGATGATGATCATGATTGATGTTTTACTGCCACTTTTGTGCACACGGTAGGCTAAATGGGCCGAGCGATTGCCCAAGGGCAATGAGACGAAGTGAAAGATGAAACAACTTTCAGATATGGCCACGCCGAGATTCGAACTCAGGTGATAGTGATCTCTTGTCCAACACGCTACCGCTAGACCACGAAGGCGCCCTACACATTACAGAGGAGTTAGTCTCCTTAATTGCAGTAAATTGGAAAACTACTAGGGCCAACGTCCAGTGAAATTGGTGATAAACGATATTGGTCTGAAATATAAGCAACTCTGTGGACTAACTATCGAGGGCGCGCCCTCAATGGTCGGACGGATAAACGGCGTCATATCCTTGATGGAGAAGGCACGATCAAACGTAAGCACAATAAACACAACAATAAAAACACATTGCATCATCCAACAGAGGCGCTGTGTGCAAAATCGCTGAAAATACAGAATTTGAAGCACATTATCGTTCAAATCCTAAACTGAAATCAGATCCTGATTCACCGACAGTTTCAACAACTGCTACTGGAAATTGACGCCGAATATGGCGATTTGTTGTATTATTATGAAATCCGTTGGCTGATGCCCCTATTCCACACAGACTAGGAGTCGCCACGAATTGATAAATTTTAGGATTCGTGAGGATTCGTGGAATTTTACTAATTTCGTGTCCAAATCGTGACCCTCTACGATTAAAATTGAATTCTTGACTATTCTTGACAATTCGTGGGAGTTTCCCTTAAGATAGGTGTAATAAGGCCCTCACCCCTGCTTGGACATCAGTTCCAAAATGGATGTTCAACGTAGAGCAGCTGTAGTACTGGCTCTGGAACTGGAATATCGACACCAGCTTTTGATAATAACTAGAAGAAGACTGCTTCGAAGAAGAAGGAGAAGAGCCCCCAGGTGGTGTGTTAGACCGTGGCTGACACCAGCTAGAAGGCTAGAATATGGTCATTACAACAGACTGATGCAGGAGCTGAGGGTGGAAGATGAAAATGCCTACGAATCTATTACAATTTAGTTACGATGCTTAAGAATGCACTACGAATTTGTTACGAATTAACTACGATTTTGGGGAATCGGGACTTCGTGGCCAAAATTTTGAACAGCTCAAAACTTTGCCACGAATTCCCGATCGCTCAAGAGTTGAAAGAACTGATGACGAATAAATACGAATAAATTAAGAACCTCACGAACAGATCACGATTCATCTACGAATCCAATTTTTTTTCATTTCGTGGGAATCGTGGTATGTGTGAAATAGGGGCAAGAGCAGAGGGGCCATGCTTCACCTCATCTATGCCTTTCGAAATGAACTCGCCGCGTTTGTTGCACAAAAGGGGTTCGATGTGCGAAAGTTGTCAGCATGGTTGTCAGTTTTGGCATTCTTGGTAGCCATTTCAAAACATATGAATGTATTGAACATAAAATTACAGAGCAGAGACCAGCTAAGCAACAAACTATTTGAACACATCTGCGCATTTGAGGTGAAGCTTCATCTGTGGGAGGGACGACTCAAACAATGCAATAATGCACATTTTCCAACGTTGTCTGCAAGTCAACCTATTGAGGCCCCCACCTATGATAATTTTGTTGGGCTTCTGCGAGAACAATTCAATCCTCCATTTGCAGATGTCCGCGCCAACAACCAGCCTTTTGTATTACTTGCAACTCCGTTCGCAGTAAACGTGGACAGTGTTGTCGTTCATCTGCAAGATGGAACTGATTGATTTGTAATGTAACACTGACTTGAAAACCAAGTTGACTGAACTTGCGAGTTTTACCAACATTATGTTCCAGCCAGGGTTGGGGTAATCGTAATCGATTGTAATCGATTACATGATATCAAGTAATCGTAATCGCCATTTCCAGATGCAATGTAATCATAATCGTAATCGTAATCGATTACATCGCAAATGTAATCGTAATCAGCGATTACTTTCATGATTACACACTGCGTTTGATTATTTACCATTTTATATCATACCAGAGATTTGGTTTGGTATGTTAGGCAAAAGATAACAATATAACTGATTTACTCATTGACCGACTGCTGTCTTATTCATACACATGACGATTTGTCAGTTTATTTGTTAAATAGAAATGAAAATAAAACGTGTTG
Organism: Paralvinella palmiformis; assembly: GCA_025642065.1. Classification (NCBI taxonomy): domain Eukaryota; kingdom Metazoa; phylum Annelida; class Polychaeta; order Terebellida; family Alvinellidae; genus Paralvinella; species Paralvinella palmiformis. Next base: position 382,704 of record JAODUP010000013.1, on the reverse strand, counting down.
AAACACTGCTTCAGATGTTGCCGATATTATAAGCTATATAAACAGGCAGTTCAGATTAACTCGTGTTGTTTTAACCCGGTTAAGCCAAAGCTAGTAACACAGCGAGCAATCGTGTATGGCTTCTTTTTGACACTGTCATTTTAACTCCAACTCCAAACGACCCTGATTGGCCAGCAGTCGGATGACAAGCAGCCAATTAAATTAACGCACGCGTTAGTGAATATAAACAAGGCTACAAAAATAGCATTCCCATCCCCCCCCCCCCCCCCCCCGCTTGAGATCAAATGTCGAATTAAGGAGTTGGGAGGTGTCGAGTTATAAAAGAAGAAAATACAATTTTAAAGCATAGCAATAATTTAAGACTGAAAAAATGGTCCATTTACAGAGGTGGTCAAGTTACAGAGGGGGTCAGCGTTGGAGGTTTGACTATATTCTAATTATCCTATATATTATATAGACCTTACTTGGCTATAGTCACGCCACACATGATGCATTTCATTCCTAAGTATACATTTCACAAATATTCAAACAATTCCATTGATATTGTTTGCACTAATCTCAGTTATCTCTTTAAATACCTGTACATTCATACCAAATAAATTACTTGCTCCTTTGTTCTATGGTGAATATTGATCTCAGAAATTTTTAAACAAATCAATATCGTACAATGGCGTCTGCATGGTTCTTACAAAAAGCCACGTGTAAACATCGTAGCATGTTTATATCGGTATCATACAATTAACTGAGTGAATATTGATGAAGAATCACATACATGTTTTTATTATATACATTGTAATCATGATTGATTATCGACACCAGCTTCTGATAATAGCGAGAAGACTGCTTCGAAGAAGAAGGAGAAGAGCTGGAGGGCTATAATATGGCCATTACAACAGACTGATCCAGGACCTGAGGGTGGAAGATGAGAATGCCTTTGCCAACTATGTGAGACTGCCACCCCACATGTTTGATGATCGTAATCGATTACATTCAAAATGATGGTAATCGTAATCATAGTATTCTCAAGTAATCGAAGAACAAGACACGTAGTAAAGTCACTGAAGTCACATTTCGAGGGTACTCTGAGGCTTGCAACAAGCACACATTTCACACATCAGTGGTTGGTGAAAACTTGTTAAGACTAGTCGCAAATTCTTCTAAAACAACTCTCCCCCTATTATCGTACACTTACGCTCTAGGAAATAAGGAATAAGACGTGAAAACTGTATATATTCATTATTATGCTATTAGAAGCCGCATATCAGTTCATCAATAGGAATTTCATGTAGATAAAATATGTCTTGATCTAGTCTACATATAATTGATAATTATTGCATTATAATCTTGTGAATTATACTGTTGTGGAAAAAAGTATAGTTCAAACCTTGAGAAAAGGTGACTTTTTGAAAGAATAAACGATTTTTTTAGTGCATGTATCAGTAAATTGCGGGAGCTGTTGTTGTCATGCATCAACCAAATTAATTACATTATTATGAATAACGTTTCACATCTGTCTTGATGGACGCTTTTTAGATCTTATTTATTAAGATGGTGAATGTTTCGAAGTTAAATTTGGTATGTCGTCGTGCGCAATACAATAATCTAGAGCTAGTTATAGGGAGCTTGATTGTTAGCTGTTAGAGGGAAATCTCAAAAACTATATACTAACTCTATCACTTCCTACCATAGGGAGAAATGAAACCACACATCCATCTAAAATGGCCTCAAAAGGAAGGTTAGCCACTGGACAGATGTACAATACCAGCTCCTACTACATCAGGCTGATGAGGTATGTAGCTCAGTGCTGTCAGTGCTATGGTGAGTTTCTTCATTATAGCAATGGCCTCTATTGGTCACACAAGACTTTTGTTGGAACTAGGTCTTGTAAATATGTATGGAGAAGGTTTTTAGGGACAATCCAGTAAATGAGACCATAGAACGGATTCTCATAAGGCCATGTGCTGTTTTCCTCCTGTAGGATATACAAGCCTTCATTGTCGGGGTTTGAAGATATAGTGTCACCTTGTTTAGAGATCCCGATGCGAATAGCATGATATGTTGGCTCTAATTCTAGTCAGGATATCAGTACCCGGATCTCTCAAGTTATACATTATAAGACAGGACACCTTATAGGGAACCATCCAACAAACATATGTATGAGTTAGATTCCAACTTTCAACCTGGAGGTTTGTAGCACAATGGTTCTAACCACCGCGCTAATGGACCGTCCTGTACTCTTGATTAGGTATAAATTAAGACTGTGCTGCAATGTGCTCCATATGTAGTGCTACTTGTCTTGATTATAAAACCTTCTCGGTAATTAATTATACTACACCATATCAACTGCTTTTCTGAGATCGAGAATCACGAGTAAAAGGTGGCATTTTTGTCAGTTGTCTGAGTGGCGATATAGAGCCCGTAACTAGTACGTTGACGATATATGAGCATGAGGCATTGGTAAAACCATATTGCAGCTTCCTCTGACTTTTCAGCATGACATGTTTGAGTGCCTTCGATTCCCCAATAGTTATCGTTTTCAGCCATTTTCTTACCCTTCTTAGGAATGGAAAGTAGGTATGAGGATAGAAACTATTTTGGGATCAGACCTTTGAGTAGTATATGGCGTCGAAGAGTTACACACGTGGGTCTGGTATTTCCAGATCATGACATTCACCCGCCTAAGATGATTGATGTTCTACGGCCACTTTTGTGCACACGGTAGGCTAAATGGGCCGAGCGACCTCCAAAGGTAATGAGACGAAGTGAAAGACGAAACAACCTTCAGATATGCCCACGCCGGGATTCGAACACCGGTGGTAGTGATCTGTGGTCCAACACGCTACCGCTAGACCACGGAGGCGCCCCATTCACCTGCCTAAGACTTTCTCTCTGGAAACGACATCGGGAATGTGGCCTGGCCACCATGGTTATGTATTTTCTCATCTACAAGAACCTTAGTGTCATCAGCTAATAATACTAATATTGGCCGAAATGGCAGTTATTTTACGTGGCTTAAATACCTCAAATGAGGGACACGTATATGGTCTGTAATTAGTTGCTTCACCTCGGGGACTAAATCTAAATAAATTTAGAATTTACAATATATGGCATATTCGGCGGAGAAAACCTTGCCAGTTGCCTGGTTGGATGAAAAACTCCTCCTACTATAGTGCCACGGCCGGGATTCGAACATTGGAACTCTGCATAGCATGCCCATGAGTAAGTAAGTACGTCCCCGGCTCTTACCCACTAGGCCATAGATTCAGTATATTTCTGAGATGAAGGCAAGATTGAGAATCTCAAATACTGAACAGAAGTCACAGTGAAGGATGCCATTTTCACAAGCTGAAGGGTGTGTCTGGTGTGATTTTTCTCTGGTGATCGATCAAGTTATGAAAAAGCTTATGATTTTAGCAAGATGTACTCAATTAAGATGTCTGCGTGAATTTGTAATTGTATTTCAGCGTCGTCTTGACCCTGGGATCGACGGAAATGGGGACTAAGCTTCCTTCCTGGGGCTTCAAATAAGTCATTTTGAAGGTGCGGTCTGCCTTATGCTATTGTTTTATTGAAATTATTTTATATGCCATTGCTCTAGATACAACACCTTTCCAAGCTTTACAATACTTGCATTGCATGGTTTCAAGTTGTCGAAATTATTGCCTTATATAGTGGAGCATATCGCAAAGTGTGTCACACCGAGTGATACTGAAAGAGAAGTCTTGACGGGTGAGATAGTGACAGCGGATAGAGAGCCATCTGGATCAAAGATAGTGTCGTGATATAAAGGGAGGTCACAGTCACTCCACCTGAGAGTACTTGTTTGACTTGATTTTTTTATATTTGTTATTACAAAAAATGACAACTTATACTTTGTATTTAGTGCCAGTGATATGGTGTTATATGTCCTTAATATATATATATATATATATATATATATATAAACATAAATATCCGCCAATATTTTTGGTTTGAGGTTAGAACATATAGTCAGTGCATGGTTGAGTAACCTTCATCAATGCGTATAGTATTTACAGGTTAGATAATAGACCCATTGCATGATGACGTCAAAAACCAAAACAAACCTCTGGAATAGTGATCAGGTAAACAAAGTGCGAGTGGGTCACTCCAGGGGGCAACTTTAGAGTCTGTAGATGTTTCTGTTATCAATCAAAGATGTATTAAAGCCTCCCAATTCAGTAAAATGATTCCACATGAATCGCTGAATTTAATATCTAGCATTTATAAGATGTAAACCAAGCATAGAGTGGCGCAGCATAGTGAATGACCAAAGAACTAGCAAATATTAATCGCTATAGAAGTTTCACCGAAAGGTGGCGCAATGCCTTTACCGATTCCAAGTAACTGAAATGACGTTTCTCAATAAAATAGTTCTCACAAGTCTCATGAATAAATCACTATTAAATTGAACTTTGGTTTCATACTGGTAATCATAATACTGATACAATATTTCATTATTTAACTTCCACTGAATAATTCCGGATATATCGGAATAATATGGCGTATTAATACATCGTCCGAACTACATTATTACAACAACAAGCCACCATTTTCCTTGAGAAGTGGGGAAATCTGAATGCTTCCTTGTTGGTTATCTGGTGTTGTTTACTTTATCATGCAATAACAGATATAAAGAAAACCAGACAAAATGAGGGTGAAACTAAATCCGGTTAATTCCAAGGGATTCAGATGTTGTTTCTGCTGTCATGTCAGAACTGGCACCATCTTGCTGGGCATTTTGGTTCTTGTGAGTATGACTGTCAATAATCATATAATGACGTTGTTATATCTACCCTATCATTATCACTATGAGTATGGATAGTCAATTATAAAGACATAAGATCTAGTATGAAGTATAATACAGTATGGCTGGTACTTATATTTTTCTATTACGTAAATTCTTTTGCCAAACAAAATTCCAACAAATGACTTCAGACTTGAGCCAAGTTGAGGTAGCAATTTCAACATTGTTACATTCCACAACTGCACAAGGTGACAAGCCTCCAATCCAAAAATGTGGCTGAATTTCAATTTGAATCATGAAGAGACAGTATTTACCAACGACAGTGATTCTAAGTTGTTTAGAATGAGAATTCTTCCTAGATCTGTAGAAGCTAATTTTTATTTTATGGTTACAAATTCTTGAGTGAGGTTTATCAAGTATGATTATAATCATAATGATAGTCCCATTTTGTTCTGCTGTATATTCATAATATTGTGATATTAAAAGACTAGACTAGAGTTGACTCTATAATTATGGAAAATTGTTTAGATACACATCTAATTGACACTGAGAGTAGAATACAATTGAAATACATGGGATAGTTGTGTTATCAAATCACTGTTATACCTGGGCCCATTCTAATCCAATGAGTGTTGCTGCTATAGGTACATCAAATTATATTTTGATTGTTTTTCACATGACTGCCTTTATTTACAATACCTTGCCAGCTAGATATGAGATGATACACGGCTAGAAAAATATTTCTATATCTCACTGTCACAAACCGAACAAATTCCTTACTAGCCCAACAAAACATACTAAACTTATGTCACTGGTTTCACTAGACTAGTAAGTGGTAGCAGTAGATCTAGATAAGAATTAGAATGAATAACAGTTGAGTGTCGTGATTTGTTTTACACCATAACCCCCCCCCCCACCCCCTTCACCAAATAAATATTGCTAGATCATGTCACGGTTGACATTGAGATCATTAAGTAAATAAGTGCTATTTATTTGCCGTGAACAGTGACAAGTCGTTAGTTGGCTCTGCTTGTGAAAACTGGTGATAATATTAAATATGTGATATGGTTACATTAAATTTCAAGCAACATATATTTCAACCGTACTAGTGTACAAAACAATTAAAGACCATACTGAATAATATTGGACAACTGATTAAGCCGAACTGACAACTTTCTATGAAACAAGGAGAATGTTATCAACCAGGGCCGGAAAAATCATTAGCCCATACTTTGTTGTTGGGCTAGTGAGTAGTCTAAAACACTAGCCCAACTGGGCTACTGCCATTTTGAGGCAAGATTGACTTAGTAACTATCTTTTTTTTATTCAGCTTGGTGAGTTGATCAGTCTGGCAGGCCTTCTGGTGATGATGTTACATCCAGAAGTGCTCCAGATGCCACATGATGTAACCATCTTAGCTGATCCCCAGCTCACTAATGCCGGCAATGATTCATTCCTCACTTACAACTGGATTAGGACACGGCAGGCCGATAGTCGTAAGTTGAATCCTCTTTACTGAAATGTGGTATGTTTAAATTTGTGTGTGTATGTTTATCATATATATATATATATTGTGTGTTGTGAGATATAGAGATTTTGTTCAGACCATGATAGTTAATAAGGCATTGTAATAATAATAATATAAATTTAATCATGTACCTGTAATTCAATGGCACTGTGCAATGATACAAAACCATTTAAGTCTCACAATCTATACAATGCGTTGTATAACTGTAAGTCATACTTTTGGATCTAATACATTCTTAGTCAGTGATTGGTAGAACACTGGCAATAAATCTGTATTCAGTTGATATATGTCCTCAAGTTTAGTCTATGTCATTTAGACAATTTGACGTTTGTTGTTGATAAATCATAGTTATATTGTATGCATGTATTTCATACTCCATGAATGATAGTAGTTATAAATAGACATCGGATCTCCTCTAAATTGGTGGTTCCAGTTCAGCTCAAATTGTTTGTATTAGTTCCAGTTCCAAATCAAGCTGATCTTAGGGTTCTTATTATGACAATCACCTGAGTCAGATATGTAAAGTCAGTCATCTGTATTATAAATTGGAAGTTTATCATCGTGGGAATATTTTGGGGTCGAGATACGTATACTTTTAACAAATCAAATTCAGCATAAGTGACTGTATAAAGTAATATCATAAATAACAGTTCCAGTTACAAGTTTTCTAAAGTTTCAGTTCTATTTCCAGAATGGATTTCATACAATACTAGTTAGTATGTGTTATGGTGTCATTATCATCACGTAATGCTCTATTTTTGGTGATGCCATGATTAAATTTTTTCATTGACAGAAGATAATTTCTTTGGCTTCCTGTTCTTGAGTGGAATGATTGCTGTATCGAGCATGCTGGTCTATGGAGCAATTATGGTAAGTTGGATTTGTACATATGCTGTTCTGGCACTCACTGATAAAGTGATTCTCTTATAGGATCCTATGGTGGGAGTGTTTGTTGAACGCGCAAGTGCCAACACTATTTGAATTCGGTGTGCTGTTCAGTTTATTTATGTAACTGGAGATGTTAAATGAGTGGTTAAGTTAAGCTGATATTGCCTTCAGTTTGTATTGTGTATTATGTCTTTTGCTATTAAAAGGTCTAAATTCATTCTGGTATTCACATGGTTGGCTTAAACCTCATATTTGTCACATCACAAGAGACATCATAGGCGGCAAACAAATGCCGGTATGTTCCGAGTTCATCTTTTTAATAGTGAATTTGGCCATTTTTGTCAGGTACAGAATAGAAATATATTTAACGTTGCATTGCATTTGGATTTCAAAACAGAGCAGTAATAGGAAGTCTGTACACATGTGTTCTAATATATTCAAATAGGAAAATAATACCAAGATATTTTGGTGAAGTGAAATTACTGGAAAGTATATAATGACAGTTGGACTAGTGAGATCAAAACAGAGATTGACGTCGCTCAGCTTGACATTAATAAGACTTAGCATTGCATTTATATTAGCTATGCATTTCCATCTGATAGTAAAAGAAATCGAAGTATTGTACTGTATGTAAAATCAAATTGTGTCCTGGGTCAGTGCCAGAGTAACAAACCAAATAATAAGGAGGTGCGAATTTTGGGGGAATCCCGTTTATGGTAAACCAAGATCTCAACAACCTTTGTTACCTAATACAAATAATTGACATATATGTGACTGACCATAGAATTGGCCTGTTTGGTCTTTAAGTGTTATATTACCACCGTTGTTTATGATAATGTTAAATCAATGGTAATTATTTCCTGTTTATCTACAAGGGTCGACCTGGTTATCTGATGCCGTTTTTCTGTATCCAAGTGTTCAACTTCTGCATGACTTGCCTAAGTGGCATTGGTTATTTCTCTTATATACCAAACATCAAACAGTGGATTGAGTCACAGGTAGGATGTGTACATGTGAAATAGAGTTGCCATAATTCTGCATTATGTTAACATGCGTTGATGTTCCGATATGGTGTTATTAATTTTATACCTATAAAACAATCGAATGTCAAGATAACAGAGTACATTTCATAAATGATGAACCTTTATTAACTTCTGGATTTATCTGTGAATCAGCTATTTCCTTAGTTTGTCTTATCTTTCATTTATGTGTTTTATATAATCTGGATATTAACTTGTTTTATAGCCTGGCATGCCATGTGTCAAGGAGTGGCTGCTGTCAATGGATAATGACTGGTTGATGCTCATCTCTGTACTCAGCTTTGCGCTGGTTCTCTTTGTTGAGGTCAGTATTGATGTTGTGATTGATATAGTATAAATATTATATTTAACTTTCACTTTATGACCAAGTTAACAATGGGAGAAGTTCCGATGCAGAAAAGAGGGTGCTTCCATAGGGCATTGGTTAGAACATTGCTCTACCAAGGTTGAACAGCCACTCATTCACTCCAGTATAGATAAATCAGGATATAGAATTATTGTAATTGCTGTACATCTGACATAGGGTCAGTTTCATTTGATTAATTCCATAAATAAATCTACCAATTCCAGAATTGGGATCTGTATGAGTAGATACCTGAAGGTGGACAAATTGCAAAAAGGAGAAAACACTATTTGGAGTAAAGTCTTAGCAAAAAAATTAATTTTTTTAAAGACAGAGTTAAATAGTAAATTATTTTTTGGGACAATTCTAATTCCAGCTTGTAAGCAAATTCCAGTTCCGAATTGACTCGATATCTGCAGTAGGCAGTCTCTAACATTGGAGCATTAATTCTAGAATCCAGTTGGTTTTGGAGTCCATATAATAATAATATAGTATTTTATGTAGCGCCTTATTCAACTTTAATTGCTTTAAGGCGCTTTACATTTAAAACATATTCTGAGCTCATATAGCTCAATTACATTTCGTACATAATAAACTGGTTTAAAAACATTTTGTTCTCTGGCAACTCTTCCAGCAAACATGCAACATTAGGGGATATATTCCCTGGTTGGTCCATATTGCCAAATGCTATACAAAAACCTGTGTTGATTATAGTGCTGCATATATCATCCTTGATGGCTCTATCTCAGGAATATCATGATTTATGTGTTGTTTTAACATCCATAAACATTTATCCTTCATTAGGTACAGATCACAAATATTTGTGTATCTTTTAAAAAAAAATTGAGATGTTCCCTCCAGATATTTAGGATTATTTGGAAAAATATCCATATAGCTGCTAAATATTTAGTGTATATTTTATGTATAAATTCATATTTTGCCTATACTATCTTGCTCCATTATAACTTGCAATGATCTATGTGCATTAATGGTGGAGGAGGTGCTATAATATGCCTTTTGCCAGGCCATTTTCTCACATGTTTTCTCCTTTTGCTAACATGAGAATAAACAGGTCATTCCATTTCACCCAATTTTCTATATCAGCTTTTTTTTAAACACACAAATACATCTTTATGGAAAATTTTATGGGCAAATGCTTTCTGAGATATTGACCCCTAAAAAGGGGCCATGACCCCATTTCTACCTATGCAGAAGCCAAAATTGTGTAGCCAATCTTATTGTAAATGCCTAATTTTGAGTCTTATTTCATATTTCCAGGGTTATTCAAGCTTGAACATGTTGAAATTGTTTAGGAGCCTGTATAATGTTTGATGTAACAGTTGGCCATGTTGAAAATTGTTGAGGTCTTTTATACTTTGAATGATATTTCATATGTATGTTAACTTTATTTTCTCACAATTTCAGCTTCTGCTCAAAAGTGCTTCATGTAGTTATGAGTTCAAAGAAACCTATTGAAAGTCAAACTTTTCGTATGCAAAAATTAGCATATTGACACAACAGTGTATGATTCACTTAGCTTTAGTCTTGCAATCTTTTCCAGATTCTTTCTGTTGGATTAAGATTTTAGTTTTTGCATCTTCTAGCTTGAAAGCTATCATTTTTTGTCATACATTCAGTATGGAATCATAGCAGCGTTATAAGGAACTATTTTCTCTATGTGTGACTAAGAACATGTAAATGATAGCTTTGAATTATTTTATGGGAGGAGCCCCATACATTGGGTGGTTGTGATTGGATTATTAGTGTCACATGAATAGATTAAATCATCCACATGAATGTATGTTTGTTTTTGCTCCAATTAAATATTCACTTCTCATGCTTAGAGCAGCTACCAGACAAGCTGTGTAATGTTCTGGATTATGACAAATACAGACTTGTAAAAGTATTTTCAGCACAATTACTGTGGAAAATCACTGAAAGTGGAAAGATCTGCATTTCAAATATTTCTTTGATATACTGGACTCCTTTATAGTAGAGCCAGACTGTGTTTTATAAAAGAAACAGTTTGTCACAGTTATATATATTTTGGAAAGGTTTACTAATGCTGCAGGAAAAACAAATGTTGATCAGTTTGTTCCAGGCATTACTGGCCATTGGTATAAAGTTATTTAGACCACATCTAATCCAGATACATGGTATTAATTTTATGCCACTTCTGTTTGTTTGTCATAATTTGTGCGACATCTTTCACCACCAGCTTGTTCCACCAGTAGGTCAGATATTGTTTGCAGAATGTCTTATTGGAGAAATATTTGTAATCAAGCTGTTAGTACTTTAGCCATGAACCATCTGTAAAACAGGTTGATAGTTTTGTGTTTAGTATTAATGGGGTGTGCTGCATTTTGAGAAAATCATGTAGCATCCAGATATAGGATGGAGTATGCATCTGTGTTATAAAACACATCGACGATGTGAACCAGAATTTGTTTATTTGTGTTCCAAAATTTAGGATCATTGATCAGTTCTGGAATTGGAATTATTTGAAAATTAAAGTGGAAATGATTAAATCTACCAATCAAATTACAGTTTATCATTTAACTCAATACAGTATGTTGAATTTTTTTAGATAAAAATATCTTTAAATAGATCCCAGAATAGTAATGAGATATCGAGGTAGAATTGTCATTATTGGCTCTTTTAAAATAATATGAAATGAATAGTAGGCAAGAAGTAACCAGTAGTAACTTGGGGTTGGGGGTTGTATGCCTAGTTGTCATGAACATGGGAATTGGAAATGAAGACAATTTGACTTAATGGAATTAGAAGATACTAAATTGTTAGTATGAACACATCCATTTCTACCAGGGGCGTCTCCATGGTCTAGCAGTAGCGTGCTGGACCACAGATCACTACCACCCATGTTCGAATCCCGGCATGGGCATATCTGAAAGTTGTTTCGTCTCATTACCTTTGGAAGTCGCTCGGCCCATTTAGCCTACCTTGTGCACAAAAGTGGCCGTAAAACATCAATCCATTTCTACCATCCATGTAATGTATATGATCCAGTATCCATGATATTAGTACAGGTGTTGTCAATTATTATTTGAGTGATGTATTGTTATGCAGAGTTGTCCATGAAATGAATCATGATCTTACTCATTATTTAATAACTTCTGCATATTTAATTGTCAACTAGCTTCTTTAATGGGACATATAACAAAACACTGGTTATGAGGTCATTTATTAAGGATCTGATCTTTTTCAATAGATAATAAATTATTAGATTCAATGAAATAATATTATAGGATTTGTAGGACACTTGAAATCTTTGAACCTGGAAAACCCCTTTAAATCTGTAATTACCAGAATGCCATTGACAATACATTTTCTTTTTGTGACTCATCATTTTGTATTCAGTCACTAAAACTGCTTTAGTTCACTGATTTCTGTCTATTAAAGGGTTATTATCTGGGATTGAAAGCCTTGAGAAAATTGTATTTTTATTCTGGAAAATCCACTTATTTTGCACTTAATATCCTGGGTAAACCATGTAACATATATTTTCCTCTCTGCTTGAAACTTACACTATCTTCAGGATTATATGTGGCCGTACCTGTCTTCCACTTAACTAATATTAGATCTTTCTTTATAGAAAATGAATTATTCAAACATCTGTATGTATTCATTTTGACAGGCTTACCTTATTGGTATGGTGTGGTCTTGCTACCAGTATCTGATACAGTGTGAAAGAAACATTGCCCAAGGCACAGTGTCTGCTAGGACCTACAGTGCTGACAGGACTGAGGACACTGAGGTATTGTTCTAGGTTTTAGCATTTCCAAACAACCATTTTTCCCATAATCTATGCTGATAACATCAATCTGTAACTACTTCTGTGTACAGATCTATAAACCTTGTATTTGTCACAAATTTACCCTGGGCATGGTCTGGGCACTTGTGCTTAGGTATCCTTGTCACTAGAAAATATGCCCGCATATAATGCGTCATACTAACAAATGAAAACTGCATTTGGGATTACCTTATGTGCCTGTTTATCATGGAAAACTACCTAACATAAATTTAAGACGAGGCACAACTGAAGCTTTGAGACTTAATTTTTATAACTTGACCAGTTATGTATCATCTAAATAAGTAGCGAGTTTTTGGCTTATTTTGGTATGCAGATGTAAAGATATTGCTCACAATATGTTAAGATCTGCTTGGTTATATTGCTAGCCTTGAGAGCGTGGATGTGGTCACACACCTTCATTTCTTACTTGCTGCTTTATTCTAATATAGCTGATTGTTATTTATAAACAGTACTGTCAGCTGAGAACTCATCAGATAGACAGGGTTGATATATTTGCATCATTAGGCTTTTTAGTGATTACTTGTTAGTTGTTTATTACAAAATTAAATTGAGAATTGAAAATGTGCTTTATTAAATCGACAATGTTACTGCTATTGTTATTCTACAATAGTTATAAAGCACTACAGTTTGGTGTTGTGGTTTTGTTGATATTTGTGATAATGGTTCCAATAATTCTGTTTGTTTCACCAGATCTCGTTTGTAATTAGTACAATGTTTTGAAGATATGAATGCTGATATTTTTACCAAATTATTTCAAAACACAACGCCATTAGGTGTTGGCAAATGCCAACAGTTTGTATCCGAGGAGCTGTCTGTGTAGAATCGTAATACTGTCTCCTGTTCTTTCAGATGCTGCTACCACCCAAGTATGAGGACGCAGTACGTATGGCATCTGAGGAGCCACCGCCTCCTCCATATGCTAACTAATCATTGGCTGATCTGCCTGCATTCAAGTGGCTTGCCACTGCTGCATTATCATCTTCAGTCGTACGGATTTGTTTTCCTCCCAGAAGCTGGTTTAGTCTACTTTGCAATCTCTTCACCATCCCTCAAAGTACTAGATTATATTTTGATGAGAGATTAGATGAAATCATAATCTGAAACGTGTCTGTAATCCTCTATTTTATTTTTTATTTTGCTATGGATGGTGGTGATGCTCTTAACTGAGAGGGTATTTAAATAGGTTACTTTGATGGGAATGGATTTGATATTTTGTTGATAGTCATCGTAGGTAGTGCATTTACAATAATTTTGTTGTGTATGTGCAGATATTAAATGTGGCTCATTGTCCTTTTAATCATCATTGTGTTCTGCTGGGTGTTAGATAGTACAGATATAAAATGGTTGCATTTTGGATGATATCGTATGAAAATGGTGTGTTTTATGCCCTCTACTAATGTACCAATGTAAAGAAATTGAGACGGCAGACAGATGGACAGACTTGCATGCACACACACAGACGATATGTTTTATTCAAGCTACTAACTGTTGGCTAATTGGTTGTACATACTGTGTGATATATTTCTGTGATATCTCTCTTAGAAGCACAATCATTGGCTGTTGTTTTGGCATTTTCACCTAAGCTATGCTTGTAAGAAGCTCAGCAGTTTCAATATCTTCTTGCCATCAAAACAAAATGGTAGAGTTAACATCGAGCATTTCCAGCATGTACACAATATGTGTGCTGTGATTTTAGTTAATTAAACAGCATTAGCACAAATTAAACACCGATTGAATTTTATCCAGTGGTATTATATATAGAACTTATTAACGTGTACAAGTTGTGGGAAGTATGGCTGGTAGATAAATAGTGGTAGTTGGTTGCATCGCAGTAAAAGGAAATGTATCATTGTTGTAAAGCTATTTATTGCATACCCTTTGTTACAGTTATGTGGTATTTTGTCATATGGTCTCTGGTCTCGTGTTGTAGCATATACCCAGGCAACTCCTGATGATCAGTACTAAATAGGTTATCCTTTTTTTTTTTTTGGGGGGGGGGCTAGATTGAAATATTATTTTTGCCTCTTTTCCTCGTTTTTTTTTTCTTCTCGGACAGTGAACGAGATAATGCGCATTAACAGTGGAAGTATACTTGCATGAACACACACACACACTGCAAGGGCAGGTCACATATCCGACACAACTTGCATCCACCCGTACACACCCGAATAGTATATTTCAAACGGATATTTAAATGTCCTCGTGCTTTGTAGGAATCGTTGCCGTTTATTAGACGGAAGCAGGTCGACTCGTAGCTGGTGTAGCTTCATTTTCACATTTGTTGATTAGAATTTCTTATCCTCTTCGTTTGTATAATTGATCGACGTTTTCTTCACACAAATCATCGATGTTATTATTATCATTTAGATATGCTGGACAGTTTTCACAATTGCTCGACTATCTTACGTATGATGTCCGATGTGTTGGTACGTCGCTGACTAACTTCTTCGTTTCAATAACTATTTATAACCAAGCGTGGGAAGGGCGTTTAGATTATTACGCACTTGTAAACAGCTATAATAAATAGTGTATCACTGTTGAGGGTTGTTTGTTTCGGTTTCTTGTGTCCAGTACAGATTTCTTGATCGCCGCTTAGTAACTGTAAACCTACCCGGTTTGATATTGGAGAAGAAAATGTGAGTTTCTCGTTTCAAATCTACCAGGTGGCTGTACACTCACACAGACACACACAATCTTCTTTATTTTTAAAATGATTTTTCTTTATACCTCGCATGTTAGATCACTAGAGACTGTAATTAGCTAGAGGTATCACTGTAGACCACATGTACTCTATCAGTCTATGTGACACACACACGACAGAAAACTCATGATTTGTTGAGAGCAAGGAATTATTTAACTACTGAACAGAGCAATGACGAATTAACTCTGGGATCTGAAGTGTTTTGCGTCTATTAACAAACCATTTTTATAGTACATTTCATCTGAAGTCCAGCCTATCTATGGACAGATGACGGGCGCCTCCGTGGTCTAGTTGGTGGCACGTTGGACCACAGATCACTACCACCTGAGTTCGAATCCCGGCGTGGGCATATCTGAAGGGTGTTTCATCTTTGACTTTGCTTCATTACCTTTGGAGGCTGCTCGGACCATTTAGTCTACCATGTACACGAAGGTGGCCGTAAAACATTAATCATCATCATCTTATAGAGAGATGACCATCGTCTAGTCGCAGTAAGTTTCACCATCGTCGTGAAAACCACGGTAACATCAACAAGCGGCCCTTCCAGTAAGAATGATGCAACTTCGTGTCCTTAGGGCTGTGTTTTCTGAGCCAACTGTAACGAATTCGCAAGCAGAACCTATATCAGTACACTAGTGTATCGGAAGATGCAAATAACAAACACAAAATAATCACATGTGATTGACGAAATGATGGGTCAACATTATCATGTGTATAATACCGATATAACTACTAAATAAAAACGGTGGAAATTTCTAGAAGTAGATTTATTGATCTGGTGATGTGATATGAAACATGAATTTGAACAATGGTTATAAATGTATGAAGTATGACTAATTATGAAGTGGAATAATGGTCATCAACATATCATGGTTGTGGTAATAGTAATCGATTACATGATCTCAAATAATCGTCATCGATTACATTATAAATGTAATCGTAATCACGTACTTTCACGATTACATAAGATGTTTGATTACTTGCCATATTATATCATGCCAGAGATATGGTTTGGTGGGTAAGGCAAAAATTCACAATAGAACTGGTTTACCCATTGACGGACTACTGTCATATTTGTATACCTGCACATGATGATTTGTTCTATGAACATGAAAGGAAAATGTGTTGAAACACTGCTTCAGATGTTGCCGCTATTATAAGTCATATAAACAGGCATTTTAGATTAGCTCGTGTTGTTTTCACACGATTAAGCCCAAGCTAGTCACAGAGCCACCAAATCGTGCATGGCTTCTTTGTGACACCGTCGTTTTAACTCCAGCTGCAAACGACCCTGATTGGCCAGCAGTCAGATGACAAGCAGCCAATTAAATTAACGCATGCGATAGTGAAAATAAACAAGACTACAAGTTGACTCCCGGTCGACATACGGGATGACAAACGTAGGCATTAGACGAAGATCACAGGTCGAAGTACGGAGTTGGGATTATATATATTTAAAGCATAGCAATAATTTAAGACTGAAAAAGTGGTCCATTTACAAAGGTGGTCAACTTACAGAGGGGGTCGGGGTTGGGGATTTGACTATATTCTAATTATCCTATTTATTATAGAGACCTCACCCGGCTATAGTCACGCCACATATGATGCAGTTCGTTACTAAATACATATTACAACAATTCCATTGATAATGTTTGCACTAATCTCAGTTATTTCTATACATACCTGTGCTTTCATGGCAAATGCATTACTTGCTCTATGGTGAATATTGATCTCAGAAATATTAAAACAAATTAATTAACATTGTATAATACGTTGAATGGCATCAACATCTTTTGTACATTTTCATTTCAAGAACATACCAGAAGGTGCGTCTGGTTCTTACAGAGGAACATGTAAACACTGTAGCATGTTTATATCGGTATTATACATGTAACTGAGTAAGGTGCGTCTGGTTCTTACAAAGGAACATGTAAACACTGTAGCATGTTTATATCGGTATTATACATGTAACTGAGTAAGGTGCGTCTGGTTCTTACAGAGGAACATGTAAACACTGTAGCATGTTTATATCGGTATTATACATGTAACTGAGTAAGGTGCGTCTGGTTCTTACAAAGGAACATGTAAACACTGTAGCATGTTTATATCGGTATTATACATGTAACTGAGTAAATATTGATGAAGAATCACATTCATGTTTGTGTTATATACCTTGTAATCGTAATCGATTACATTCAGAATGAACGTAATCGTAATCATTTAAATTTAAAGATATGTGTGCTGTAAACAGTTAAATACATGACATATTGAATGATATAAACACATGATATTGAATGATGGCAGTGTAAACACCTGATATTGATTTGAATAATATGGCAGATATCACAAAGTTTTCTAATCAAAGTGGGAATTGTTCTTGGTGCACATCAGTTGTTCAAACACACGATCTCATAGGGAGCAGCGATCAGGGCATAATATTTTCACTCCAATACTGAAAAGCGTTTCAACTGCCGCAGACGATGATGAAGCTCCGCATGGTAGGCTAACAGGGCTGAGCGACCTCCAAGGGTAATGAAGCGAAGTGAAAGATGAAACACCCATCAGATATGCCCACGCCAATATTCGAACTCGGGTGGTAGTCATATGTGTTCCTTCGCGCTACTAGTTAGACCATGGAGGCATCCCCTAGGCTAAACAAAGAACTCGCTCAGTTAAGGGATGTAGATCGTACTGTGCCCTAGAATAGAAATGCCCACTTCCTTTTGTAATTCATCAACCGCTAAATGACTATAGCGCGATGGATTACTTTTGGCCATAAACACCAACAGAATGGAGGTTTTGTATTTTTAATTACCATTTCACACAACAAAAGGTTGCACCGATCAAGATAAATGGCATTCAGCTGTTGTAGATTTAGTTCACTCCATTATTGTGATAAATTACTATCGCTACAAAGCCAATAGCTGATGAACTTGGGAGGCGTTGTATAATAGGCTCAGCGTTTCCTGAAATAAGGGTTCTAAAGAAAATCCTCCATACCGGCATATAACAATAATGGTCGAAATGGCAGTTACTCTTTACGTGGCGTAGCTAGCTCAAATGAGGGCGACGCATTTGGTCCCGTAATTTACTGCTTCAGCACGGGGACTAAGTCTAAATAAATTTAGAATTTGCAATAGATGGGATATTTAGCGGAGAAAACCTTGCCAGTTGTCTGGTTGGATGAAAAACTCCTCCTACTATAGTGCCACCGCCGGGATTCGAACCTCCGACCTCCCGCACAGCATGACCATGAGTAAGAAAGTCCCACGCTCTTACCCACTATACATAGGCCATAAAGGCCTCTCTCACTCTTCTCTCTCTCTCTCTCTCTCTCTCTCTCTCTCTCTATATATATATATATATATATATATATATATATATATGACATCTATATATTGTTCTGACAACTCAGAAACTATTTTAGTCCGGCGTCCTCACGGTGGCGTTGGATGGATTTGTAAACATACACCAAATATGACATTATAAAGTTATTGATATTGATAATGAACGAATTAGTGGTAAACATTAATAGCTACAGGCCAAGTGCCAATCATACGAGTATATTTACCTTTTTATGACGAGTCTGCCGATCAGATAGAACTATATACCCATACATGTTAAGTCTTCCGCATTCAGCGGGAGACTCCCGCAATCACATCAAATCTCCCGATCTCCCGCAATTTCAACGAAACCTAAGTGGAAAAAAATCCACCAGTGTGTTAACCGCCGAGGTCAAGTTTGCGCAATTCGTTCCCGAACACAGTCTACCATTTTCGGTAGCTGATCATTTCACGAAATTGGCCAAGCAGTTGTTCCCCGATAGCGATATTGCGGGAAAGTTCACGTCGGGCCGTGTGAAGACCACCATGATCGTCAAGAAAGCGTTGGCCCCTCGTCTTGATGCCAACGTTGTCCAGCTGTGTGAGAACCACAAATTTTCGTTGCTGACTGACGAAAGTAACGACCAAGGCGGCGAAAAGACACTGGCGATACTCGTCAAAGTGTTCAACCCAGAGATCGCCAGGGCAGTGACACGATTTGTCGATATCGGTACTGGAGCGAACTTATTTGAAACGATCGACAACTGTTTCAGGTATTTACTGATTTTTTTCAATTGTAAATTTAGTGAATACGATCATTTCATAACATTTTAAATGTCTAGCTGCAATAACTGAATTATTTTGATTAGTAAGTACTAAAATTTCCTTTTTCGTATGATTTATTGACTCACATATTGCCTGAGCTTCTTATTGTTACTGCGTAAAGTGTTAAGACATGGTACTCGATGAATCCCTTGGAAAATCCATTAATATTATTTATTTATGTCACTTTATTTTCTTTCAGTACACAAGGAATCCTTTGAAAATCCAGTGATATTATTTACTTATGTCATTTAATTATTTTTCTGTACACGAGGAATCCCTTGGGCGAATCTCACCGCGTTTTCGTCGGATAACTGTGTTATGAAAGACCGACACAACTCCGTGCTATCCCGGATCAGGAACGTCCAGCCAGAGGTCCTCGACATCTGTCATCTGGCAAATCTCTGTTGCGTGTGTGATGTCAAGCAGCTGCCGATGCCAATGGAAGAGCTGCTGATTGGCGTGTATTTCCACTGTTTCTGGAGTTCTGTGACGTGGCACCTTTAAAGATCTTGAAGCACGCCAGCACACGGTGGCTGAGCTGGAGACATGTAGCGACATGGGACTATGTATGGGAATACCAGTGAAGGAGTGTCTCTGTTCTGGCCGACATGAACGTTTTTTCTTTTCTGATTTCTATTCTGTTGATCGATTTCATGTAAACTGTTGAGTAATAATAAAATTTCGTATTCATTGTCGTAGAAAGTATTGTGTTACCTTAGACCATCTGATTTATGTATAAATCCATTATAATGCCCGATTTTCCGAGACCCTTCAATTTACGTATAAAAGCCAAATTTTCTGAGACCCTCCGATTTACGTATAAAGCTCCCACATTGGCATTTCCAAAACTTAACATGTATGTATACCGAGTCTTTAAAGGTTCTCTAGTCCATGTTAGAGCTACACCAGGGGGAAGCCTCTCGTGATTGTAGGTGATATGATTATCTCTCTTCCACAGAGAGATCAGTTACCTGTCAACTCTCACCGGCTTTAGCCTTTTAATTTTCAGACTTCGATTTTGTAAAACAAATTTTGGGATAACAATATATGTATTGGTAACTTAGGGTTTAATCAACCCGTCAATTATACGTATTTTAAAGGTTTGAATCGTGTTTTTGTTCCAAGATATTTACTGCATGTATTAGTCAGTTGTTTTAGTATCTCAAATAGTCCGTTTAATACTAGTGGTCATCTGCCTGTAAAACATGTATTTTGTTATCGATACATGATGCAAAAGTGTCTGAAGATATATCTTACAACTAGAGACCGATGCTTCCTTATCTCAATTCGTCAGACAGGTCACAATGTAACATGTTTGTAGAACAAGTGACACCAAATGCAGATCAAATATTAGTGATAGACATTAACGGTGTAAAGTGTAAGAATGATGCTCTTGTCACAGTCAACAACATATATACGCATTTATACAATTTTCTTCACAGTTGTGGCTCTCAAGTTCTCAACTCTAGTTCGAGACCATCAACTTATTAAAGTTAGTCGTTGTAAAAACAGTTGGTGCAATCATGATTGCACTTTGGCTAAATCCCGTGGGTCATTTTGGTACAATAGTTGGACCTCCTGTGACACACCTCGATCGTCGCGGTCATGTATATATTTGTCGTATAAACGGCGAAAAAAGGTTTCACGAAATTATGTAAAAAGTAGACGCACGTTTAATATGCTTTTGATTATGAAATATTTAATAATCAGTTATGTGTAGTGTTTACTCCTGTGTTTGAATTTGGCACTGTACCCGATTGTTTTACGTACGGAATACTTGTTCCATTGTTAAAGAAGCTGACTTCTGAATCCTCTGTGCCTAAAAGTTATAAGTTAATAGTCATCTCCACCACATTTTCTAAAATATGAGGAATACATATACTAGAGAAATGTGGTCATTATGAACTTGATGACTCTCAGTTTGGTTTTGTATTGTGTAGAGGTACTAATATTGCAATATATATTACACGAGATGTCATATTATACTGTGTTAAACAGGGTTCTCCCATATGTCCTTGTTTTCTTGCCGGGGAAGGTGCGTTTGCTGCAATT
Organism: Paralvinella palmiformis; assembly: GCA_025642065.1. Classification (NCBI taxonomy): domain Eukaryota; kingdom Metazoa; phylum Annelida; class Polychaeta; order Terebellida; family Alvinellidae; genus Paralvinella; species Paralvinella palmiformis. The sequence goes on along the minus strand of JAODUP010000013.1, from coordinate 361,407 downwards.
CTTCAATCAATTTTATTTGATAAATGCATTGATATTTTGCCTAATGTTAGCTGGCTTTTATTATACTTCTGGTATGAAAATCTCATTACCCAAATTCGATGGAATAATGTTTTGAGTAATAGAATTCGTGTTGAGAGAGGCACTCGTCAGGAAAGTCTCTCGTCACCTTTTTTGTTTAATATTTACTATCACGACATAATGGTCGAACTTACAAATACGATTGGAGGCATTGGTATTGATACCATATCATATAGAATATCTTGTTACGTTGACGATGTTTTGTTGACGTGTTTTACAGTAACTAGTTTGGAAAGACTCATCAATGTGGCTGATAGATATATCTCTTCTCATGGTATGCGGTTTAATTCGAAAAAGACATATTGTATTATATATTTGATAAACTATTTTTCGCTGTTAAAACCCTGAATGGTCTTTAGGCGACATTATGTCAGCACAGTCATCAAATATAACGTACTTAGGGGATAATTTATCTAATAATAATTACGATCACGTTGAAACTAGAATCAGATCATGCAGTAAAGCTTTCTACACTCTGCAGTCAATCAGAATTTGCAAGGATAGTTTTACATATATTTAAGGCACAGGTGTTATACTTTCATTCAAACAACAATTAGAACTCAAACTAATTTTTTTTAAATATTTAATTGTATGTATAATTAATTACCGTTATAATTAGAGAAAAATGAAAGAAAAAACTAATTTCTAAAATAATCCAGAAGAGGATAGTCTAAATATAAACAAGAAACTATTATTAAAACAAAACCAGGCTTGGTGCCGAGCACTATGGTCACGAATTCATCATTAAAAATTAAGCCTAAAATGGAAAAGTAAAATATTAGTACACACTATGAATAGTATATGAATAATATAAGCATAAATCAGAATAAATTCAGAGCAATACTAATAGCAGCGATACAACAAGACTCGACCCAATAGCAACGACCGGTTTCGACCTATTCAAATCTTCATCAGGTTGCATAGAATGTCTCTTATATATTTGCCATTTTTAATGTGGTCAAACAAAAAGTACACATTTGTAGAATAGGAAACGTGTGTGTGTGTGTGTGTGTGTGTGTGTGTGTGTGTCGATATGAAGGGTGGTAGATATATAGGGTTGACCTCGATGCGCGTGTGTGTCTGTGTTAAAGAACATATTTAATGTAGATATAAACAAGATAACTATAATTTAGTGAAACAGTGAGGAGATGCCTACTACAGCTAGGTTCATACACTCAGTATAAGGTTAATAGATTAATTGAGAAACTATTTGGATAAATACCGAGGTACAATAGAGCAAAAGGGCATTTTCAAACTCTGCACCATTGCCTATCAAATTATTCTTTCTGGAGAACCTTCGTATCTATTTTCCATGCTTTATTTAGCACCCAAATGCAAAGTGCTCCGTTCATCTGGTTTTCACTTGTTGTCTGTTTCGAGGGTTAAAACTCATGCTGGGACTCGTGCTTTTTCAGTTGTTGTCCCTACTCTTTGGAATTCACTCCCTGAACATGCTAATTATGAAGAAGTACCATTTGTGGTACCATTTTTTCAAAAAACAGCTAATATAGCATCAAAAACCTTTTTTTTAAATATAAAATTCTCTAACAAAAAAGAAAACCTGGATGATTATGAACCACATCACATCTTATTCTAAGCACAAAAATCTCGCTATTTCTTTTTAAGGAAACGTTATGTAAAATAATATCTCCTGACGCTTTCAATATGTTGAACAGTTTTTTTCCTAATACAACTCCAGCAAAACAATTCTTAGCCCTTGTACATCAGTAAACCAAACGAGTATTTGCTAAAGTAGATCTCAGCCGAGACTGGAACAAACTTTCAGGAATGAAGGCTCGGTTAGATCTCACCACACACACACACTTAATTAGGCCTAATTGTTATTAATATGTGCATTTTGACATGTTTGGCTTCTTCAGGGATAGCCATAAAAGCAAAATTGTAAAAAGTATTTATCTTCGATTGCCTTAATAAAAACGTTTGTTTTGACTACCGTTGCAGCGCTTCGTTCTAAATATAGAATACAACGGCTAACGCACACTCACCCACGCGCGCACGCGCGCACAACACCACTCGCATCGTAAAATTGTGTTGTTCAAATAACCAGCTATATACAACTGGAGGAAACCATATTTAATTTCAGTATAAATCAACCTTTTTTGTAATTGTAAGAGTCAGAAGATTGTTGCTGCTACATCCTCAACTGTTTCGGATACGATAACGGCTTATATACATCTTAAATGACTGTACATATTCCAATACAATATATCTATCATAGTAGACATTTCAGATATGCGTAAGATGGTTTGGTGATTTGTGTTTTACGGCCACTTTTGTGCACATGGTAGGCTAAATGGGCCGAACGACCTCCAAAGGTAAACAGATATGCGTAAGGTTCTCGCAGACAAAAGCTAATTTAAGCCACACAGCAGACGGCCAAAGACTGATAAATAAATGAGACGAGAGATGAAGGAGATCCTCAAAAGTAAAATTTACCCCATATATTTTAGATAAATCAGTTCGATACGTAAAGGGTTTGACAAACATCCAATGATACTGTCAATGGCCTAGCACACACACACATATATATATATATATATATATATATATATGACTATATTCTATATTATGTAAAATCGGTAAATCCTTTTAAGAATACCACCACCTCTCTCTCTCTCTCTCTCTCGCGTGCACACACACAAACAAATATATACGCACGCGTACGTACAGTTATGGATGGGAGGTCACCTGGGATGTATGTATGCGGTCATATAACCAAGTCAAACTCAGTAAAGTGTCATTTACTTTTAGTACTTCATATAAAGAATACGGTAATATTCAACAATAGAGGTTGTCTACCAGATGTAGAATTCCATGCACTTAAGATAATTAAACGAGTACCGTATTTATAATCACTATATATAGCCATATATTTTATGTTATAATTATATATGTCCAACACATGAAACAACAACAAAACATATTGATTAATTATTAATACCATTCAACTTGGCTGAATTTTAACAAATTCATCACACACACACCAAGTTCTCTGCACACACACACACTTATAGTTGTGGTGGCTCCAAAGGATTAACTATATAAGTCACTGCGTGTAGTACTGCTAAGCCCAAGGGGTACGAACAAACCATGGTACCAAGGGGTTTATATATATATATATATATATATATATATTATAAATATTCTCCACACACACACACACACACACACACGAACATAATAATAGCTAGTATATCAATACTATTTGCAACATATTAAATTTAAAAAAAAACTTATCTGTGGTGTTTTATTCGTGTACTTGTTTTTAATTCATGTAATTTTCTCTTTTTTAGTAACAATTACACTTTCTTTCGTGACAATTTATAGTTATTTATTAATTAACCATGGTCCAATAGAAACGCACGTAAGAAAGACAATAGGCACGAAACGTCCTTGACCCAAATATTTGTATGTGGTTAGCTGATTGGAGGGACCCTTCATCCCGCCATTTTAGTCATCTTCAAACAGTGGCTTTAGATATGTCAGAGGGTGAAAATAATTCACTTCCCGAAAGGGAAGAGGTAAGATGTTAACCCTAAAAATCTGTCATTTAAATTACTAATATATGCACTCTGTCGGGCGTTGATATGAGGTGTTCAAGTTTAGTCATTAACAAGAAACAAATGAACAAACCTACCGGTTCGTTTACCATTTCCACAAAAGCATTGCGGCCATGTCGTGAATGAAATTACAATTTTTGCAATGTTTGGATCGTTTTCTGCGCTGATTAGAGTGATATTCGTTGCAAATGTTTGGAAGAAACCGATAACCACTAACTGTAGTTTTTGATGATTAGTATTTTGATTTGATTCGTTTCGTTGTGATCGTGCTGTTCACGAATCAAAAGCGGATCTCGTTTGTTTGACGTCTTTTACGTCGCTCAGGTCTCGGCCGTATGAGTGTATCAGATCCTTATAACAAAAGTGTAAGCTCTCACTGCGTTGAAGAACGATGTGACAGATGAAAATTAACGCAAAACATGATTAAAATTAGCACTATAAACTATGTTATCGTGTGAAATATATATTACTATGTCAGAATGTATTGCTAGGAAATGTATATCTTCATGTCTAGTGACAGTTTAGACCCAATGTCACCTATGCCATGGTCTATTGACTATCATCGTGTTTTTTCGTGCCAAATTTTGTGAAGAGGAATTGTACTATTTACCCTGGTATTTACACATTTAATGGATTCCATTATTTCCTCTTGAATTAATTATTTCTCTTGAGAATCACTGCATAGCTTAATAATGTGATTTTTGCCTTTGTGCTGATGGTGACACATTTAACACCATGTAGTTATTATAATTGATGTAGGTCTTTCAGAAGATCTGAAAGTAAATATGGCTTAGTAAGTGATTTCAATCAAACCAGAGTTTAAAAAATATATATATATATATATATATATATATATATATATTGATGTCATCAGACAGAGATAAGTCATAAACCAGAATTCAGTGCTCATCTATGTATTTTTGGTGCTTGTGCTGTCCATTTAAAATTTCTTACCATAAAAAGCTGAAGTCTGTCGAAGGGCACTTTGCTTTAGGATAGTCTTCATGTTTCTTCTTCCTAATAGGTACAAAATCCAAGCTTGGATATTGCGTACTGTTGAAGCATAACTTCCTATTTAATATAAAATGCTCTTATAATTAATGACAACCCGTCTGCGCTTAAGTACAAAATAACATTCAATGGTCTTGATATTGATGGTGAATGCAACTATGGGTGAATAATCTATAACTCTTACCAGAAACTCGGGTTGATCGTTTTGAATTGTTTGTCGAATTTATCACTGGAGATTACATTTTAATAATACAGTACTGATTAATCTATTTACTGATAGTAAAATGCTTGTGGATTAGACATTAAAGAAAATTATTTAAAAGATATCGGCCAACCTATGAGAAAGTATAGCGAACACTGTGTACCACGTGTCTCTAATAGTATACATGTGATAAATATTGTCCTGCACAATTTTGGTTTTAACATGTCTTAATTTCAATTAGATTGCTTACCATGTAGTAGAATAAATATTTTAAAGTGAAAATCATCCATGAATGGCAGACTATTACAAATGGGAGTTTAAATGGGATGGGCATGAGCGACATCTGTATTGTGCTCACTAAAATGTTTCTGAATAATTAACTGTCCTAAATTGTTAATAATATTATGCAATTGCTGTTATGCAGAATCAGATTTTACTGCATTATATATATATAATATATATATGTGTGTGTGATATATTGAGTTATGTCATTAATACGTATTCATGATTTTATATGTTCTTCTCAAAAATATTTGTATGGTATAGAGTGTGAAAAATAGCTAATCTTGAATGCCTCATGGTATATTATATTCTTATTATTTAAATTGATAAAGTTTGTATAAATTGCCATCATTAGGATGATTTCTATCAACAGTTGCTGGCACACATTTCCAAAGATTATAATTAATTTGCGTAAAAAGACCATGAAACATTTTCAGGTGCTTTTTTCTCTCCAAAGTGTTGCTAAAGTAGATGTTGTACTGAACAATGAACATTTTTACATATTTAAACTTATGGGAAAGGAGCAGTGTATCAAAATGAATTTAATAGATTTCAGTTATGAATGTAGCCTAAGTGTGTCAACCTAGCCCTTGGTTCAGTTTGTCATCCCACTCCCCAGTGATATATCATGATTATTTGCCCTATATATATGGTATGTGGCTCCCCCAAGTGAACACTAAAAGAACTATTACAGCCTCGATTTTTCTATAGTTATAGGGTTGAAACTACATTAGTGCCAAGTGAAATTAATTGAATAGTAAATATAATCGTAATGATAATTTGTTTAAATCTGTAGAGCTTTTTCCATTGTGAAACATCTATATTTGCCCACATATCTGGAAATTAATTTGTTCTAGCCTCTGGCACGTATTGTGTTACAAATCTATGCACTGATATGAATGCATTTCTGATTAATGTGAGAAATTCATCCAAGAAAAAAGAACAGGGAGGAAAAAGACATGCTGAGAAATATTGCCTCATGGAACTGATGTTATCCACTGACAATGTATACTTTCTCATTATCTATATCTTGTGGTATGTATGATCATCTTTTAGGTCAAAGACTCGCCAATAAAAGATGTTGCTCCTGATGAAACTAATAATGTTGCAACACATGAGGACAAGACAGGTACAGAATCAGAAGATGTTGAAATGGAAGAGGTTCGGGATGATAAAACAACGTCAGATGTTGAAGTTAAGAAGAACCCAAAGAAATCGCCCAAGAAGAGGAAGGAAACAAAAGAGGAAAAATCTGAAGACGTTGACGTGGATAAAAAAACAGATGGTGACACTGCAAGCAGATCTCCTATAAAGTCTCACAAAAAGAAGAAGATCGTGGTCGAAGATGACGAAGACGATGAAGAAGATGAAGAGCCAAGAAGTATGTTCTATCATTATGAATACTGATCTGTTTCACAAAGACAAATCATATTTCAAAAATATGCATTGCAAAATCAAATTACTTTCAAAGTAAAGCAATTTTGATGTTACCCTGTTTGGTGGTTTATTTCCTGTTTCAGAAAATGGCATTATTTTCCCCAAGCATCATTTTCCATTTCCTAAAGGGTGTCTTCTCTTTGAGATTTGATTTTCTAATTTTCCTGTGGAGGACTACTTTGGCCCATATAACTAAGGCCTTATAATAATAAAAAAATTAATTAGTAAAAGTCATAGTCTTAATCCTTGTCATATCTACCATTGTTTAATACTCTTTTGTCAGAAATTCTTTCGAGCACACAGACAAACAAGAAATCACACTTTCGTGTATGTTCATTAAAAAGAGACTTTACTGGGAGATATAAGAACTCGAATAACACATAGGAATACTAGATTGCCACCTAGAAAATATATTTTTTGCAAACGCAGACAAACACTCATTAGCTTTTACTTATACAGATGATAAATTAAGAAGGGTATCCCTGATTTTGGTTATGGGTAAATTAAGGTAGGATTAATCAACCTCTGAATTAAGCACCAGAATGGACCATAATCTCACTGGCATAGAATCAGAGAGATAGACAGTTATGACTGACAAAGCCCCTGTGATTTATTTGTCTTGAAGGTTTGTATTATCTCTCTTGACACATATTACAAACCATTTAAAGCAGAAAAAGGGGACGAACGAATAAGCAAAGGAATGGAATGAAACCAAAAACAATACTTCTGATGAGTATCAATCCAGTTAATAACTGCTCAATTGTCACATCTCTGACCAGTCAGTTTAATAACTACGCATAAAATGGTAACAATTAGAGCTAAGTTGTAGTCGAGAATCACAATTTTGGACTTTGGGTAACATCTGACTCCATGAACACTGGAATAGTGAGTGGATTGTGCCAATGAGAAATAAAATGAATATTTTCATAACATTTCTCCCCTTACTGGCTACAAGGAGCATATGCTTGTTGCAATGTATTCCTTTACTTTAGTCATATGTTTAAATTTCGATGACTATAGTTTTGTACAGATTATATAGAAGTCACTTGATATATGGCATCATGATGCATGCTGGCTTCTGATGTACAGTACACAGCTTTTGTCATGTGGTCACCAGAATGTGGCTTACAGTTAAGTTGAGGTTTATGCTGTCAGTTAGCAGCAGTGAGTGTAGACCTTTACTGCAGTTCTGGGATAATCTGCTATTGTCAGAACCTTTACTTCACTCCCACCATGGATCTATTGCCGAGTGAGGTTTGGATGATGGCAATCATGTTGTATAAGTTGGTATCTTCTTATGGTAATATTGCCAAATCAGTATAGTAGAAGATATGTGGATGTCATACATGCATTTTGAGGTCAGCCAAGCATATACTCCAATATTGGTGGTACAAATTCAGGGGATACCAGTCTCGGATGCTGTACTTGGCATGTGATGGTATTCTGATCTGATGTTTGCTTACATTATTGAAGTGAAATGGTGCTATGATGTACAGCATATACGTGGTATTGTTAAAGTTATTTTTGAGCAAGTATATATGTTACAGTCAGACATGGGTTAATTCAATTTGGGAATTTATGGACAATTCCGGGTTTGGAATTGCTTATTTAAAAAATTGGAATTGATAAATTTGGAATTGAAGTTCGCTACAAAAAAGTTTTTAAATCCCCAAACAAATTTACCATTTAATTTTTTAATACAGAAATATTTCTTCCATGACAATCTTACTTGGAATATAAACTATTCGGAGTAGGTATTCCAAGTCGATACTCCTGAGTACCTACTTCAGTCAGTGATTAGAGTAGGTAAAAATTGGAATTGATAAATTTGATGTGGAATTGGAGTTGAGTGGATATGGAATTGACAAAATGGAATTGATCCCATGTCTGGTTACAGTATAATCAGGTAATATGTATATTACCTGAAATTTTCAGGTAATATGTTTATTGATAACTGAGATTTAATATATTTCAGGTAATATAAATATTACCTGATTATACAGATTAACTGTAACATATATCCATTATTCACCTTCAAAAAAAATTCTTTTCTTTGGCTATTCATTTATCTGACTGGAAACCTGTTTCTGTGTCACCCATTCTTTACGTACTTGTATTTGTTAGAATTTTCCTGTTCACTATATAAAGGAACTCTCTTCACAGTTGGTCTCTTGGAACAGCCAGTTGTTCTGGAGGCTGGACAAAAGAGAGAACGAAAGAAGGTGGAACGAATAGAAATAGTTGGAAGTGCTTCACAAAAGGACAAAACGATAGAGATACCAGAAGGCAGTGGTGAAAAGCTTGGCGATATTCCACGCGTTGAATTCAAAATTAACAGAACTACTGCCGACGATCTGAAACCGTTTCACAGAATATTGTACAATAGATTTGGATCTGTAAGTAACTGGTTCAACTTAAATTGTTATCATTTCGTACTTTAACTGGAAATGGATTTAATTTTTACTTAAAAATTATTAATTTATTTCATTTATGAGTTAAGATGAGTTTATTACCAGATAATAGCAAATAGTGTTTTGTTTTTAATAAATGATTGTATACTAGTAAAAACTTTTTTTCGTGTTGTAAGTAAGTTCGTTGTTAAGTGTACTTATATGTTTTGTAACCTAGACTAACACCCCTTATGTTAGTGACTTTTATGTGTATTTTCATGTGGTAATGTTTGGCTTACAAATTTTATCTTTGTTTACGCAGATAACAGAAGTTAAAAGAAATATTCGGAAATTTTGTGGATTTGCATTTAAAGCAAGTGAGCCTGAATATGAAAAGAAAAAGCAGCACTTAAATAAGTATGTAGAGTTATTTGTGAAATTTTTAAAACAGAATATTTGTGTGGGTGTTAGATGGAAATGTTTGTGTTCCCAATGACCAAAATGTTAAATTTTTTTCCAGATTAACTTTAACAGTTTTAAAATCTATTTGTGAATTACTGGATCTGGAGAGAAAAGGTACAAAGGAGGATATTGTTAACCGAATTATGACGTTCTTGTTGAAGCCTGTCAGTTCAGGCAAGGCATTGCCTAAACCAAAGCGAAAACGTAAGCATTACACGTTAAAAAGATGAATGATGTTGAAAACATTTGCTTCCGATTTTTGCCTAGTTATTGTACAAAACTGCTACAGATTTTTCTTGATTAGTGATAATGGCAGACAATGTAAAAATGAAACACAGAAAGGAAGACATCCACTATCTTGCATTTTTTGTACACTGGTAAAAATTAACCATGTTTAAAATCTTAATTCCAGTGATATGTATATGGTTTTCTTATTCTTGTATTTGATCAGGGCTTCTCCTTGGCTTAACTAGTATCATGAATGGCCACAAACCTTTAGCACCTGGTTTGAAACCTCTGCAGATCTTTTTCTGTTGGGTGTTTATCTTTCACATAGCATAGTTACCTTTGGAAGTTTTTAGTACGCCATGTGCGCCAAAATAACCATAAAATAGCAACACTGTTAAAGTTGCTCAGTGAGTTACGAACTTGAAGTTTCATTGTAATGTGTTTCTATCTTGGAGGATCTTCAACTGGTGGCAAAGGGAGCAAACAGAAAACAAAATCCAAAGGAAAGGCGGTCAAAAAGGTTAAATCACGGTCACCGAAGAAGAAGGCTGCCAAGAGCAAAGAGGAGGTGGATGAAGACTCGGATCAAGAGGAGGAAGAAGATCAGAAGGAAAGTGAAGCCGGCTCTGAGCAGAATGAAGATTCGGATAATGAAGACCAGAAATCTGATGAGGAAGAACCAGAGGCTGAATCAGAAGAGGAGGAGGAGGTAGTTGTAATATTGTCTCTGGGACTTGGTGTAGAATAAGAAATACTAATAGCAGTAGTAAATTAAAAACTGACGTATGCAATAATCATTCTGTTTATTCGTGTTGCCTGGAAAATGATAACTTTCATTGTTCCATTTCAGACACCAAAAAGGAAGAAACAGAAGCGAGAAACTGTTAAGAAAACTCCAGCTAAGAAAGAGACAAAAAAAACTGCCAAAAGAGAAACAAAGAAACCGACTCCTAAAAAAACTCCTGCAAAGTCTAAGAAAAAAGCTGTTGGTCAGTATCATAGTTTAGTTTTTCAGATGTAATTATAATGTCATAAAGTAATATATAAATAAAAAATTACTTTATCTTTTCACGGTGCAGTCATGTGATTTGGCTTGTATTGTTTGTTTGTTTGTTATACACCGTGAAATGGCTTAGCCATCATAAATTTTCTTTCTCCAGTACCCTTTTAGCAATTTGAAGATGGTGTTTTAAGAGAACCATTTTTGTGCCACTGGTTTATTACATGCTATGACACTTAAAAATAAATCTGTGCCTTTAGAAAATAATTTTCAACTCCCTGTTTAAACCATTAGTTTATTAAACGAGTGGAGGAAATTCATGCAGTTTTAAAATTTCTCTATGGACTTTCTTGATATTTTGGTGAACATTATTCAGAACAATTATGTGGTGATGATTGAATTGTTTTCTTCTAAAGGTATTTTGATATAAGCTAATATTTCTTTATTGTTCTTCATCGATGGAATTCCTTGAAACAGTAGTTGTATGAATTTGATTTGGGGTTGGAGGATAGATTGTCAGTTTTTATTTCTGTCATTCAGAGTCGGCTTCTGAGGACGAAGCTTCTTCAGATGATGAGCCTCTGGTCGCAAAAAAGAAGCCACCAACAGATGATGAATTACGAGATGTTATCAAGAAAATCCTTGATCATGCCGACCTACAAGAGGTTACCATGAAGACTGTTTGTAAACAGGTACAATCGAGAATAAGGATTTAATAATAATAATGCAGATTTCATAAAGCAACCTTGATAAAATAAGCCAGCCTAAGCTGTTGAACTGTTAAAAATACATTGTATGTATAGATTATTTAATTTAAAGAGCATAAGGATTAAAATTTACCAGTCGTACAAAAACTATTTATATACATTACAATTGTCATGTAAATTAAGTCAATCTTAATGAATTCACCATGGAGAATGTTTACTCCGAGAACTATTTATGAACGGCCACTTTATTTAGCGGAGTTCATTTTTAATGGAGCTAAATTTAGCTCCCTTATGTCTGATATGTGAATTGTAGCTGTTTTATGGGTACTTTTGTGCATGCTGAATGGGGTTAAGTATCACTGAGAAAACTTGCCTTATTTACTAGTAAATGTTCCTTAGTAGCGAAGTGGCTGCCTACGTATGATCATTCTTGATTGCAGTTTAATTATTTGTAGCAATTATATTAGATGACATTGACCGTAATAAGCTCGCATTCATAAACCATCTTAACTTCTCAAATATCATCAAAGATTGTTAATTTGCATGTATGATGCTGATAGAAATAACTGAAAGTTTATAACAAAATGGGTGATACACTGTATGTGGTTAATTAATATTGAGTATCTTAAGTGACACCAAATGCAACGCATAAATAAAGACAGGTGACTGTATGCTTGCATGCCATATACACTGGCATAAGATTAGGTTTATAAAATATTTTAGATCTGGCACATGTTTACCTGAAGACGGTGATTCAATCATTAGCTCTGTTGTTATTATTATTATTATTGCTAATCTGTGAGCTACATAAAAAATATATATAAAGCAACACAATGGTGATAAATGCTCACAAATACTGATTGTTATCTTTGCCCATATCTCCATTTTATTTGTTGCTTATCGTGTCAGTAACTTTCCAGAAGGCCCACAACCATTTTTGTTTTGGTAGCAAGGTTGGCAGCTATCATTTTCGTGTTTATTTTTAATCCTATAATGATGTGGTTGATGGTGTTTTTTTCCTTCTTATTCTTAGGTTTATGATAAATATCCAGATTTTGACTTGGTTCCAAGAAAAGATTTTATTAAAACCACAGTAAAGCAGGTAGGAAATGTCAGACGTGGCTAGAACTGTTATGCCGTGCTAACTGTGTGTGCAATTATTTTGTTAATATAAGTTTAATTTTTTGCTTATCGTTTCTCCGATGCATTTTTCATTGGACACTAATCACAGGATTGAATATGATATTTTCTTTCATTACAGATCATCAGGTAGATAAGAAGAAGCGTCTTGCGGTTGTTGTTTCTCCTGATATATATATATGGCTGTCATTAAGTTGATTTTTGTCATTTCTCAGAAAGCAAATGCTATATCCTAAAGCCTAGCAATGTCCCACTACAGATTGTTTGTGTATCCGGGTAACTGAAGTCATGCATCTGGCGTTAGTTAATAGCGGTGTGGTGCTTGGCACATCCAGATGAAAGTTCGATGATCTTTAGCTGTATTCTGCCATCCAATGACATCCATCACCGAAACCTATCCATTGCGTTTGTGTCATAAGAAAACTCATCGAAATAATCATATATCTCAACACGTCATCCTTCCATACTGTACCATAACATCTTATTGTACATATATGTATATATTTACACACACACACTATTATTAGGTTTTATTCAGATGGCTGTAATGTTGCACTATTTAAAATAGGCTAATAAAAGGTTTGCAATAACATTTTAGAATTGGTTTTAGTAAGTGTTCTTAACACAGAAGCAGCAGGAATTTTAGGCAGTTGGGGTATATCTGTGCCATGTTTTGCATGAAGGTTAAACTATACCATTGGATTCATCTTAGCTAGGTGAACTGTTTTATGTAAGATATTTTGCATTTCTCGATATGTCGGTGATTACGTTTTAGTTGTCCAGTAATTTATATTGTTGTGTTGTAGATTAGCTGGTTGTAGGTAAATTAAGTGGATGTTTCAACTAGCTAAAGGTCTTCTGTTAGTTTAATGCATTTAATTCAGTAATGCTGTGTTGTCATGTGATGCATTTGCTGTGTTTCAATTTCCTCATGTTTCACGAATCTTGTATGACGATGACCACCATTGGTTTTGCTATGCCATGAATTGAACTTATGCCTTCAGGTGATTGTTAGGCTTGAAATGTAGTAGATATGCTGGTTCTCATTTTTAATTTGCTTCGTGCCCAGACATTTTCTCGTCAGCACACACAGTCTTACATTTCAGAACGAGTTCCATTCAAACTGTTCATTGCTTGCCGAGAAAGGAGCCCATTCCAGTTAGGAATGGGAAGGATCAAAGAAGACTGGCTCCTTTTGTTCTACTAATTATTTCTTCTATTTGTGTACATAGAATGTCCATCTTCATTTTCTTGCATGTTTAGTACGCTATCTTGTGTCTTGTCTATTGTGCAGTGATTGTAGTGAATATTCCATTTAATGTGTTCTTGGTTTGTGTTTTAACTGGCTTAACTCTGCCATCCGGTATGTAGTGGAATGCTAAGAAAAAATGCTCGGAATCAGTTTTTATCACACAGCTTCTGCATGGTGCTAATGCAGTTTGTTGGACTTGTTCGTTTCAAATCTTCATCATCGCGGAACACATTTCATTGAAGGATTTTTGTTTGTTTGTACATTAAAGATCATGTGACTGTGAAAATCAACCATTACTCACTAAATTATCTCCATAAAACTGATATTGTCATTTTTGCCTCAATATACATTGTAGTTTGTAACTGAAAATAAAGTTAATTTTGTACTTCATGTTTGTATTACTTTCATCATACAAACAGTATTTCATCCTGTTTGGTGAGTGTTCTTTTAATACTCTCTCTCTGTGTGTGTGTGTCGTGTTTTGGTGATCTTTTCGCAGTTTCAGAAATAATCCATGTATTTTATTACACCGTACAACAAAAGATAACTTAGTACACTCATAATGGTAGTTTACATCCATTCTTGAAAACGTATTAAAGTTTTAAGCAAAATCTTAACACTGAACATATATTAGTTGCTGAACCATTTTAGTTACATACACTTGTAAATGTTCATAATTAGCGAAATGTCTATTTTGTCCTTCCACTGAAAGTATACAGCCAACATCTGGAGAACCAAATTTCGATAAACTTGTTTTGTCTGATCAGAAAAAAATTGTCTCCTGGCCATTGTCTTGAATGAGGAAAGTGCTAATAATCCAGTTATTTTTATGAATATGCACAAACCTGAGAATGTGCTGCATAACCATGAAAATTTGTGACATTTACTATTTTATGAAAGTACCATAAACAAGTCGAGTTTAGCCTTGGTGCTGATTTACATAGGGTTGACTCGTGATAAACACAGGCATGGGCCAGATTCGAACTCCTGACTTGAATGTTTGCAGTGCTCTTAACCACTGTGCCATCAGAATACCCAAAACGGACAATATGTATAAAATGGACATCCATTATTGAATCCCATTATCCCCAAAACTATCTTCTTTCAGACTATATATCACCAGTAAAACTGCACTACATCGGTGCTTTGATAGTGTACTAGCTGGAGCACTTCAATTCTGATTCATACCAGTGTTTATGGGATGGCCAGTGCTGAAAGTAAATAAAAGCTCACTCTCAAAAGTATGCTACACATTAAAATGAGATCCTGCTTTGAACATGCATCAAATACTTATCAAATAAAATTGTTATCAGTATTTAATGCTAAATAATCCCATACTGTTTTGGCACTTGCTTATTACTGAAAAGAGGCATTAAGCAGTTAAACAAATAATATCGTTTTTGTATACCGATTTCCTATCCAAGGTCTGCAGTTCTACGCGAGCTAAGCTCTGACATGAAAATAACAGCTACTGGCCTTTAGGAGTTGAGCTAATTTGTTTAGCCTCGGGGTTAGTCTTACATACAACTGAGTAGTGAGTATCTAAGGATACAAATTACACGAGTCCGATTTGAGTGGAGGTTTACGATGCAGTGCTGTAACAACTGGACTATCATAATGCCATGACCTTTGGAGTGTAATGTATCTCTACAGTCACCGAGTTCATCTCCGAGAGTTACTCATCCACAGTCGTGTAGTGAGTGATACGACTTCCAGGCTAATTACCAGCCGGAAAATAACTTGTCCCTTGGAAATATGTGAAATTATCAATTTTTACATTCAGCAAAGTAATTAATATGCATAAACTCTTTTGGGTGATGGTGTAGCTGTCTGGATAGAGCAAGGTGCTGCAAGCATCCAGGTAAGGTTTTGAATGGAATCAAATTATACCTTTTGAGATATTTCCCTCTGTGTCCTAAATCTGAGATGTGATCAGTAGTATAGCTAAACAAATCTGGCAGTCACTTTTGAGAAAATGCAGTATATTTTGATGCATATGTTTTCAATTCAGTATTGTATACACATTGTAACAGTATAATGTTAGATGACTGCATCATCATATTTATTGATTGATTGACAACTGATTAAATATACTATAACCTTGTTGCCCAAACCATTCTCTTTTTCAACAGTAACTTTCATTGCACCCTAAATACCCAGCCTTTGTAATGCAGATGTCATATTTTACAATGTAATCTTTATATGACCGGATTACAGATTTAATGAAAATATTGGTTAAAATTAACTTTCTATAAATATCATTGACTTCCAGCTGATAACTTGTTCTGCTGATTGATCTAATCAACAAAAATCATTTAAGTATAAAGGATTACAATAACATACACGAGGGAGTAACAATAATATTTCAATGCTGAATCATAAACGCCAATAGCACCATAATTATGTAATTGGTCCCCACGATATCCTCATCAACCAAAGAACTTTAACCACCGAAAAGGCGAATTCACTTTGGGATCCTTTATCTTTCCGTCGTCTTTCAGTTTAGAGCCATTCATCTCACTGTCCAGTTTGAGCGTCAAGACGTTCTCGGCTGTTGTCAGTTTCTCTTCCTCCAGTCCAGGATCAGATGATTCTTGGATGGCACTCGATTCAGTTATTGCTAAAGCATCACTAGTCAGCTGATCTGTGTCATAATTAGAGATTTCAGTGTGATGTTGCGTACTTGTTTCATACACAAACCAAGTATCGTATGTTTTCTCTGTTTCTAATTCCTGCTGTTGTTGGTGTTCTTGCTGTTGTTGTTGTTGTTGAGGTAAAGCTACCGGCAAGCTTGGTGGATCATTTTGTATCTGTTCACCTGGGATGGAATAATTCATAACGCATTATGGACAAATATAATTAATATGTAAACAAAATGCCATATCGGAAAGTAGCATCTGTGTTGCAAAATTAGTAATGAAGAAAATGTGTTTTTTAAAACTACATTAGTTTGAACAATTCTTAGCAGCTCTTAATAAATACGGGAAATAAAATATCAATGCTAGCTTACCACAAATGCTGCTGTTTTCATCTTCTCCGTCCTGACAATCACGAACACCATCACAAATCCACTGATGAGGGATACAGCTTCCATTGGGACACTGATAGTGTGTTGCCCCACATGGAATAGGATTTATCCTCAATAAAGCCATGTTCAAAACTAGACGAATATATGAGTTATATTAATGAAGTTAATACTCCGTTATATACAAACGTTGCTTCCCCTAAAAGCAGTTTTATGGATTACGGTTGAACATTTCATATATTTGTCTATTCAAAGATATAAACATGTCTATCGTACTACCGGTAGTTAGTAATCTATAATAACAATTGAGAAATATTTAAATTAAAATAATTAAAATTAAGTGCTAAGATCTTTATAAATTATTGCATGAAAAACACTTCACACATATTACGGACAGACAAACTCTATTATGACAAAATGCACCACTGACCAGTAGCAAAACAGGTTTTCCCATCTGACATCAAGATATAGCCTGAAGGACAATGACATTCGTAGCCATTTCCTAATAATGTCCACACACAAATATGTGAACAGCCTCCATTTAGTTCAGCACACTTATTAGAAATGTCTATAATAAAACAAATCAAGTTTAAAACGAACATCGGTCACTTAAAGTTTCATCGCAAAGTAAGATACGATATTTATGAGCCCTAATCAGTTAAGGATATAAAGTGATCAATATTGCCTTGTAAAGATGTATGTTGACAAAGTTTCTGCTACCGGAAAACGTCCTTCAGTTATGTAACTTTCTGTATCGATTTACTAAAGAAACTTCTTAAACGGATATTTTTTAAATTATTTTTACGACTTTTCGTGTCTCTTACGGGTTGTTTCATATAAAATTGGAGTATTACCATTTATTATATATACTATTTGTTATCTTAGACTGCCTTCAGAATTTGTTCTGATTATGTCAAAAATGTTTACAGTCTGACATCATTTTCTATAAACATTTTTATGATTAATTCATCAGCATCAGTCTATAAGTATCAGTTCCATAAAAAGAAAACTGATCAAAGAATAATCATATTATCTTATATGGTTGGTTATATAGATACTCTCAACTGACACGAGAAGACATAATTAATACATTACGAATACACAGTAGACAAATAATTATAACTAATGGATATATAAAATGGTCATTATATCAGTTCAATGGTGTAAGCTAGCTCATTCCACATCCAAATACTTACAAGTCACCTGTATGGAGCTGAGATCTACACGAAATGTGTTTAACATGCTCCAGTGTGTCATGATGTAGTTGACCAACACATGATGTGTGTACTCCTTTACATCTGGCCTTTTCTTCTTAAACAGTACAACAAATCCGACCACTACACTGCCTGGACTGTCTGGACTGTCGGAGAAAGTACGGTGGATTAATTGCATCATACTCAAATTATTTAGATAACTTTATAAAAAAAATATAAGATATATTTAAATTTATGCAATCATGTCGTTATCTGCATCCTTCAAACTTTTGTGATTCCACTTATATTGATATATTTCAACCTGTATTCATTGATTTCAAATCCATTCACTATTTTATGAATGTTATCCTCATAACTGTCTAATTAATACACTTACCTGAAGGACGTAACAACCACTTTATTGAAGTGGTTATCATTTTCAAGCACTGATTTTAACTGTAAAAATGGAAATGTTTTCATTAGTTCTATATTTTTGAAACTACAATTTCAAAAGTACACACACACACGCACGCACGCACGCACGCACACACACACACACACACCCACATATATATATAAACACTTACTGCTGATTCTATTTTGAGCCTGAGAGACTGAAATTCATTTGAATATTTGTTTTCAAGATTATGTGTATACCGGTGATTGATGATGTGCATGGAACAGTTCACTCCATTGAAAACTATAAATAAACAACATGACAAAATATTCATATTTAAAAAATCATTGTTGAAAAAATGATAGAAACCGTATTATAACTATGTATTTAACACTGGAATCACTTGAAATGGAAGATATTGAAGAATTTTATTTCTTTACAAAACCACTGTTTACCAAATATGAAAAAGTCATAAGACATTTGTTTGTTCACACTGTTGACATGATATAGTTTTTAGGTGTTGCTTGAGTCTGAGCAGCAAATTAATGAACCTTGAATAACATTATGAATACGATTTGCCTTTAAACTAACTGCTCCACTTGCCTATTCCAGTAGGTCTTGTATTGCCTACAACCTTTGCCATTTTGGCTTCGGAATCTGCTAACATATCTTCCGTATTCCATGGCAATGTTCCTGGTCCAACTGTCAGAAGAAAAACAGTGTCTTTGGTACTAAAATATGTTAGAAGGCTCTTTGTAGTATATCACAGACAGAACGAAACACAACATGAAATTATATTGATATGAAAATATATTGCTGTAAATTTGTATCACACATGGAGCGAAGGTTTTCTTTTCCCGAGTGCCTATATATATATATATATATATATATATATATATATATATATATATATATATATAAAAAACCTATTCATATATCAACTACTACCACATATATTTTCCAGACTGTAAGATGCTAATTCGATCTGGGGGGCGGCCTATATATGCATAGTCTCAATTTCAGGTATACACCTTGGCTTATTATATATTCCAATATATAATTTACTTATTTTAGACTATACCTCAAAGTTAAATTAATGACTGCCGGTTAAAATGACCTTAAATTGAAACTATCTAAAATCATAAATTAGGAAAGAAGTTTACAAAACAACTGGCAGATATCTCTATGTTATTACTGTACACGTCATTTATGATCGTAGAATCAAGTGACACGTGAGTAAAAGAAATTACTACAATCATGTGACTGTGAGTAAACTATATCAGGTGAGTAATTTCTCTATTTAATATCGGCACTATCGTCATATGTGGGACACGTAACTAAAGAGAAACTGACGAAGGATACGTGGCGATCGGATGAAACATCTCAAGCCACAGACGTACGTAATAATGGGATACAGCGCTGGAAGGCAGCAGCTATTAGAGTGCTGTACTGACTGCGCTACAGATCATGTTAGTGTCCACAACCAAGGAAATATTATTTTGCGGGACATTTCAAGGAAAAAATTACCGTTTTCCCTGACAAAGTATACAAGATTTAATACATTGATGTATCGTAATACCAGATATACGGAGTAGTGATGGTACAACATGTTAAAAACTCCGGTCAAGTCTTGTTTTCTATGCCAGATATTTCTTATTTAATGGATCACGGCAGATTGTAGCGCTCCCTAATCCAATGTTTGTCTAATCGGGACTCTTGAATGTTATCCAAAACAATTTATGGGACTGTGTACTACGTGCGCTGGTAACCCGTTCCAATCGTTTGTCACTCTCTGACTGAATATATTTTGCCTCAAACTTGTGGTAATAATTCAAGATATGTGCGAAAAGTATATAAAATTTATTCAGTGAAAATCGATTATTGACATTTTGTGGTATAGCCTCCTGCTCACCCCCACTAACTGTCTGATCCACCGTTAATTTTTATTTAAATTTTAACTAACGTGGGATATCAAGACTATGTACTGCATACTCTTTTTTCTTCTACAATCGAAGTTTTCTTCTACAGGCATAATATTTATTCACGGGATTTTATGTTGTAAGTGAATTCTTTCACAGGCAATATTTTTTTCAGGACTGTTCCAGATTTTATCAAATTCAAGGACATTTCCTTGACCTGGAAATTAATTTGTTATTTTCCAGGTTTTCCAGGACGCGTGGGAACCATGCAGACGCGTCCTAATCGAAATCCATGAAGTGACGATCAGAGAGGCCACATATAAAGGTACGACTGTATGGAACTAATCAAATTTGGAAGCACATCAATTATATCTGGGTGAAAATTTGAAGAAGAAAAAACAAATGGAAACACAGACAGATGCATCCGAACAGCCTAGAAAGCAAGGCACTTGTAATACACGATATAATATTAATATGTCTGAAGACTTCGCTTACCTGTGAAATATAACGGCACAGCGATTCCCCAAGCCACCAACAGAAATATGGTGACAACGACGAAGGCTTTGCAGTAGACTGACCAATGACATTGTTCTTTATTGTAGGAGTTTAGTAGCGACCTTTGGCTGTAACAAAAGGTGTTGTTATAGAAGGGATATCGATAAAGGCTGCGCGTTGCCTCCATCATGAGATCCGTATGAGTATCTGAAACATTTTATAAGTTCAAGGATGTGTTTCGGGGGGAGGGAGTTGTTGTCCTTTGTCCGTAGAGCGAATCTTGATGTATAATAAATTATGTCAAACATCAGCGATCATCCGTTGAATTGTGTTGCTGTTGTGGTTGTTGTGGTTGTCTAATCCTAAATATTGTTGGATACTGATCCAGTTATCTAAAATTCCAAATTTTTACCAGCAAAATGTGCAATCTGTTGAAGGAAAAACCTATATAAATGGTTGCTATATTATTCTATATTTCCTTATTTCCATGTTTCCACAAAGTAGATACTGTAGCCAGTACGTGCTCTATAATTTTAATAACATTTTGTTTAAAATTCTGATAAATCGTCATATCAAATATCGACACATTTCAAGGGTTGTGTTATCATCTTGCGAGCCATTTTCCTATTTCCGAATGTTGCACATGCCGATGTTGCACACCGAGAGGTGTTTTTAAGTGAATCAACTTCGTAGACTAGTAACATACACCATCACAGGATATTGTTTAATGACGGCATATGGCCAGCCAATTACATGTGTTGCCGTGTGTGTGTGCCAGCTGATGTACACAAATATATGTCTATATTGCATGTACCTCTAATTAACAACGATTAAATAAGACCTCAGCATGCAAGTCTTTCTTCGGCAAGCAATAAATTAATCCGTTGTAAAACATATTACATGTAAACGCAGGAAGAAGTTCACTCCAATAGTTCACCTTTTTCAATAATCAAAATCGTATTAATTATTGAAAATTCTAAACTTCCGTCTCTGTCTTGCCTGATTGAATAAAATGCAAATATTCTGTCCAATTCTTTAAGTAAAATAACTTTATTGAAAAAATTACTTTTAAATGTCATTAGGGCAAAAATTCTACAATGGGCTTATGAAAGTATGGAAATCCCTCCCCCCTCTCTCTCTCTCTCCCTCCACACGCGCGCGCACACACACACACGCACACAAACACACGCACACAAACACACTTACTTATATGAAAAGTTAGATTAGATGATTATGTCATTAAATTAATGTAATTCACCATGAACACTAAAGTGTACTCACGTTCGTAGAATACATTTTAACGGCTACTAGTAATTACCATATCATTAATAAATCAACAATTATTAAATTTTAAATATTTAAATTGAAGTAGTAAATGTAATAACAGCTCACCTATAATATGATCCATAATCACTAGGCGTCCACGACTTCTGTTCTGGACTCCGTGATTCCGCCCGACTAAGCATAAAGTTCAGATTATGGCCCTCCATTGACTTATCCAAGCCTTGAACCACGCAATTTTGAGAAGGCTTTTGTATGACATTTGATGATTGGATCGACTTCGACGAGGCTCGGTCACGCACAATTCCAGGAAGGTGAGAAAAACTTCGGTCACTCCGACGCCAGAGCCATTCTTTTACAAAATCCTGAAATAGAAATGAAGAAGAGCACACCGTGGAATCTTTCACATCAATTATTATCTATCTTTATTGTATTTGAGACTTTATCGTAGCATTAATGTTTTTTAAATTAATTTAAAGTCTGATTAATAGTCTGCTGGACGGATGGATGGGTGTTATTTTACGACACACTGGCACATATTAAACCATTCAGTATACTAAAACATTTTAGGAGAAGCAATTTAAAATGTGATAATAATAAAAAATAAATATAACTTCTATTACGCCAATATCCGCGAAAAGAATCGGGCTCAGTGGCGCACCTAGTGGAGAGGTTGGGAAAACTCATAGTCGAGGTACAATGCAAAGTTCGTCAACAAATGATCCGATGGAGTGGAAACTTAGGAAGGATAAGCTAGTCTAAAAAGGTGTGTTTTCGAATGGCGAAAGAAAGAAACTATACCATTTGATGACTTAACATGTTCAGGGAGTGAATTCCAAAGAGTATGGAGAACCACTGAAAAAGCGCGAGTCCCATCATGATTTTAACCCTGGAAACAGACAAGTGAAAATAAGATGAATGGAGCATTCTGGCTTTGGGTGCTGGAGGAAACCCGGAAAATAGATAAGAATGCGAGATTGACCAATGAAGTGATTTCAGGAGCGGGACAGAATGAGAAAACCGAGGAGAATGTGCGACAAACCTAGCTAAGCAGTTCTGAACACACTGAAGTTTTACAATATCCTTATATGCGATGTTATAAAGAAGAGGGTTGCAGTAATCAAGCCTGCTAGTAATGAGTGCTGTAGCAATGGTTTTGGCGACTGAAAGATAAATATAGCGCCGAATACGGCGACGCTCACGAATATGATAAAAGCAGCAACGATATGTCACAGAAATATGTTTTCCGAAATTAAAATCGCTATCAAATGTAACACCAAGATTACGTACGTGATAATAAAAAATCAGAAAGAAAATAACTGAGGATGATAAAATTGATGCATAAACAAAGAGGTAATAATTAGTAAGAAATATAATGACTAGAAATAGTTGATCGATGGTCAGAAATGTTTTGATAATATAAAGCTATGTTGAATTTATGTTGCGATGTAATAGTTGTAATAGAAATCTTCAATGTCTTTTCGACTGCTTTTACACTTTTCGAGGTTCCTATGGTACAGTTCGTGCTACCAATAGGCTCTAGTATTCCAGCGTTGCAATTGGATCTCAGAATTATCTGTATCTGTGTGTGCGGCTTCATTCTTCGGTAAAATGTTTTGGATCCTCGGCCGTATATCCCTGATGTAGCCAGTGCCAAGGTTACATAAAACATTCGCTCGCTCGCTTGCTGAACTCACATCCGCCGAACCACTCACTCGCTCAATCACTAGTGTTCGAAAACACTAATAGTGGGATCAGCCCACCATATGTGATTTGTAGTGAGCTGATAATGTTCAGAAGATCAAACCATGACGTCAAATAGAACAACCGAAGAGGATGACTTTTCAGGAGACCACAGTTCAAAATTCGAGAAATTAGAAAGTTACTGTTTTATCTCCGTATATTTGACTGATTTAAACAAAGATCAGCTTCAATCAGTTAATGGGTAATATTTCCAAATGAGAAAAATCAAAATAACCTACAATGTTTCTACTTCTATCATCTTTAAATTGAGAATCTTTCACGTGGTTCCATGCATCATGCGCATTACAAATCTATTTTTGTTGGATGCGATAGCCAAAGGATTACAAGCTAGCCGCGTGTAAAATTGAAAGATGTTGTTCGGACGCCTCGAGAATGCTGCATGTTGTCTGTTTTAAGCTTTAATAACGCTTAGTATAGGTACACATTAATCCAGATGATATATATATATATATATATATATATATATATATATATAGAGAGAGAGAGAGAGAGAGAGAGATAAAAATAGGAAAACCACAAGAACAAAGGGGATACACCACAATGTCTATATTCTTAAAGTAAATGATTTCTCAATAAATTCAATCATTTGATTTTCAGCACCTTCAGTATTTTAAACCAACTTAATACCATTTTTGCACCAACCTACCTTACTCCACGCAGATTTACTAGGATATGATACAGGCAGCCAGTTTTCGTACTCTCCCATTCTACACTTATATATAGTTATATAAATATAGCTCTATTCACAGTTAAAACTACCCACTCGTATGATCCCTCTCTCTCTCTCTCTCTCTCTCCCTCTCTCTGATCAGATATCACTATTTTTATGTTAACTGACGCCATTTCTCTAACCATGCCATTCCTCGACGATAGTACATTTCACTTTTCCTAAGCGATGATGAACACAACGAAGGTCAGTTCGGCATTCTCATCACGTATAACCTACCTGATGTTTACTCTATCTATTGGCCGAAGTTCAATACTTTCACCTAAATTCTACTGGATACCGCAGACCGGAGCCAGTTGTAGACCAAAACATCGCAAACCGATAAAGAGCAATCGAGCCAACTAAATTGATGCAATTGTATTTACAATGTTCTACACACCTGTCTACCCGTGCTGAAGGATGCCAAACGTTCATCAATTGCCAGAGATCACAAGAAATGAACTGACCACCGATGTTTATCATTGTCACGATCATACAGATAGAGATAGGGTACTCTGACCCAGCTACTGGTATGACAATGGACGGGATATATTTCAGATGACAACAGATGGTTACTAGTCGAAGGTAACCAACTATACAATGTTCTATATTTCTCCATAAACACGAACATTATTTAAGGAACCATTCAATGGATAGAGGCACGAAGGAACGGACACACACACACACACACACTTTTTGGTGAGTTAATGTCATCTTTAATCAAACGCTTTTAACATTTTTTATTTTTTGTCAATAATTTCAATACAGATAACATGCCATATTGAATAAGACGGTGGGTATTCATATCACTGCTATATATATATATATATATATATATATATATATATCATATATTTCTGTTAATATGCATTTGTGTGTGCCTGTACGGTCAATAAATGCATGTATGTATTTCTATAAACATTATAATGTGTGTGTCTGTGTGTGTGCGCGCGCGCGCGCTAGAAATAGACAGACAGGTAGACAGATAGATAGATAAAGAGAGGGAACGAGGAGAGAGAGAGCATGAAATCCTTTTGAAATTCATCTCTACACCAAAAAACTTTCCGAAAAATATTCGTGGTAAGTTTTCATTTAACCCCACACTGTTTACTGCGTATACTAGATATAGTGATTATGAACGCATAATGAACACTGGGGCTACGCAAAAATATTTGAGTTATTAACTACTTACTTGTATGTGGACATATCGACTTAACGCAGTTACGACAAACAGACCTAAATCACTTCTTTCTTGTGAACCTTATCTAACAATTATAAAATTACAAAACGCCGCACAGTCAATGTCCAATATACATACCTTCTCCGTCACGTCGGAAATGATGTCGTTGCTATGGCAATTATCTTCGTTGTTTTCCTCCTTGGTGTCATGACAATCTGCGGTGGTAAAGGCCGCTCGCCTAATTTCTACTCCAGATGTTCCCATCACATTTCTTGCGGCAATTAGCGGACCGTGCGTGTTTGCTAGTTTACGCACAGCACATCGGACGCGTTAGCTGAAAATAACAGCATAGTTCAGGCGGTAATGTTCCCAACTCGCCAGTTTTCTTTGTCGTTGGAACACAGACAGGGACGGAGGCAGGCGACAGCAGTATGCGTAGTGTCTAGGGAACAAAAGAAAGAGACAGAAGCCCTCCTTCTGCTGCAGCACAAATTACGACGTATACACGCAGTCAAATGCTTTCTCCGTGTAGAACAAGATCACTGGTCATTGTCCACGAACGAAAGAAGCACACTTGGAGGAGAGGCGATCTCACTCATCAAAACGCAAATAACTCCACACAAAAAACAACACTTACTTTGTACGTTTAATTAACAACACCAACAAAAGAAATATTTGTAGAGATATGAGTGGAATGCTCGGTGTATAAAACGAATTACGCGATTCGTTAAAGTACAGCATAGCCAGCTGTGTGAGACAATTGCACGATATGATTTAATTATTATTTAAAACTTTATTCCAGAATTTGTTGGTCACTAAGGTCTTTCAAGACACTAGCTAGATGGAGAAATTCTTACTACGATCAAATCATTAAAATTCACGATACTGATCACCAGATGCAGAAGTCAACATTATATTTAATGGCGTTTAACACTGTCGGAATATTGGGTTGTCGGACTTCTGGACTGTCGGAACAACGAGAAGCCGAAATACAAAACAATCTTCATTAGTACATACACGAAAGCTAAGATTTCATGCACGTGATGTGGGGGATGTGGATGCGGTAAAATGGAAAAGCGCATAAACGGACGAGAGCGCATCCATATGATCGGATGCGCTCCATACGATTTGTCCTACGGCTGCGAATGGCTGCGTATGCTGGAAACTAAACGGCTCCATGTAGCAGCCATTCATGCGGCAACAGTAGAAAATCGGATCAGGGAAAATCCAGAATATGATGTCAGAAAATAATTTCGCGGGATTTCGCACTGAAAGACAACAATCTTCCTCCATACAACATAACACTTGAGCAAACTGTTCTCTAGTCAGTCTAATGTATCGTTGGAATTTCTCTAATTATTTGCCAATCACATTTTTATCACATTCAAGGTCATCTGCCATCTCGTACCTTTCCAAATAACGTGATACATAATACACACATAAAACCTATAACAATATCCAAACAAACCAGAATAATAATTGACATCACTGTGGCTAATCCATACATTCTCCCGAACTGTAAAATAAACTTTAATTCAGAACCTATGTGTTATACATACAATAATCTCAACTGGCTTCGATATTGAGATTTCCAAATATCTTTCTCTCTCTCTCTCTCTCTCTCTCTCTCTCTATCTATATATATATATATATATATAATATGCATTTTAATAAAGCATGTATTCATCACTGAGTACCAGATGCAATGAATTGACGCACAATCACCAACTAAACATTAAGGATGCTCTCTCAGCACACCTATTTCCGTTCTTTGGCATATTTTACTGACCGATGATGCCTTATCGGGTGTACTTCTACACCAACTCAACTCCGACAGAGGACTCCCCATTTCACGGACATATTCCATCCTTTACTATTATTCGCCATAAGCTGACGCTTCATGGGTGCGGGATTCCAAACCTCTCGATAACAAACTACTAACTAAGACAACGTACCTTTAGGCGACATGATATACATCAATATTAGTACGGGAACACCTGACACCGATATAGGACTGATGATGTAATATATACGACCGACTAGCCGCAGACAGGTATCTTATTATTTCCGTTATAAAGGTTGCCATTAACAAGGTCTGATGTCACCGTGGTTCGTATCATTATAAATTACACCAGGTCTCACACCCGATGATGAAAAGCAAAGTACCTAGTGCTACGCCAACACGAAAAATATACAGCAACATCCTGGCATTAAACATTAGCTTGGAAATATATGGAGCGAAAAGTGTTAAAAATTCATTTTTGTTTAAACTCTTAGTTCACATCAAAGGAAATTATATCAAACACGCAGGTCTGATGAAGAATTGACGTTCCCTAAGACAATGTCACGTTTTGTCTGGTTATGGGCGCTTGAAGACGACGATTTATCAATACAATAACCAGGCATTAAAATGATCTCCGTCGAACACGATATGCACATTTATAATTTAAAAGATAACTTGCTAAGTTACTTGCCTGCGTTGAAGCGTTTAAGTCCCGTATCCAAAATGGAAATCTGAATGTAAATAGGACATTGCTACACTGACATACATAGCTAGCTGAGTGAATAATGGTGAGAACAGGTTGCATTTTATATTAGTAACAGTCACTGCAACAGGTTGTAGGCTGTCATGTGACTTATGAGTAGCATACAGGAAGTACGGTAAAGCGGTTTTTTTTTCGGGGGGAAATGAACGTGAAGTGGTCTTGACTTAAGACTTTTTAGAGTACTATGATTTTCAGTTTTGTTTCGATTACCATAAATGCCGGGGGTTAACATAATCAGCAGTTATTTGGCAAATATAGTTATTTAACAGTTTGATATTGTTAACCTCAAGTCCGAACTATTCTCTATCAAGCAGCATGCAAAAATATTTACAAACTACACATGATCGTAATCTATCTATATAACTAAAGCCAAATCTATGACAGGGAACTATCAAAGGGCTGAGACCATGATATTGTTGAAGTGGTGATTATTGATATATTTATGTTAATTCGTAATTTTAAAACATTAGTAAGAACTAAATTTATTATGTATTATAATGACGTTGTTAGCCAATAAGGATCAATTATAAATGTGACAATTAGCTATACAAATACGTTTGTTCTCTGTATACCATATCCATATATATATATATATAGAGAGAGAGAGAGGATCTGGTTCAGAGCATCAACACTCAAGCATCTTTAAATAATAGACCGATTCAGGCGAAATGTGTTGCTGATTTTTTTTTAACAGTTCCTTTCAATACACGATATCATGCATACATACTAATGTTACAGTAATAGGAATCACCCATTGAATTATAATCTATATGATCATTGATTAAATTCATTCACATCGTCATGCCAGATGGCAAAGGTTCTACAAAAAATAAGTGTGAACTAGACAGGCCGGACCATGACAGCCATGCAAATCGCGCTGAACGTTACTTAGTTTAGTGGCATATATCTATTGGATGAAGTTTATGGCATTCCTATTAAATGCAAAATTATGATCTGGAGATCACATACCCTCAATGGATTAAAAATAAAATCCAAATATAGCTGGTAAATAGCCTATATACAGCTTTTCAGGCCACTACACGCGTAAATCGCTATGCAACACAGTGATTCTTGGTCTTCTAACCCGAGACCATAGTGTGAAATTCACCCGCATGGTGGCGCCAGGGGTAATTGAATCGGTCTATTATACCACCATAAATATTTACATACATGAACCTAAACATACAGGTGTGTGTGTGCGTGTGTGTGCGTGTGCAAAACAAACAAAGACACACATGATTAAGCCAAATTAGCAACTGTTCGAACATTAATTGGTAAAACATTTTCAGTTGAGTCTTGCCAAAGATCTTGAATTAAGCATAACACTTATAGTTTGGCTGACACATGTAAAAAAACATACATCAATTCAGACTGAGGGGTGAATCCTCTTTACCTACTCATACAAGTGTAAACACTTGCCTGTCGCTCGTGTTCCGAATAGAAATAAACTTCAATGTGATAATGGTAGAAAATGCTGTACTTACTATAATAAAGTCTTACCTTCTGGTTGACTAGTTGATCACAAGTAACCTTGGTAGAATCCGGTATTTGGGCAACTGTGGGTCAACATTATCCAGTACACAGAGAAAAGTATGAACAATTTCATTTGTTTCGAAGAAAAACATGCCAGGTCTGGTATCAGTAAATTATAATGATTATCCTTTGTAACACACAAACACACACACACACAGATAGAGAGAGAGGAGAGTGAAAGAGAGAGTGTGTGTGTGTGTAATGAAACTTGAAAACTCAGTATCTGTCTGCAGGCATATCCAAGAAAATGCTTTTATTTCATGATAATTCATATAACTATGACAATACTGATATAGACTATTACCAATCACAAACAAATCCAGTTCCACACAATATCCACAAGAAGGAAAAATTGTTATCTTAATCACTAGCAACAATATACTTACACTGATATCATAATTAGAAATTCAGGAAATACCCATTACAAATAACTTTGAAGAAAACAGTATAATATTTCCAAACCGAACTTTCAGCGTCACAGTGAAATTAATCAAATCTTCTCAAAAAGTTTGCTTCCTCCAACTCACCAATCTCTTATCAACAGACTAACAGCAACATTCAAAACAATTCTACATCCACATAATATGATGACACAAAAGGTAGAAAGAGCAATGCAGATTATGCACTAATATACCATCACAACCATCCTTGCACCTGAAACACCACTGATTAAAACATCATGTCCTGCCAGTAGAAGCAGCCATCACATATCTGGGTTAACAATTTCAGCTCATTAAATACAAGTGTCATTCATCGTGAAAGGTACTTACCATAAACAGTCAAGAAAATTCAGAAGTAATATATCAATTTTATATGAAGTGAGGATGTTATACGATAAGTCAGTGAGGAGGGAGAACCTGACTCAAGAGTTGGATACCTCCTTGTATCAAGTTATCATTCTACATTGTGAATGGTAGGTAGACATCTGAACTGACAGAAATATTGTGAAAAAATATAATTACAAATATGTGCGTGTATGTATGTGTGTGTGTGTCCGTGTGTGTGCTTGATGGCAGATACAAGCATCTGCCAAGAAACAACACAAACAAAGGTGAAACATTTAGCTCATCAAGAGCCCATTTCTTACCTGGCTGAAATCGCTAAAGAATATTTAAAATATACAAATATAAAAGTACTTGCATTCATAATAAAAAATAAATTATGTACATATGCAAGCAGGTAAACACAGCTATTGACGAATGTAGTTTGTTTCTAAATCACTCCTCTGCCTTTCCAACAATGACTGAAGTCAAACTCGTACAGCAAAAACTCGTGAATCATAAAACATTAATTGAACCAGTTAAATGTGGAAGTATAAAAAAATGTTTTCTCGGCTTCACGAATATTTGGACAACAAGCTAAACTGTCAACACAGAACCGGGTTTAACAACAACAACATCTTCAGACCTAACATGTCATGTCTCATCTAAGCCGAAGTTTTACCAGAAAATGTCAATCAAACTAGACTATTGTATGAAGCATTAAGTATATGTACATATTTTGACCCTGGACAAAAAGGTAATTTCCACCCACAAATTACACAACAAGAACAATGGATAACAAGTATAAATATAGTCATGCTGTCTGATCATCTGCTTTAATAATGTTTCAACCAGAAAATGCTCCGAGCATCACTTGATAGTAGATGTTACAAAATACACACCATTACAAAAGTATCAGTTTTT
This sequence comes from Paralvinella palmiformis, assembly GCA_025642065.1. NCBI lineage: Eukaryota > Metazoa > Annelida > Polychaeta > Terebellida > Alvinellidae > Paralvinella > Paralvinella palmiformis. The sequence continues at coordinate 329,913 of JAODUP010000013.1, read as the reverse complement.
CCTTTAATACAAATCTGACCGGTTCATGTGCTAAACCAATACTGGTAGCATTGTTAGTGGGGTAACATTAGTACAGAATTGTTGTGTATGTGTGTGTGTGTGTGTCATAAACAGCAGCATGCTACAAAAATAGATAAGATGCACGCTGGCTATTCTACTAGATCTACTCAAATGTAGTCAGTGTGTTGCTTAAAAAAATCTAAAAGCTGTTCGTTAACAACCTGAAATATCATAACATAGAAATATATGTCAATTATAATAATACTATCACTATATGATTGAAGTCAGACCAGCCAACTTTGTCCTCTAATTACTATGATGATTAGGTAATGAAAATTAAGTTTCACATACACTATACATAAATATCACACAGCATCGGATGATTAACCTGTTTCCCTGTCAGAGATGGGAAATTGCCTATTTCTCAACATTATTTAACTACACAGGCCAACGTATACACGATGCTGTGGAAAAAATCACAGCATTTGCATCTGTTCATTTTTGAACTGAACATGACAATGTTTCATGAATAAATATTAAATGATGCCACATCAAGGAGTAGTTATCAGAAAACAAGATCACCAATTTATCGGGGCTTCTTTACCTGCCGTACAATCTTTCTCTCTCTGACTTTCCTATACGGCACTTTCCTTCATCTGTAATTCTTTGAGGAGTCTGCCGTCTGGCTGGCCTTTGACAGTGGGAACGTTCTGAGCTCTGACCTCGAAACCATCCTCTTTGTTCAACAGTTCATTGTCAGAGTGGCAGTTTTCCACATCGCTGCCCTCATGCGAACTGCCTAGGTCACTAGTATCCTGAACCATCCGGTCGCTGACCACACCGGAATCACTACAGAAGTAGCTGCTGCCACTGTTCTTGCTCAATCGGTCCAGGTCTTTGACGGCAGGTGGCGGTTTGTCGGTGTCGGAGAGCCGCACAGACTGGTAGAACCTGGTCAGTGTTCGTTTGATGACCCGGACTCGCTGCTTGTTCCGGTACTGCGGCGTGTTGAACTTATCCCTGTTGATGAACTCGTGAAAATAATAGGAGAGCTGAGCTTCTTGGTTCTCCCGTCGGACGTACTTCACCATCAGCACGGTCATGGCCACCGCGTAAAACGTCAGCACGATGACGAAGTAGAGGAACGCGTCCGGCGACGACGTGTCCCGATAGACGGCGCCACTGTCTTCGGTGGCATTGGAACAACCGGGACAGTGAGCGGTAGAGGTCACGGACTCGGTTGGATCGTTGTAATCGAGCACCAGATGCGAGCTGTTGACTGTTACCGACGAGTTGTCTAAGACGGCCATGACCTACGCAGCAATCCTTCCGGATAAATGGCTTAATATATGAAACAACTCCCTAAAACATTTCTCTGGTGATTACGATCCGGATTAGTCGCGCATCTGCCACTGGTCTATCTCTCCACCAGCACAGCTATGATACTACAAACATTAACACGTACTCCTTTAGTCACCAGATGTCAGGATAGTGCCAGTCATTCGTCAGGCAGGTTTCAGTAACGCGCACTTGGTTGTCATCTGAAAATAATCCACCACCTGTAATGGATTAACACTGCTCTGTCAACAATATATTATAGTCGTTGAAAACTAAATAATATACAAGGCAAAGACGAGGAGATAAACGCAAATCGATGCTGTAGTCGATTGTCAACACCCATCAACATAATCAATGTTAACTTACCAGCTAATTAGGTTTATGACAAATGACAACATCATCAGGTGCTCGTATATCGATGAAATAACCACGCTACCACCCTCATTCATTCATTCGTTCTGTTCATCTCTTCAGCGATAAACGCAGTCACGGCATTCCAACAAGATAATATGTGTCAGAGAACAGACGAACAAAACCCGATTCGGTTAGAATTAAAATGAGCCGGTGTTGAGAAACAGATCAATAATGCTAATTGCTCTAGACAGCTCGACTCAACAGACGTATTCTCCATCCCATATATAAACATCAGAACGCTGCTAAACGCTGAAGCCACCGGGACAACGTTTCTCGAGGTTTTCATTCACTTTCCAGCCGCCTTAAGTGATCTACTCGAGAAATCTCGTTTAGTGGCATTTTCTCGCGGTATACATCGACTCCAACCCGGTATCGCCAATCCCGAACCGTCCCCTAAACACCAACACTAAACCACAGCCGAGGCGATCCTACTTAACAACAAACTCTGCTTACATAACATATAGATCGTATTGTTGTGGCAACGTACTTGCACCAACTGCCTTCCACAACAACATCCAGCTATTGTTCATTCTGGCAGGCCACAGCCAGCCTCGTTAAGGCAGATCACCGGGGCCGATAGCAACATTTCTACAATCACTGCTATAAATCAAATGGGTGGATAGATATCTGTTGTTGTTGCCATAAATACGGAAGAAGGGCGGCCAGAAGGTATGACCATACGAGCCACACAATGCTGCTGAACGTATCCGGAACAAGACGTCGTCCCTGCTGTCGGATATAAAACACACACACACACACACACACACAGTAAGCGGAGATAATGGGAACGCCGTTGGCCCCACCACTCTTTATCCTGAATCCAGAGGTAGCACGTACTGTACTGTGCGGCTGTGATTCCTCGAACAGACAGACAGACAGACAGCTGTACCTAATCCGGCAACAACCAGGCTCTAATCGGGCAATGCCAAACACAATGACAACATTCCGATATCGGAATAGCACGCGTTAAATCATGACCTCACTTTACGTAATGAACAACCTCACTGAAAACCAAACCCGTAACTATTGAACGGAGAGCTGGCTATTTCAATTAAAGAATTTTCCTATTTTACGCATACACATCTCTCGCCTTCTAACCCCTCACTCAGGATCTAGAGTAGTAATACGTGTCAACACATCTCACAGAAATAGCAATGTTCTCGGCATCACTAAAAACGCAGTGAACAGATCAATTCACATCGCCGAATAGCGGGCAATTTAATCCCTGTTATGTTGTTGTTATTATTATTATTATTTAACCACTGCCCTGGACGTGGAAATCTACCAGCAGCTCCCGTGAAAGACAATATCCAGAAATACACATCAGATGACTAGCCAGAACTCGCACCATCATTACTAATCTAACAATACTCAAACGTAAATACAATATTACACAAATATCAAAGTGCTGCTATAAATGTAAATATACCGAAAATTAGCAATTAGAAGTCAAAATATGATAACAAACAGCATCTAAAACGCCACTAGACAATATTTGTTTGTAAACATCCCGAAAATAATATCTACAATAATGAGGTTGGCCTTCAATTACCAGGAGAAGGTCAAACTCAAGGACGTGTTAAAGATGAAATACTCGTTGATCTTCGACTATTTTATTATTTATCATTCAGCAGCTGGCATCGGAACTACCGTCAGAGTACGTCATCAACGTATGAACATTTGGCTTTGTTAGTAAAGAAAAGACAACAGACGAGCACCATCGCGTGACCACCTGCCACTCTTACCACCCACCCACACCCGCACACACGCGCGCGCACACGTTTCCTATTCTACAAATGTGTACTTTTTGTTTGTCCACATTAAAAATGGCAAATATATAATACTAATAGCGTTCTTTAAACTCGGTTGTTTTTGAAAGTATTAATTATCCCTCCCCCCACATACAAAACGCGCGCGCGTGTGTGTGTGTGTGTGTGTGTGAGAGAGAGAGAGAGAGAGAGAGAGAGAGCATGCTATTCCAATCACCATATATTTCTTAATACTTAAATGTGAAACACTTTTGACAAATATTAAACCTAATTAAAACCGCACAATATTATTATTATTATTATTATTACTGCTAAAAATAGTTCAATTCGCTTCAAGAAATCCAATAACTCTTTCACCGATTTTTCTTGCTGTAGACTCTTAAATACACTCTGCACTGAATAGTTTCTACAAATGCACGTATTAACACATATTAGATAATGTTGTATATTACTTCTCAGTTTCTTTGAATAAACGTTGCCTATATTATTGATTGTATTCTTCTATATATATATATATATATATATATATATATATATATATATATAAACTTATGAATATGAAATAAAGATGATCGTGGTGGTGGTGGTGATGATGATGATGATGATACTACCTATAATTCTATTCTTTGTTTTAATTAGTTCACATAGCACATTATCTACATTAAGCAATACAGGATAGACACAAACTTGATATAAAATGAACACTAAAGCAGCCGCCACTCCACATCTGGTCAAGTCACTGAGTTGTGATAGGAATAGGAATGGCCAAATTATCGCTCGTTTTCGCTTTCTCCTTAGTATGCCATACATATGTTGTTTTTATGACGGCAGCTAATAATGTCAACAAAGGGTGCCATCAATCTGGTTGATATGATTATATGGATGGCCGCACCGCTACGGTGATTGATAACGCTCAGGCCAGGAAACACAGTCCGGAGCGCTTAGTCTGGTAGTCATGGTAACAGAATATCGGATACGGAGTTAGAATATTAACAACTCTCTCTCTCTCTCTGTGTGTGTGTGTGTGTGTGTGTGCGTGTCACCTTCATTTACAAATCTGACAAACTGGGATGATGGCAGACGTAACAATTATGCTACACATGCACGCACGCACAAACACAAGAGAGAGAGAGAGAGAGAGAGAGAGAGAGAATGTAAAACTACAGCTAAAATATTAAGCTATTATATAAGAGGGCTGCACTACATCAGTGGCAGCGCTACATTATAGTGGCTTGGTGTAAAGTACATTATAATTATATATATTAACTGTGTTCTCACAAACAACATTTCACAGGCCATACTTATCAAGAATAATTAAGGACAACAGACTATATTCACAATTAGTGCGACATCTGGTGGCGGTCTTGATAACTACCATTGTGGGCCACGATCAGCACTCTTCATCTGAAGCCACTAGTACATAATAACTGGTATAACAACGTCTACATACACACACACATACTGTTTTGATTCATACTGTACCCGACAAGAAGAGTGAGATATACACTGGAGTGGCGTTAAAACGCGTGATACTTCGTGTTAATAGTCACCGATCCATACAATCATCGTCTGGCTTCTGTGCCACTCATAAAGACAACATGGCTAAACACTGGAGTCGCCAAAATATACAAACTTCATCATACACTTCTAAATATAGTTGTCTACATTAAAATCTTGCAATGGCAACGCACATATTTGCTATTTTTCCACTCAAATACCGCCCTCTATCGGAAACACCCATTTGACATAGATACAACAATAATACATGATACTAAATCCAACGATTGTATCGTCGGATTTTGATAATTAGTAATTAAATGTATCTTCCAAGGCCAACAGAGGCCGGGTGAACAGCCATGATATGTTGGAGTCGTTGATTTTCGGCTCACAAACTGACTAACAAAATGTAGATCTACTGACTACTGCATTTATAAAGCAAAATTAACTAGGAAAAGTTGGAATAACCGGTGACTAGTCATGCACTATACGTGTCATTTTTCTCTGGCATGATAAATTTACAGAGAAAATCGGAGAACTTACCAAACCGTATCAGATCGTATTCTATACAAACACGTTAATCCAAACTGAAAGCATCGCTGACCGGCCCACAACTAAAAATAGACGCCAGGATCGTGCACTGCGCATGCGTCATGAATATGGTCTACTACAAAACTGTTTCGTGTGAATCGAAACCTGTTAACATTTTATATTAAGTACACCAAGTGATAGTCAGATATTTGAGAAGGTTCTGAAAACTCACAATAAGGCATGTCGTGAATTTATAACATTTGTATTGTTACATTTAGCATTTAAATACACTGCACTTAATAATTTCTGAAGATGGACGTGTATCTATTAGTATTAGTCGTAAATATAAATCCCAATTTACTTGATTATTTTTGCCCGTATTTTATTTTGCTGTATGATACTAGTGTATTCTTCTGGGTAACAAATAAACATGATGATAATGATGATGATAAATAGATAGAGTAGTCAAGAATTAGGCTAAACACTGTAGCCCATATCAAGGAGAACAGTTTGGGGTAATAATAATGTATATTTAATAAAGCGCCCTTTAGCAGGAGCGATTCAAGAGCGCTGTACAAATAATATGTAATATAATAACACCACTCATATGGCATTATACATTCATGGCATTTCACGCAGTCATTCATCAGGATCGGGCTGTGGCCTATCTCGGCTTGGAGGCACAAAGTCAGGTAATCCTAAGTAGGTTCGGCCAGCTATTAAATTTCAATCACTATTGCTTTGATGGAACCGTGCTTGTTGGCAGAGTTGGGATATCTGAACTTGTGGAGGGTTATATAGTCATTGATTCACCGGTACCTAGCATGGAATGATGAACTATGATCTTATTATCTGAGACCATGTATACATTATGAGTGAGTTAGTATGTATTTTGTTTAGCCACAGGGCCTGTCATAGCTCAGACATATAGTGAGAGAGTGACACAAGAACTTTATTCAATTTGAAATTTGTTGAACAGCGCTATAAACACTGCATTATCGAAATGCGCTATAAACACTGCATTATCGAAATGCCATTATATATATATATATAATGGCATTTCGATAATGCGGGGTATATATATATATATATATACATACACATACACACACACACACACAAGTTTGCAACAACCTGTAGATTTGAGTTTTGTGAGATTGTAGAGTTGTTGCTGAAGTGATTTATTTAACCTGGATACTTGTCAAATCTGGGGGAACAAATCCTACAAACACACGTACGAGGCAGATTCGAACCCACAACACGGAGGTTTGCATTGCTGAGATTGCGAAGAGAGAGTACAATAACATAATATCACAACACAAAACTACAGTAAAATTTTATATTAACGACATACTAATACAATACTGTAACATCCCAAACAACGCGCAGTGACCAGTTCTCGCTAGATTTAACTCTAAGTAGGTCATGTTTGTTGAGATATATATTTCCCTTACAGTGGCACACATAGGTCACAAGTCGCAGCTGTGACCGGCGGCGAGTCTAAACAGCAGAACTCAACTGTAAGTAGGTCTAAGATGGGCAAGTATGATCAGATTAGATAATACATAACGTACCGAGAGAACAAAGCTATCTCGGCTACAGCTTTAGATGTGAAGGGAACCCCCACCCCCAACAAGATAACAATTATAGTATGTTATGACCATAACTCAGTGCATCAAGATAAGACATCTATAAAGGGAAGACTATCTGGATAATATTTCTCTAAGTAGATCGTGATTCTGTGTGATCTAAAATTGGCTGTACTATAAGATAAACTATACTGTAAGACTGACTTTACTATAAGACTGACTATAGAACAAGACTGACTGTATTATGAGACAGACTGTACTATAAGACTGACTATACTATAAGATAGGCTATACAATAAAAAGGACTGTACTATAAGACTGACTGTACTATAAGACAGAGAGTGTAGTACACTGAAGAATACTATTAGTATTATCATCAGTGACTGGTGTACGCAATAATCAGCTTTATTATCCATCTTACTAAAGGTATTCCATAACATTAAACATTATATGTACAATTAGATAACTCCATCCCACATCCAATATACATGCTCTCTCTCTCTCTCCCTCCCTATCTCTCACAGGAGACATTATATGCCTCTAAATAAAAAGTTTATTTCTTATTCTTTGTATTACTTTTCAGTTCTCTGAAATCACCCAGGTCAATCACAAGTTCTGTTCTCTCATCTACTGGCTTTTCCTATAGTGCTAGCACACACACACACACACACACACACACTCTCTCTCTCTCTCTCTATTTCCAGTTTAAAAAAATCAGAACTACCAAATTCACTGTGTGTTGTCAAACACATATCTACAGCTGATGTCAAAATGTTGGCCAAATCCTATCTTCCACAAAGACCACTTTTCCAGATCAATTGAGCTGTGATCTATAAGAACTGAGATGGCTTACATTTCGAACCCTTTTCTCACCAACTACAGTGCAAGATGTGAAAATCACTTTTATTTGATTTTTTCTCAATATACGATGCTTTCATCATATTTATACCGACCAACACTACTACGTATTAAAGCCAGCTACAACGACTAATGATATAAGATGAAAACGAGCAAATTAGACTGACATCTTTTAAATGTACAACTGGTAAACTCCAGAGGCATACATACAGTGCTGATGAAGAACGACACAGTTCTGAGCTGGCCTTTAGATGTGTGTATGTGTGTGTGCAATATATATATATATATATATATATATATATATATATATGAGAAAGCAGTTAAGTTATCAAGTGATATGGAAACCATTGGAATGCCAGTAACCAATCAAACACTGCAGGTCTACAGTGGTGTCACCTAGTGAATGATACCGGATAACTTCCCATACAAACAAACCGCCCTAAAGCAAGCCTCTTTGTGCGCTCCAGAAGACAGTATTGGCCATTCGCCTTGATAGAAGGATCGAAATTGATGGACATCTGATAGAAAGATAAACATGAAACCAGCGAGAATCTTCTTCGACCGAGCTGGCTCTGAAACCAGATCTAAAGAAAGCGAGTTGATGTATCGATAGGGTTAGTGCATAGAGAACTGATGGACAGATGAATGAATAAATGAACACCATGAAGGACAGATAGATGAATCAAAAGATAGACAGAAGATTTGACAGAGAGAAGGAATAACAAAGTGATCACCATGTAGGACAGATAGATGAATCAAAAGATAGACAGAAGATTTGATAGAGAGATGATGATTGATTGATGTTTTACGGCCACTTGTGCACAAGGTAGGCTAAATGGGCCGAGCGACTTCCAAAGGTAATGAGACGAAGTGAAAGACGAAACAACCTTGAGATATGCCCACGCCGGGATTCGAACACGGGTGGTAGTGATCTGTGGTCCAGCACGCTACCGCTAGACCACGGAGGCGCCCATTTGATAAAGAGAAGGAATAACAAAGTGACGGAGAATCTAGACAGGTGGATCGCTGATCAGGAAAGAGGCCCTTTGGGATGATCAGGAAAGAGGCCTTTTGGGATGATATCTTAACAGACAATGGCGGTTTTAGTGGGATTAGTAAATAGATAAGTTAATCATTAATAAACAATGGGACGTTAGCTTGATTCCAGAATAGACAAGGGTGCTTTCAGACTGATTGTTAAACAGAACCATCGATTATTTAATTGATAAAAGGGCATTTAAATTGATAAATGAATAGACCCGAGGGCTTCAAGGTCGAATATTCAAATAAAGAAGATTTTAGCTTTGATATAATCATCAGATTAAAGGTTTTAAATTACTTACTGGATAACTTACTTGATTATTAGATAGATGATGATGATGATGATTGATGTTTTACCGCCACTTTTGTGCACATTGGTAGGCTGAATGGGCCGAGCGACCTCCAACGGTAATGAAGTGAAGTCAAAGATGAAACACCCTTCAGATATGCCCACGCTGAGATTCGAACTCGGGTGGTAGTGATATGTGCTCCAACGCGCTACCAACTAGACGACGGAGGCGCCCCGTGATAATTAGATAGATGAGAGGGTTTTTAAGTTGATTATTAAACAGGCAAGACAGAATTAGGCTGATTACTGAATAGACAGGAACGCTTCATCAGGTTGATTGCTACTAAATGAACAAGACTTGTAGGATGACCACCCAGTAGACAAGACAATGAATAATCTGACTACTGGATGGACAGGAGTATGGATACGTTGAATGCTGGATAAGTAGAGAAATAAAACTAAACAGACAGGAAGTCAAGCTGGTCGTTTGAAAGGATAGACGCACGAAGAAATGAGTGGCCATGTGTATTACTGTCCAGAAAGGCAGGCACAGAGACAAAGGGACAAAGAAAAGTATTTTTTTTTTAAAAGGTATGCAAACTGGTTCGATAGCCAAAGGGACAGATCAGACAGATTACAAAACAGATGTCAGAATGGCGAGATGGATCAATTATAGATGCTAAGACTGACAGCTGGATCAATAGAAACAAAACTTGCTCAATCAATAAACAAGATCTTGTGCCTTATCTGCACAAACACATCATCCATCACTTTCCTTATGGAGTGTTTCATTCACACGGACCCGTTATCTCGTTATAGAGCCAGAGCTGGGTACGATTACATCAAACGGTATTTATTGTCCATCATCTTAGAAGTGTTGCCGTTTTGCGGCTACTTTTGTGCACGCCCGGCAGGCTAAAAGGTCCGAGCGACCTCCATATAGGTAATGGGGCAATGCCAGAGATGAAACACCCTTCAGGTGTAATTCGGGTTGGAGCTTGAACCCAGACGATAGAGGCGTGTGGCAGGAACTAGAAAAAAAATTCTGGAACAGAAACTGCCTCGCAGACGACTCAATGTGGTCACAATTTGATCAAATTAAAATGTTACCAAGTACAGAATATATCAGTTGTGTGCAAGTTCATTCATGTGAACGTTGTGGGTTTGAGTCCTGTTAGATCCCGAACATACAAGATTATCTTATATGCAAACATATAAATATTCATGATGACAGTCAAATATATAAATGCTGATGATATAAAATAAAGGCTGATTATAATAATAGTTAACACATAAATATTGACCATAATACACAAATATAAATAAAACCACGATAACGTAAACAAATTGATGATACCAGTAAAATATGGATATAGGAATATCAACGATATTTTATAAATAATGATAATTGATCAATCTTGATGACACTATACCAACATATAAATCTTGATTATTAATATTATACAGAAATATGAAAGTGCTGATAACAAACAATATATCAAAATATTAGTGATGGAATATTATATCTGCTGCTAATCAGCTAATGCACTAAATAACATTCAGTTGTCTGGATTTAAAAAAAAAAAACCTAACCCAATCCTAGCCTAATCCAGCTTTCCTAGTTCACTTCCATTCATCTGTTTCATCGCCAAATTCCCCAAGTTCCAGAACTAGTTGAAACCAGTACATTTTTACATAGGATAAAAAAAAATAGAACAGTTTTAAATCTCATGAATCCTGTTAAATATTGTGCTACAATGGATGAATTCAGTGAGTTTGGAATATCAAAAAAAGGTCAGATGTTGTCCCTCTCTTAGTTATCCCCTTTTCACACACACACACACACACACACACACAACAGAATAGGTTAATATTCTAAACCTTAAACCCACAGTCAAAAGTGAATGGAAGAAGTTGCTATTTGATGGCCATACTGATTAAAATATTTGATGAACAGATGTAAAAGAATCATACAGATACCCTTAAAATAAACAAATTTAGAATAATGTCGAGATCCCGAAGTTGACAATCAATTGCTAGCAACAACACCGTAAAGATGGATTCTATCAGGATCCGATTCCAATTTCACCGGAAGTTCTTCCCACTATGGATGGAGTTGATGGCTACGGAACGTTTCAAAAACGTGCTCCTAACCTATAATATCGCATTCATCTGGTGTACGCGCAACGCACACATCTTAATCCGAAACATATCAATCCAGAATACGACAGTCTCACCGCAAAAGATCCCACACTATGGCCGAGGAATTCCTGGCAGCAGAAGAGACACGACTACACCAAGCGCACCTACCATAAGGTCTCCAGGGGTGGTGGTGATATTTGTCATTATCACGTTCATTTGCTCACAGTTCGAATGTCCTGTGTATATATGCCACACGTTTAGAATCGTTAACAGGAGCCATGTATGAGGCCATTGACGATGAAGCCCGTAGGAGTCGGGGACAGGGAAGCTGCCCGGGATCACAGACAGGGGACGGGGGCCTACCAGCCTATAAGTAGTGGCCACAAAACAACACACGCACAGACACACACACACACATTGTATGGCTGGCACAGTAAGCGTAGGTGACACACGGCATAAAATCAATAACCGTCTGATACCATCTTACCTAGTGTAGTGTATATGGGGTTTGGCAGCTAGCGTCGGATGTGTAGGGGTTGGTTGTGTGGGTGGAGAACGGGGCAGTGTGTGTGTGCGTGTGGGCGCGCGCGCGCGCGCGAGCGAGGCAGATGGAGAGAAGAGATAGAGTACGGAGTGTGTAGGAGGGAGGGCGTTGCAAATTAGCAGGTTGGGAGATTATCACAGGCCACCAAACTGGAGAAAACAGGATCAGACCACACTGCCCAGCCAGTGATGTGTAATTAATGCTGAGAGAGAGATGACTAGGGATAACACTGTCGTCTCATATCACCTCAAGAAACGGAAGTGGGGCCACCTCCCAATATGACACTACCAAAATCATACCATATTAAAATCGACATCATTCAAACCCTTCGGTCAGAAAGATGGTCTCAGTGGGTTGATAAAATGTTAAACGTTGCCGTTTACAGCCACTTTTGTGTCCTCCGTGTTACACTAAATGGGCCTACCAACCCAAGAGGAACTGCGAAGCGACAGATGAAACACCCCGAATGGGAATGCCGAAAACAATTTCTATTTGAGATCACCTGACAGTGTTAGTGTCAGAATTTATATTCAGATCAGAAACTTGGTAAAATGTATCTGTAGCTAGCCAATATGACAAATTACAAACCTAGATACAACACAGAGAGGCTAGGTAATAACCAAAATGTATTGACCAACAGGTTGAGAAGCTGACTTAGCAATGGTAATAGTTATAATATTTGATCATTCACATATATATATATATATATATATATATATATATATACACATGGGAAACTGTATAATATAAGGATGCAATGTATGTATATTATATTCATAACCTAACTGAAGCAACTGGAAATAACACAAAATTACTTTTATTAATATAATCATAGAGATGACTATACAGGTGATGGATGCTGTCTTGTTTTGACAACGTGATCAGTAACAGACATTTGGGCAGGTAGCTAGTTAAATAGACAGACACTGTGAGAGACACGTAGGCAGGTAGCTAGTTAAATAGACAGACACTGGGAGAGACACGTAGGCAGATAGCTAGTTAAATAGACAGACACTGGGAGAGACACGTAGGTAGGTAGCTAGTTAAATAGACAGACACTGGGAGAGACACGTAGGCAGGTAGCTAGTTAAATAGAAAGACACTGAGAGAGACACGTAGGCAGGTAGCTAGTTAAATGAGTTAATTGACAGACAATGGAAGAGACACATAGACAGGTAACTAATTAAATTGACAGACACTGGGAGAGACATATATATATATATATATATATATATATATATATATATATATATGGTGGCTGTGCCCAACAGGTGACAGCCAGGAGTGAGCTAGTGAGCTAGTGAGTTCTTTACTTAGCCTGGGCGCAGGTCACACCTGCCATATATGGTCATGGGGTGACCCCATAGGGAGACATCCGACAAACATGGGTTGGATTCGAACCCTGACATGGATGTTTGCAGCACAGCACGCTAACCGCTGTGCCACGGAATCGCCTATACTGCTCGTGGAGACTAGCCGGAAGATTTATGATGGGACCGTGGCTCGAATGAAAGGATGAGAACGAGGCAAAGGCAACAGATAATGAGTTACCACTCCCAGTCACACTGAGACGATAGATCTAATGAGATAAAAGATGGGTAACAGATGGCCAGAGATAGTGAGACAACGGACTCTGTTACAGTTAACACTTAAGGCCGGTATGTCAAATGGTAATCTATAACGATTAAACACTTGATCGGTAGCTGGTAAACTGGTAAACACAACCAATACGACTAAGTTGAGAATGTGACACATTTGTAATCTATGAAAGGTGGACTGTCAGTGTCCCATAGACTGATGATTACCCGGACGTGTTATCAATTTTAAGGGCTCATTTATGTACAGGTATATGTATGTATATATTTGTGTGTTTATGTATGTTTAGGTATATTTGGATTTATGCATATTTAAATTTATGGAGGTATAGGTTTTATTTGTCTCTGATGTTCTGAGCCAATGTGGAATCATATATACGAATCCACACACACACACACACACACACACGCACACACAATGGATACAAAAGCACCAAATAAAACCCATTATCGTAGACGACCTAATACATCCATCAGTTAACCGACCCTCAGTCAGCTTTAAATTCGTTAACCTTGAGTAGAGGTCTACATACATAGAGAAGCCAAACTTAATGATATTGTATATCAGATTTTAGTGATAAAGGAGCTGCCTGTTAAACCAATATTCATAGTCTTATAGTTGGAACAGTCACCATGACCCCCCCCCCTCTCTCTCTCTCTCTCTATATATATATATATATGTGTGTGTGTGTGTGTGTGTCGGAGAGAGAGAGAGTATTGAATCATAGAACATAAATGCAAACAGACACACTCGGCAACAATCATGGAAGTAATACACTCACCTAGAAATATTGCATTACTAGTAACGTAAACGTAAGAACAAAAAAGCCATCTTATACATCTATAACCATAAAAACAATCTACGTCAATGTGAGGTGATTATCTTATAATCACAAACGGATGTGTCTAGATTATAAAAAAACGCCTTGATAATATCTACTTCTACGTGACAATGTGCTTTACGCAAATCGGATCAAATAAGAAATTGCCTCACTGACTATTGGTATGTCATATTGCGTCTGTATTACAAACAGTCACTTCCATCCACTTGCAAAAATATGTGAATATTATTAACATAGGGCAGCCTTGAATAATGGGACCGCCCATTTTTTTAATGTAAGTAACTGATTACAAATCGGAATAAAATATCGTTGTTTAGACATTTGAGGTAATAGTTGTGTGAAGACGTGACATCGTGCGGTGATCCCATTAACTGAAATTTGCATTTTCCGGAGTGGGTCAACTGAGCAAGTCAGCCATACCAAATTGAAATATTTGGCTAAAATGATCAGGTTACGGACACAGCTTCACATCTGCTAGAACTGTCAGGATTAAATACTTTATCTGGGAAGAGAACTAAAAATAGCCAATCTACATAAGACGAGCCATTCCCACAATTGTGTATCATATAAATAATATATGAATAATATTACACAATTATGCAACATTCACATCCTGTTGGATCTCCGCCCACGTGGTCTAGAATTGCATTAGCCTGAAGACCTTATATGGCAGTAAAAGAAGCCTACGTGCACGTACAAGTTTCTAACTTGTCGTCGGGTTACTCATACATATGTATGTGGTCTGGGTGATTGTACTAAAGATATTAAATATAAAGGTGATCGCTAATATTGTAATAATAGTAGTAGTCGTAATGGTGGTAGTGGTAATAATAAAAATAATACAGATTTAATTAAGCACCATTACTAGTAGGAACCATTCAATGATGCTGCACGTTGATACCCCCAACAGAATTTGTGTAAAACTCAATAAGAAATCTGAACAATGAATATCATTTACTGATGAAAGCAACCTTGGACAGGTGACTTTCTTTAAATTGGATTAAAACTTATCAAGAGACAACACACTTCTGGTGGCCACCAACAAAGCGTCATCTTCTACACTAAATAAACAATCGTCATACATAATCTATCCCTACACAATGTTTCTGTTACACTTGGATCTATTTATCAGTTCTCAGTTGGTTTCATCAATTTCTTTTAAAAATTTATTAATTATAACATAAAAATTCACTGGCCGATGACGACAATTCTTCCCAAACTCTTTTACTTCATGATGAGACATTATTGTAATGTAAATCTTGATCTAAGTTTCAACTGGCCATCTTGTTGGAAGAGCAATCATACCGATGTAAACACTAGTATTTATTAGCCTTTTGAATTGTCATAAGGAAAATCCCTGACTACGTCCCTTACTAGGGAACAATAAACCCAATTTATATATAGCAATATAATCCATCTAAAATACGGAGTTTGTCATTTGTCATCAAGGTGCCTTCTTCCTAAAAAAAATGAAACTTAGTTATCACAGCTGTTGATGTCTACCTTAGTAGGTTGATGATGAGTTCATCCTTCTATATCACCAAAGTTATAATATAATTGGTGCAAACGGAGTTGATAAAACATCACTTTTATTAAGAGATCTGCATAATTAGGGATAGCCTATAAAAGAGCATGCATGTTGGTGACCAGTATTTGTTTTATGTAAAAGTGCATAGGTAGATTTCCGGATCATTTTCATAGCAGCAATTAGGAGATCCGCACGTTCCTAACATTCTATTACGTCTATCACAGTGACAGACAATTCCCTCCATCTCAAATAATGATGTGGTCTTTACACAACACACCAAACAGCTGACAGCGGTCTACTTTGACCCATCCCTCCCGACTGCCACGGACAGATTTATGAGATGTTAGCAAGATCTGGAAATCGATGTACCATCAGCCAATGTAGTTTTTGTAGAAATAAACCAATATGGCCATATTATCCCTGAATGTTCACAGAATGAAAATCCACTTAAAATTGTAGACAACTAGAGACCGTTAGTATGACTACACACTTTAAGAGTTATGACTCACACCAACACAACATAACAATAATGTCAAATCAGGAACGTTTCCATTTTTTCTGACAAAAACCAACAAATGAATATTGCTAGGCAACAGTATGAAATATTTATACGATTCTGATGGGATAGGGCTCAGTCTTAAAAGCTCTGGACTTTTGTTTTCCTGACGTTGATAAAGCCTGCAACGTGACATTGGCCATTTCGTCCCAGGAAAATCACGTCCTATTTCCATTCTCGTATTGTCCCCGTTCCTTTCAGGATTCAGAGATGCTTCCATATTTAGAATGTTATTAGAATTCTGAATCCCCTTCCGAGCACAACAGATGACATTTAATTATCTGGTGTTGAGCACCAACATTGATTTATGTGAAACAAAACGGAACATTACCTTACATATGGGAGAACGGTGAACAAAAACTGAAGTCATCCACCCAATAAAACTTGAACTGCCACACACACACACACACACACACATATATATATATATATTAAAAATACATAGCAGGACAACAGACCTTTCCAAGCCCAGAGACTGTCCATCAGAATTGCCAGCAGAACACAGTAACCATCAAAGTAAATGAGATTTATTGGTAGAACATGACTTTTCACTCCCGCAACTGGCCCATTTCTCCAGATGTACTTTAGTTATCAACGTTAATGAAAGGTTCATAAGAATTGAAATATCAGGTAAAAAATACGGACAACAACAATAAATAGTCTTTCTCAGATTTTATTTTTGGCATAAAACGAAGTTTAATTTCCATCTTGACCGGTTTGGCCAAATAAATAACGTTGACACCCATATTAGGGCTACAACGTTCTGTGGATTTAAACACCTTACCACACCAAGAGTGCTAATATTAGCTGTAATTCTCAATCTAAAAGCCAACTAACCAGTTACTGGTAGTTATAAGGGTAAACATAATGCAGACATTTTACTAAAAATAACATTGTCTGCAAAAAGCTAACATATATCAAAACTTTGTATGGCCTCAGTGTATGTCACATCTAGGATATATATGGCCATGGGGATACTTCCAAGGAAAACATCCCACATGCACAGGTATCACTAAGATTTCGGATGATAAAGCTACATCCTCAGATGGTTACTGAAACTAATAGACCTCTATCATAACCATCCATCAGCAGTAATACAGGGTATATATATATATATATATATATATATATCATATACACACACACAAATATATATATATTTATTTATATATAGTAAAACATGTCCTAAGAGACCACCTTCAATGGTCATTAAAGATAGGTGGTCTTTTAAGGCAGGGCCTGAACTGTGACCAAAATAGACTGGTGTTTACTACATAATGACAAAACACAAGAGAAATTTAAATCTATTTTGCATTTTCTTGTGGTTTCTTAAGACTTAGGTACAGGGTTTATATATATATATATATATATATATATATATATATATACACACACACACACACACACATTTTACATTACATGATGTCCACACAGAGCAATGGAAGACATCAGAAATGACGAGATCTAAATACAGCCAGACACCTACCTATGTAACAAATACACGTCTTCATATGACTATATATTTCTGTATGATGTTATGTGCCAGGTCTTCTGAGCCACTGGCTTTGTATATCAGACTCAAATTGAAGGCTGCTTCCCTGGACAAGTCGAAGATTTTGCTCGACCGGTCATCATCGTCTATGACTGGTGGCTGAGACAGAACTCTCTCGTAGTAATAGACAGCGGTATGATGAAGCCCTGCAGGGACGGGAAGCCAAAGAGAAATATCAGCAATAGTTATTTCTTATGCCCTTCTTTACATCTTCAGTAAATGACTCATGTTTGCCTAAAATATACCTTACTGTAAACCAACAACAATAACCATAGCAATATAAACTACTGTAAAATGTCGAGCACTTTTAATATAAGTGACTACTTAACAAAACAAAAACAAAAAATAAGAAATACACCATTTAAAATCTTAGAAAAATGGTAGAGGTTTCTTATTTTAGCTAAATCAGCTTATGATAACACACTTTCAGCTAAAGTTTTATCACACACACACACACACACACACACAATAGTATCCTCCAATAAGTATTCCCTCATACTATTTCACCTTCATTTTAACACCCCCTTATCACTTGACAGCCAAAACAAGTTACTATCACTGTTGACGAAGCAGAGATGTTAAAAACAGTATTCACATCCCAGTATCACATATCATCTACTCCATAACAAACATCAAACATTTCTCCAATGTTTCTCCGAGGTCAATATTAATATTTTTCTTGTAATCATGCTGCTTCTCATTAAAAAAACAAAACAATTCAAAATAGTTTTGTTATTCAATGCAATCTTAACTTTTATACACATATTGATCATCATTCAAGTTTCTTACTGGGTTTTTACATATAAATCATTTGGGGGTATGGCTCCAGATAAGATAATGATTGATGTTTTACGGCCACTTTTGTGCACAAGGTAGGTTAAATGGGCCGAGCGACCTCCAAACGTAATGAAGCAAAATCAAAGACGAAACAACCTTCAGATATGCCCACGCCGAGATTCGAACACGGGTGGTAGTGGATCTGTGGACATGGCTAAGTCTGCCTTCGGGAATCAAATAAAGCAGAGTTAACATAACAAACACATACAAGTACTAAGTGCACATACCAATCTGGTGCATGGCTCTCCCGAGATTGTAATTAGACTCCTGACAGTCACCTCGTAGCTCCAGATACAGGTTTAGGAACGAACAACCCTAGAAGGTAATTTTGTGGCAGATTAAATGATTAATGACCACTAGATGGCAGTAAACATTTTAATATTAACATGTTACAAACCATCAAATTTCATGACAGCTTGTCAATCAAAATAATAGTTCTGCTTATGAATAATTTAATAAGATTTCTTCCCCATTCGCCTCTTGTTTATAGGCTGAGTACAGGGTTATTAACACACAGACAACACACACACACACACACACACACACACACACACAAACACCCATGTGCGTGCGCACACACACACATACACTTAACTGCATATACTTAGAGAAACTAAATTAGGCATGGATGCACGTCACTAAATGATGAATGTAAACATACTATGCTTGGCTGTCAGGTTTGAGTAAATCATAGTATTTACACAGGTTTAAAGTGATATTTCGTTCTTGTTCAGAAATAGCCCATTGTTCAATATTGCTACTTTGTTTTTAGATGAGTCATTATGCTGTTTCTATATGTAGGCATAGTGTACACGGCACAAGTTTGTCGCATGTTCTGACTGATGTGCTGAGAACCTATAAAAGGAGCAAACTTTTCACCATGGTTTCATTACTAACTGGAACGTGGGATCTGTCCGACCTCTGACCTTATGGTTTGTAGAAGTAAAATATTTTAGCTAATGGAATCTAGAATGAAACTGAAGTCAGCGTCTATGTTGTTGAAATGTTGTGACGTATGGTTTTCTTTTGAACAGCAAATTACTGCTGACTGTAAATTGCGGTGTGGAAGTAGCTATCTAGTAAATGTATCAGGTTATCATTGAACCACGGGCACGTGTTGTTTACTACAAGCTGTGGTGTCAAATTATACTTTTTGTATGTGCTCTGCTTACTCTACATAGCCTACATACTTAGGCATCGCATGTGGGCATGCTACATTTGTCACAGAGAAAAGGGGATTGTTTGGGCCCCACAGGCTGATGAGTAGCCCAGAATTATTATCAATATTTATGGTTTATTTAGATGTGTGTGTGTGTGTGTGTGTGTTTTGTGTGTTTTTGTTGTTCGGGGTAATCCCCAGGATGTCGATTAATCAGTACAGCCTCTATTCTATGTTGGAGTGGTTGAGAAACCTCCCCCCCCCACCACTCACAGGGGAGCAATACGGAAAGATGGAGCCGAAATACCATGAGGGTGGTCACTGCTGAAGTGTTTTATGTCCTCAGGGTTTTTTTAACGTCCCCCTTTATTTTAAATAAGTCAGTGGAGACGGCAGCGCCATTTAACGTGGTGGTCAACCACCCACGATGTTGTGACCGGAGAAATGAATCTCTGGAAAAGTTTCGACCTCTAGCAGGGGTTCGAACCTGTGACAGTTGGCACCAAGTACTGGGTACTTAACCACTAGACCACCGGAGCTAACTTTTGTGTGTGTGTCAATATATAGGTGGAGGTTTTTGTATGTGTAGATTTAATTGAGTAGATTTATGGAGGTATAAGTCTTTAAGGATGTTTGGGTGTTGATGTTTTGAGCCAGTGTCTAAATATATCGGTATCCACACACACACACACACAGAGGGGGGGGGGGAGAGACAACCTTATAATCACCATACAAACATCAGACTAAAAAGTGAGACCTTTGCAGACAAGCCACTAACTATCATTACACCTAACCTTAATCAACTATTGGTGGTAGCAACAGCACCATTAAACAACAATTTAACGTGGAATATTCTACAGGAACAATTGCTGAACATGTACCACCAGCTGAATAATACGACTTTAACAGCTGATTAAGTGGAACAACCAGAAAGATTAAATGAACTCGTGTGCCAACATAGGCATCAATACAAACAATACAAACAAGTACACATAAGAAATCCCAATCTGACCTGAATTATGAGCGAGTTCCTTCTTGCTGCAAATTTCTGAGAAGCAAGATGAAAATAGGTAATGCCAACAAGGAGGTTGAGTAATGGATCATGGGGTGTCTGCTTTAAAGCTGATACATATTCACCTAAATATAGGAAAAATACACCTGATTGTAAAATATAATGGCATATAAAGGTGTCTCATTGTATTATTATTATTATTATTATTATTACTATTTTATTATTACTATTACTATCATCATGATCATCAACAACATTATCATCATCAACATGATTATCATCACCAGTAGTTAAGTCAATTAGTGTTGATCCTGATCACATATGGGACATATGGCTCCCTCTAGTCAAACAAATTCCACAAGCATAGGCTTGAGCTGGATTCAAACTCACAACATGGAGGTTTGCAGTACATTATTCTAACCACTGCACCATCCATCATGAGTAATAGAATCAGCAACATTGTGTGTGTGTGTGTGTGTGTGTGTGTGTGTGTGTGTGTGTGTGTGTGTGTGTGTGTGTGTGTGCATGTGAACACAGACACATCAAAAACATTTCATGACTGTATAGGATGTAAATAAAGAAATACAGATTAATCGACAAATATCAATATCTATAAATACATTATACCTACCAAGTGCATGTTTGTATGATCCAGATATCAGTGCATTATTACCATTTAATATGCACAAAGGTAAATGGTCTGGGTACTGTGCAACGAAATAAATTATCAAACTTATTAATAAAACAGAACCTAATACATTTCTTTCCTCTTATTAATAACATCATATCTTTGTATAATTTATAAACACAGAACACACAGAATGTTTAATGTAGCCATGGCAACAAACTGACCTTCATCATCATTCGTATACAGAATCGACTATGTCTCAGATCCTTAATCAATGTTACAGCTTGACAGAACAGGTTCCACAGACAATTGTTTTCTAAATCCTGTCATGACAAATTAACAATCTTACCATACAAACAACAAAAAAGAAATCAATCGACAATCTCAATCCTTGTGTCTAACCATCGGAAACTACATCAATCAGTCACCCAGAACTAATTATGTAAACATGTGTGTCTTCTTTCTGTGTACATCAGAAACAGCTCCATACAAAATAAACAAAGTGCTCATATGTTATTAAAATATGGTTCTACATGGTTAAATAATCAAGCCTTAATTTGTGAAATTTACGTCTTTTGTAAAGTTCTTAGGTTGTTGTTGTTGTCTAGCATATGTTTGCATTTTTTTGTTGTCATCTGATATCCTGTTTCCAGTTATTTTGTTATTATCTGGCACCTATTCCTGGCTATTTTGTCTTTGTCGAGCCTCATGCACTAGATTTGTAATTTGGTAGTAAAATCTTTAAATGGATATTATAAGGACATAAACCAAGTGATGATAGTGACCACCCTCAAATACTGCCCCCTTCCCAATATCAAGTAAATTATATAAACATATTCTATAACCATGATTGAAAAATATTTTTCGAGTTACTCATCTCTCATGGGACATATCCTACTCATTCCTAGTACACCTCTATTGCTTTCTTTCCAGGACTGCCTCCTAGATAATCTCATGGCTTTGGAGAAGACTGCTCGAAGTGTGCAAATGACAAGTGTGCAGTGACACATACACACACACACACACACACACACACAGTGACACATACAAAGACTCACAGTGACACATACACACACACACAGTGATACACACACACACTCACAGTGACACATACACACACTCACAATGACACACACATATATATATATATATATATATATATATATACACTCACAGTAACACATACACACACGCACAGTGACACATACACATGCTCCCAGTGACACACACACACTCACAGTGACACATACACACTCACAGTGACACACACACACACACTCAGTGACACATACAAACACTCACAGTGATACACACACATACACACACTCACAGTGACACACACACACATTTACAGTGACACATACACATACTCACAGTGACACACACACATACACATACTCAGTGACATACACACTCAGTGATACATACACACACTCACAGTGACACACACAGCGACACATACACACACTCACAGTGACATACACACACTCAGTGACACACATACACACACACATACACACACTCACAGTGACACATACACACACTCAGTGATACATACACACACTCACAGTGACACATACACACATACACACACTCACAGTGACACACACACTCACAGTGACACATACACACACTCACAGTGAGACACACACACACACACACACACACACACACGCCACTATGATGACTAAACTGCAGTAAACTGATCAATTCACCAGAGAAATACCCCAGAAGCACCACATCAAAGAAACCAATGTGGTCACTACTAAACAAGTACTACATAAACTTGTATAATGATAATAATTTTTTTTAAACACTATCTGTTAATCTAATTATTATAATATTTTTACAGTTTGAAAATGTAAAATAAATGAGGCAGATATTTAGCTGGCATTATCGTTTACATGGATAACACATTTACCGGTATATCGAGGTAGATAATTTAAAATATATTTTATTACGATATTTACATAACAGCTCTATTATAAAGGCACTTTACAAATTTCTTGGTTGACAAAGGACATTGCTTGTTTGCACTTAACCAAATAGGTTTTAACAATATTTTGTCAGGACGCTGCACATCTGTACAAATGTGAGCACAGAATTGTGGATACAAACACACTGAATAGTAAGGCCTGGGAAAAACAATATTTAGCTCACGATGAACAAGATTCAGTGACACACATTCACCAATAAATTAATATGACACTTCAAATGGCTATCACCAATAAAGACAGCTAAATCAGACAACTCATTTTTCAATAAAACAAAATCAGAGCATTAGATTAAAAAATGCGGGATTTTTAGTGAGTGAGTGAGTGCTTTGTTCAGTATCAGTATTGGTCATGGTAGCTAGACATAACCCCACTGGGCCAAACCCTACCACCAGATAAAAATCATTTCAGGTAAAAAAAAAACACTGAACAAAAACTCATTCAGACAAAACCCCACCAAACAAAAACCCATTCAGACAAAAATCCCACTGGATATAAAATTACTGGATAAAAACCCATTCAAAAAATAAATACACTGGAGATAACACCAAAAAAAAAACAGACAAAACCTCCACCAGCCCAAACCTCACTACACAAAAGCCCATCTGGACAAAATCCCAATAGATTTTATTTCTTTGTTTTAAATATTTTTACTGACAAATGGTATGGCATATTTCTTGGTATTAAAGATATCACAAATATAACAAGAGAACAATCATTATTCCTATCTAAAACAGTGTCTAATAACCTTCAGTCCATCTGGAACTGACTTGGTGCCATCAAGATGGTCAATACAGAGAATGTATAACCTTGTCTGACCTTTATGTACCAGCTTCAAACTATCCTTGTAGTCAATAATGATTTCAATAGTGTTGTCATTTTCAGCTAATTGTTTGGCCTCAGGCTCAGTGGTGAATGCCACAATCACAGGTATGAGTCAGATTCAAACCAAACCCTGGAGGTTTACAGTGCAGTGATCAAACCAGTGTGTTATTGGAGCACCTTAATGATTTCAGTGTTGTATGTATATTAGCAACATTGCATTATAATATATATATATATATATATATATATATATATATATATATATATTACAGTTAATCTGTATAATCAGGTAATATGTATATTGCCTGAAATTTTCAGGTAATGTGTAGTAAATCTCAGTTAGCAATAGATGTATTACCTGAACATTTCAGGTAATATACATATTACCTGATTATACAGATTAACCGTAACATATATATGAGAGAGAGAGAGAGAGAGAGCGAGAATTATCAGAGAATAATTAATCTTCCAGTTTTCTGGTCCCTTTATAAATAGATCAGTTGTTGTGTAATTAGCAATCAAGGGAAGTGATCTATTATTGTGTGA
Organism: Paralvinella palmiformis; assembly: GCA_025642065.1. Lineage (NCBI taxonomy): Eukaryota > Metazoa > Annelida > Polychaeta > Terebellida > Alvinellidae > Paralvinella > Paralvinella palmiformis. The sequence goes on along the minus strand of JAODUP010000013.1, from coordinate 304,827 downwards.
CTTTCCTCTCACATGCTTTCCGGGATAATCTCCCTTGGTCTCCTACATAATTAGCTTGGTTAATTAGCAATTAAGCTTTAATCCAATATAAGATCATATTCTTGCAATGCATCAATAATGGCTTCATTAACAGTTAACAGAATCAAAATTTTAATAAAAACAATTTTGTTGAAATGCTATTAGAAATAGAATTACAATTACATTCATAGATTTAATGGTTATCTAAACTATTATTGCTTTGATTACTTCTTTACAATAATTTAAGAATGGGGTCTTGTATAAACTGGAGCTTTGCTCTGGATCCGCTGTTCATATCTCTCGGACACACAGCCAAAGGGCAACCCACTGTATATAAAAGTGGTCATGTAGCATATTATAAATATCAAGCAGCTAATAAAATAAACCATCAAAAAGAGGGATTATTAATGTAAATTTAAATAAATAGCTAGTATACTGTCCAACCCAACTTTGCTAAGCCAGTTTTTTTTGGAGAAAAACCCCATAATCCGTTTAGCCACAAATAGCCCGATGTTTATTACCAAGTTCTAGCATTTTTCAGTACTTCACTATCATATAGGAAACTCTTGATTATCTCCCTTAACAATGGAGAGTAAAATATTCTTCCAGGAGGAGAACTGACTTAAAATTCAAATTGATAGGGATAGATTAGGACACGAATACAATACATGTGTGGTGCGAGAGAAAGCTTAATTCAATACCACCAAAATAATCCATAAAAAATTGGACACACTGTTCTAATAAAGGATTGTGCTCAGTAATCATATAATGCTGTTGTATGATCTCATGCATTCATATCATTGATCACTATTTGACACTTCGAAGAAATGACTACCATTTAGAATAAACTCATACTCATAGACATAATAACGGTAATAATATTTAATCCAGAGAGTTGTTAATTAAATAACATTAAATAAACTGGTCCAAAATAATCATGTATGAAAAGTCAGAGATATAGCTTCTGCATAATTAGATTTAATATGTTTGTTATCCTTTATCACAACAGAGAAAAGTAGACATGATTATAGATGTCATCTAGCACCAGATGTATACTGATGTTATATCTAATTACGGTCACAACTAAATAGAATATTGGCTTTTTCAATGCTCCTTGTCTGTGTGGCAAAGTAGTGGTTTGACACAATAAGAAGTTTACTTAATCAAATCTACAATATCAACAATATAGTGTGGAGTATTGCTAAACTACACAAACACAAGATACTCCATTGTGCTGTCCAGTTAACTTACTGGATTGTGGGTGTATCATTAGTATCTTGGTAATGCACAATTTGGTTCTTTAATTCCAGGTGTATCACTCACCTGATATACCATTTGATTTTCTTTTGACAAGTATCAGCAAATCAAGATTAAGTTTTAACAAGGTAATTAGTATCTCCAACAATGACTCTTTTTTTCCCCTACAAATTAGCAGATAAGCCACCATCAAAGTCTAAATATGTCAATATATCTGACTACTAGTATATATGAAGTGTTAGTGTCAGTGCATATAGAAAAGCCATATGCGGACATTTCAAACACTGTATGTAGGAATTAATGTTCTGTGATGACAAAATGTGAACACAACAAGCTGCTAAGTTTTCTTTATGCTCTTTGAGTACTCACATTAAGACACATATCCCTGATTAAGCAATAAGCAAACTCGCCATTGGTGTTCAACATACAGCCAGTCAAACAGAGGAATTTAAGCTCCTGAAAACAAATCAAACTTAGATATATATACTACGATACATGAATTGTTGTTATACTAAATATGTTCAATGTAATCTACTCAGCAGATAAGGAGAATTAAATATAATGTTCTTTCTAAAAATATGGTATTTCACTGAAAAGGTGGAAATTTTAAAAATAAATACAATAATATATGATTACAAGAAATATATTATTACAGTAGTAGTAGTAACAGTCCAGTATGTATTCTTTTATGACCCACTTGTTAAATTAATCTATCCAGTAAATTATATGTTTAAAACTTATTCTCCCAGAAGGTGAATTGCATTGAAAATGTGTGGTGCTAGGAAGGTTGATTTTGATTGATGTTTTTCAGCCACTTTTGTGCACTTGGTAGGCTAAATGGGCCAAGCGACCTTTAAAGGTAATGAAGAAAAATTAAAAAATTAAACACCCTTCAGATGTGCTCATGGTGCGAGGAAGGTAGTAACCTAATTATTTTCAGACCACCAACCAGACCTGGGTCAATTACTTTGAAATGTCATATATTATTATTAATATTACTTCTGAGTATTACTATTACACTTGATATTGAATGTAATATATTACTATTACTATTATATTTCTTACTATTACTATTACATTTTTGCTTATGCTATTATTATTAGTTAGTAGTAGTATTGGTAATGATAGTGCTGGTAGTTTTAAGTTACTGGGTCACTCTCATCATAAAATAATACAAAACAAAACTTCATTTACATATTAAACCAACATTGTTCATTGACCTTACCTAGTTACACTTAACAACTAGTAAATTCCCAATAGGTGAAGAATTTCCATATATGCCTGCCATGGCTGAATGAGCATGATTAGCAAGATAGTGTATACAACAATACCAGGTAATATACCAAATGCCCCTTGATAGTAATGTGAATACGCTCTCATATGTTTATAATAGTAGATTATGGTATGTGTTTACTGTTACATTTATTTTCTTGTCATTTTTCAAATGTGGTATATAATAATAATACATGCAGTATACAACATATTATTTTCTACAAATAAATACTGTGGTGAAGTTAGAAATAGTCTTGGCTCAGCCTGATATGCTTGAACCACAATGCCTACATTTGGCTTTGGTAAACGGACAAAACTCCAACATCGGACAAAACCCCACTCGGACAAAACCCCACTTTAAAAAAAATCAGCACACATGTTTCGCAGGTTAATCTGGAACTGACGGGTCTGACGGCGGACACGCTTGGCTGGTGGTTCACCACGCTCATCACACAACAGTGATGTGGCAACCTGGACCTGATCCTTCCAGATACTATCAATTACTCTCCAGATGGTTGGGTGACTGTGTCCTACCAGCTTGGAAAATCCATTATTCCATCCCTCACATATGTTGTTTGTTCTGGAACCGCCTTCAAGGGTGATGGTGTGCACATTCCATATAGATGGTGCGAACATGGGTGGCTTGCGTCGGATGCGAATTGGGGGAATAGTATATATATATATATATATATATATATATATATTATATATTCTTCAAATTATATATATATATATATATATATATATATAGTTAATTTAAGTTTTATTTTACATGTAAAGCACTTTTGAACATGTTGTACAATATTATGGAGAGTGCTATATAAATGTTGTATGTAATAATAAAAATGATTATTTAATTAATCAATCAATCAAAAGCACCAAAGGCCTAATAAAAACATTTATTAAATATTATTTTAAGAGTGGGGTTATGTCCAAAATGTGTATTAGTGAGTGGGGTTTTGTCCGATGGGGTTTTGTCCGAGTGGGGTTTTGTCCTGGATTTTTGGCTTTGTAGTTGACGTCAGTATTAGTAGGCATCTCAAAATGACTCAGAGGTGATACCTTAGCCATTGTGATTTATACTTTTTTATGTGGATGTCTAATACCAACATTCACTAATCAGGGATGCCAGATATAGATTCTTAATTGGGGGATAATTGGGAGCCCATGGTAATCAACTTGGATTCGGTTAAGTACACAGTGCTTAGTCTGTTTCAAATGGAGTGGCTTCTCAGTTACAGAATCAATAATGAACAATATTATAAATTTGATTGAGCAGCCAATCAGGTGACAGTGAGATTTGACGGTGCAGTGACATATCTGGCAAAAAGTATGTGTGTCTGACAAAATGTAATAGCAAAGTAATAGTGGATTACTATTACTTTATCAACTATTACAATTACTTTCAAAATGAGATTCACCATTACTATTACTGTAAAAAATGTAATCGTTACTATTACTATTGCAATTACCTCAGGTCTGCCACCAATCTTGCCCAATATGACCACGCACGCACACACATGCACACATACGAGAGAGATAGGGAACTTACTGGCAATATCTTGGCATCATTGACAAAAGGTGGAAAGATCAGACACAAGACGCTAACATCTTCAAAGTCTTGGAATCGCTTCTGTTCTACCAAAACACTAATTAGCTGTGAAAAGAGCACAAATCATAACTGTTATATATCTATACAGATCAGGTTTGTCATCAATATGAAATCTTTATAAACTTATATCACATTTCATTTCTATTTGAAACATGTGTGTCATACACCAAACAACTAACCCTCAGATATAACTCCCACAGATCTTGTAAGGTCACTGAGCTCTCATTAAGTAGGTCACGTGCTGAAATTAAACATCTATAACTACTTAACCATCATAGTACACAGATTTATTCAATAAGTTCACTCAGTTAATCAATTTATCAGTCTGGATTTTGCATGTAATGGAGTCAGCAAATTCACCAACTTTTCATTTACTACCCCCTCCAACACTACAAGCCTGACTGGTACTCGGATTTTGACAGAATTTAATGTTATAATTACAACATTATTTTAAACTTGGCCCTCACTTTTTGCATTGGGCCCTCACAATTTTTACTGGCAGCAGTAACTTGAGGAAAAATTCTAACACTATAAGTTATTTAGAGCACGGATAATCTTGACTTACTTTGATAACCCCCCCGAAATCAGATAATCTTAAATCAATGTGAAGATATTTTTCATATAAACCTAGATTGGTATATGTTCTATGTTGCTCATCACAATTTATCAATCTATTATAACCCCACTACTCAGTTGGTCAGATCTCAGCTTTGGCCATAGCCACCATTTTTGCTTGTTTTGCTTTATAATTAATTACATCTGAGACAAGTGGCTTCATTTGAGATTGGTTATGCCTTCTACTTCTCATAAATAAAACATTTCTGTGAAACTAAGCCAATATATAAACAGACCTTCAACCCACATCTTGTTTACGTTAACTTCCAAACAGATTCATTGGTTTTATAGAGTGAGCAAAAAATAATCATTAATATGTTTCTCGATGGTCTTAAATTTATAGCCTGTCTTGTTGACGGTCTAAAATGAACACCGATCAGTAATAAGACATTTATCAGCCATGTTCTTTTTTTAAATCAAGAAGACATCCATAAACTGTCTTGGGTGTCCAAATTATGGATTAAACTATCCATAAAGACTCCCTAAAGATCAATATCCAAGTGCACCAGGGAATTTATAACCCGGAGAATAGTTCGGTTTACTTTATTTCTGTTCACGTTATATGTTTGGGCAATCTGTTATTGGTTGACATTTAATTAAATCTTCAGTGTACAAAACTGTCCAGGTTGCTCTATTTCATTGAATTAATTTTGAGTTTATAGACCAACAGAAGCTCCTTTGTTCACGTCAAGGTCAGACCTAGGTAATAACTTCATTTGGTTGTACCCTCACTCTGCAGGTGGTATAGCCTGATACCAGCTGGCACCATCATCCCCTACCCTAGCATGTGAAGGTGAATTTGAACCAAGAACCTCCTAATTTCTGATCCAGCACGTTTTAACACTGAACTACCACAACCCACATTTAACGTAGATGAAGTATCATCAAGTTGTCAACACCTAAAGTCATACATTACCTATCCTTATATATGATTCTCTACTGTAAATCTCACAACAATTACTGCAGATATATTGATTTTATTGATCAGTATATTGGCTGTTTTCACTATAAAGTAATAGAGCAGGGTGCTGCCTAAGAAGCAGTGTCAATGTCTTACCCATTATCATAACTACAAGGGATTCCACACATTTTTGGCAATTTAGGCATATTTGATATTCATAATACACATAGACTTGTTCATTTTATAGGTAATATATAATCGAGTTGCTATGTTTTGTATTACAACTGTCTGATGTGAACCTTTTTATAGAGTTACTTCTTCCAAATTTTACAGTAATAACACAGGCAAAAACTGGGCAACAGAGTACATACAGTTAAGAATGTTTTTAATTGCTATTGTTGTGATACATTAAAGGTTGCAATTTTTCATGTGCATGTGGTAGGTTAAATGGGTTGAGCAACTTCTACAGGTAATTTAAACACTACTCGTGGTCTTTGGCTACATAGGCTATGACTTTCGCTATGAAGATGGTTTTTTTCAAGTGTTAATGCATTTTATTATTTTTAATGTGGCCATGTATCAGATGCATTTTTTTGGATGACATTCTTAATAAGCTGGCTGCTATATACTACAGTACAGTGAATGTGTGTTTTGTTTACCCTCTGTAATGATCACACATGAAAGATGGTTGGGTGAAACATCTAACACACCTAGGTAACACAGAGATTTGAGGTGGGAGAAGGAACATTAATATTACTACCCAATGAATTGAGTGAGTGAGTGAGTGAGTGAGTGAGTGAGTGAGTGAGGGAGTGAGTGAGTGAGTGAGTGAGTGAGTGAGTGAGAGTGAATTCTTTATTTAGTTTTAACACTGGTAACAACTGAGACTTTATGGCTGAGAAACATGCCAGGAACATATATATAGGCCAGGTTACAATCCTGACTTTGATGTTTTCAGGACAGTACCCTAACTAATGGATTTATTTCAGTACTCTGTAACATCATTATCCTGTCAGATAAAATCTTAACCATAGTAATATTCTATATAAAACTGATAGCAAATTAAGCTAATCCTAAATATGATTAATTTACAAATCAAGACAATCAAAAACATACAAATAGTAAATAATTAGATTAATTCATCAAAACAGTGACATAAAAAGATTATTTAAATGATTGAGACTATAAAAAAAGGAATTCACATCTAAACTTTATATATATATATATATATATATATATATATATATATATATAAATTAAAAATTAATATATATTAATTTATAATATATAAAAAATCTTTATATATATATATATATATTAATATATATATATATATATATATATATATATTAAAGATGTCTCATGAATTCAATTAGTTACATACCAGATTGAATCTGTGCATCACCAGCAGGTCCTACAACATTTTTTATTATTCCCATTCTGTGTCTGACACTTCTGCAGGTAACTATGGCTGTAAATAATATATATATATATATATATATATATATATTATTTAAACAATCATGTTTTACACAAGTTGACAAATATAATAAAAGCATCTTGATGTAGGCTGTACCAACTTTATACAGTTATTTTATGAATATGAAATGGGTACAGTTATGAAATTTGTCCATTCATGAACATCTCATGAAAAATGTGTTGAACTATACAAGTATTGTGTATAAAGAACATTTGGTACATATTTAATCTGATACTCATTACTCCCAGTTAATTTCCAATTTTATTAGCCAGAATGTAACATTGTGTGTGTGTGTGTGTGTGTATGTGTGTCCTTTCAGTTATTGTAAATACTTACTTGATGCTAAAGCTTTGTTTAATTTAAATTTCAAATGTCCAAAGAGTACTTCCTTAGCACAATCAATAAATGCTGAATATTTGCCTTGTGAAAACAGTAATGAACATTTGTGAAGAAGGAGACTTATATCCTGTAAAGGAACAAAGATAGATGTAAACAGATCGATTTAGTATCAGCACTGGTCACACATGAGACATACAGCAGAGGAGAAAATCCCTAGGGAAACAATCAAGGACAACGGAAAGGTAAGCAAAAATATATAAACAAGGAAACCCGCACCAATCTCCATACACAGATGTAGATAAATATATAGACTAGAAGACAAACAACAGTAAACAAACAGACATGTGACAATAGCTGAAAACAATATATGTAGGTAACATTCTGAATTACTGAATACAGCTCAGGAAAATGAAAACTTCTTGTCTGCAGTTTTTTTTATCACTCCCCACTAATATCCAGTAACAACAAATTGAAATTTACATGACATGTACGGTAAACTTAAACTGGTATTAGATAAAAAGTATCAGAATGCCTACTGTCCCATTTTGAATATGTTCTTCTTTACTTTAACAAGGCAACTGCAGCAGGTTCTATTATACGTACCACTCTTGGAGCATGCTCCCTTTGCAATGAGTGTCCTGTGATATAAAAAACAAAACAATAAAAAGGTTTTATTTCACAAGAAAATCACTTCTGTTACATAATAAAACAAATAATGAAATACATCAGCAAAACAAAACAATAATGAGTACACATCACAGTTGATATAACTGTTAATTATTTCTCACTTTTCATGAATGATATCTAATTATGACACCAGTTCTTATACCTATAACCCCATCTTGCAATCTAATAACAGTAATTTGTGTGTAAATTCCGATATTACTACATCTCTGATTTTACCACTAAAATTGGATCAAAGTATCAAGGCTGTCACAAACAGATGAAAATGGACTTTAAACACAAAATCAACTCACAAAATCAAGACCAAGCCAAACATTATACTATTTTAAATAGACCACCCTTTAACACAAGTGAATTGTCTCACAAAACTAGGTTTTGGACATTTCCATTTTTATCATACGATAAAATGTAAATGATATTGTTTCTCAGATGAGATAAATTGATCTCATTAGGTCTCACATGATACAGCCCTTGTTTTTCAAGATCAGTTTGGATTAGTGTAATTTCGGGTGAAGAGTTGCAGTGAAGTACACGAGAAAGTATAAGAGTACAAGTATAAGTGTATGGATTTTAAAGCTACAAATACTTACTTTATCAGCATATTTAGGTACAAGTATATTTAAAATTGCTTTAGTACACGTACATTTTCAACAATGATTACTCAACCATACTCACTTATTTATTGATAATATAAAACAATGATATAGTTAACTATTAGTCACACATAAATCATGTTCTCTAATGTATTCTTTCAATTGACGTTCCACATGACATACATGTATTTAGGAAAAAATTAATGATCATTTTTAGCCACAAGCCATTGTGCATAATTATAAGCATAATGTTTTCATACATTAAACACCTGCAATGTCCACACATTATCAACAATCAGCTCAGAGATAATTATAGTTAAAATCAATAGGACCTAATCTGCTGGTAATCTCATTTAAAAAGACAATGAATAAATTTGATTAATCCGATTTGTTTGGGAGGTCGGTTGATAAGGGAAATAGGTTTGTTGGTTGGTTGAGTTGTTTAGCCATGGGACTGGTTACACCTGGGACACAAGGCAGAGGTGTGAGTCCCAAGGGAACACATCCCACAAACACTGGTACCAGTTAGATTTGAACCCACAAATAGGAGGTTTGTAGTATGATGCTCAAACAGCTGCACCATCAGAGTGCCCCGATGGAAATACCGTAATCTTCTGTTTATAACGCACACCTTTTTTCCATCTTTTTTATAAACTAAATGTGTCCATTTTTTGAACACTTATTTTACAAAGCCACTGATCACAGCTGATACATGCTGCCGGGAAATAAAATATAGAGTTTTATTCTTTTTATTATTTTTGGCCTGAACACCGTGCGGAAGCAGATTAGGCTACTAGGCAGATTAGGGTCTATCTTATTCATGAGTGCCTAATCCAAGATGGTGACAGGCAATTCTGCCTCGAAATTAGTTCAGTTATTTCTACAGAAATTCGGTTTTAAAGTCTAGAAATCTTGAAATTTAAACTAATTATAACTCCCCCCAATTGAGAAACACATAAATAGTTTGAACTTTGCAGAGATCTACTTCAAATCGCCATCGAAAATATTGCTGTGATAAGACTAGCGTTGATAAAATAATATGTGCATTGCTAATTTATAATATTGTAAACTTAATTGAAGTGTGTTCACAGTTATTATAATAAATCACTTAATTTCCTTGAGTCTAATTATTATTTTTTATCATCTTTAATTACCAAATGATCAAAAGGATCATTATACAAGGTGTGAACATAAATAAATTACCATAAAAACTTGTGGAGCATCTCAACTTATACGTGCATCATATTTCACTGATTAGAGAAACAATAGAAATCACTGCTCACAATTGAGACATGTTTGTTTATTAATTATAACATCAAGACAATTACGAATGGAAATCAAAGGTTGTGACAAACAGCTTTTGATATTTTTGCAGACTTTAGAAGCAAAATCTGTATCAAGCTGTCATAAGTGGAGGATGTACATAATTACAGAACAAAATGGTGCGCAAGTCCAGCTGCAGATTTTCCAGGTTTCTCCTGGACGTTATACACCAAAACTAGGTTTTTCTGGTCAACAAGGGGTGCACCTTATACACAGAAAATTACGGTAGGTACGAATATGCAGAATTGAAATAAAATATTGGAAACAATGACCTCTTTATGGTGAAAGTATTTGGTATGTACTCAGAAAGTATGAATACTTCACGGCTGTACATTTATTTAGTTTTAGCATCAGATACGGTTATTTCAGTGACAAAACAAATTATCAAAAACGAGCAACATCAACAAATTACGAGGAAAAGGTTTCCACTGTATACTCCCAGTGATGCTGAGATATCAATTAGTGTAATAATGTCAAAGTATTTATGTTTGTGTTAAACTATATTAAATTTGTGCAAAACTTAGATATAGTTGTTGGTTGTATATCATAGCAATTACATCTACTAGTTACCCATGAGTACTGTTCTAATTGTACAGTGAAGTAAATGAAAACAAAACTATTTAATTCTACACATTTACCTGTCTCTAATGCTTCCAGAGCTTCCTCGTGTTTACCAAGCTGCTGCTGAATTGAAGCCAGTGACACTCTGGCACCGAGATGCATAGGTGCCAACTCTACCACCTTCTTGTAGGCTCTCACTGCCGACTGTAGTTCTCCTACCGCATTAAGACATTCTCCGTATCTCAGCCACACCGCCGCCTGTAGAGTTAATCACAAAAACTCAAATGTGACATCAACAGCTACAAACTGCACTTTAGTCATACAACTTCCATCAGTTTATGGTTTATTGTCAATCACAAGAAGATTAAATCATATACCATATACATTGTACAATACTGCTACCCATAAAGCAACACCGTACATAATTGATAAAATCTGTATGGTATTTCTTATCAGTACAATAGAAATATATCCCTCATCTAGCCCATACTTCGAGCTACATACTGTACAGCATCAGTTAATTTATTGTATGCTGTCTGGCTTCAAATGGCTATAAGTCACTGCTATCCAGTACAAGATTAATTATTAGGTTCAAATACCACAGATCAATTATCTTTCATTTGCTGTTAATATCTCATTTTCGTGAATATGGTCCAATACAAATATAATTAGAACACAAATTGAGAAATATGGCTAGTCTCCATTTAATCTCATTGTATGACTAAATACAGTTATTCAACGAGTGGTGGTGCCATTCCTTAATGCTCTTTATGTCACAAATAAACCACCGAGTCCAAGTACCCGTTAACAGATCCTGATGTACATTATCACTTGCTGTGTATCAAACACTGACTCTACTTGCATACTGTGCTGTATAATTAATCAACCACATGGCAGTCAGCTCACAGCGATCTGTGTTTGGATGGATGGATGTTTTGTGTTTTATGGGGCAAATGGGCCAAGTGACCCCCAAAGGTAAAGAGGTGAAGCGAAAGATGAAACGCTCTTCAGACATACCAATGCCAAGATTTGAACTTAGGTGGTTAACACCTGTGGCTAACCTCACTACAAGTGAATTGTGGAGGCATCCAGTCAAAGAAATCCATGTAAACACAATCTTATTGTGATGTTTCTATCCACAGAACACAGACATGAGAGTAGCATTTGAAAAGAAAAGCTGCTGAAAAGCAGGAAAGGAAATCATAAAGCGAATAAGGCCACATGAGAAAATTTAGGGTTTTGTACATTCTTAGAACAATCTGAGACTACTCGATAAGGGATAAAACATGTCGTTTGCAAGAGAAAAATTTGTTCAAACCACCAATTTGACCAAATACCCATTTCCCAAAACATTATTTTCAGCTCTGGAAATGCAGCAAAAACTGGAAAAATCTTATCCCTGGGAACAATTAATTTATGTATAATTTGCAAGATATAAGTGATTGAGTGACTAATCATGGCAATAAAAGTGATTGTTAGTGACACGGTTCAATGAATCTAATCACAAACAAACACACACAAGGCAATGATACCAAACTAAGCTTAAATAACTCACCAAGTTGTAATCCTTCGTCTTGACCAACCCAGCTAGAATTGTCTTTGCTTTCTTGTACAATCCTTTATCTATGTAAGCTTCGGCAATATCCAGATGCAGGTCACCAACTTCGACTGGATTTTCATTCAGCACACTGTCAGCTATGGCCTACAAATAGCATCATGACTGAATGAACATCGGCAAAGCGAGAACCGTGCAAACATTCAAGACCATGTCCGGGTGATGGACTTCATTTAATATATCATTTGCGGTCTATGGCTGCCAAAAATATAACAACTTTATTTACATTTGTTTTCTTATTATGGAGCTGGTCAGCATCTACAGAGGTTCTCACTTACATTAACGCAGCCATAATGAGCCAGGTGTACAAGACAGACAACTAGCTTTGATCTAAGGTCCACAGACATCTCATCCATCACATCACACCTGTAATCATAACATATTAGTAAAAATATTGTACCTTGTATGGTTACCAAATATAATAGTAATTAGAAATTCAGTTTTAACCTATCCTACATTTGCGGATGTAACATGTTGAGTTTTCACATGTGCAAAGCTTCGGATGACTGTTCACACTCAAAATCCATAAATAACAGTCATCCTTCAGGATTTCTAGCAAGGATTCAATTGAAAAAGATTTTGCGATACCTGACCATTTTTCCCAAGTAGCTCTGTCTACTCATCGAATGAATCTCCGTATAACCTAACCCCAACATATTCCTTCCTTCAGTCACGTAAAACCCACAACAAGATATAAACAATCCTATCAGATCTTATTTATTTACTCTAGGCCCTACACGTGTTTAATAAAAACGATATCATCTTCATTATTAACATCACTCCAATGTCAACTTACCCCACGGGATCACCCCAGTCAGTCGGTAGATCTTTGACTGGTTCATTTTCATTGGGCGTCAATGTCTTATTATTTGCATATTTAAGGCACACACCACAAAACTGCACCAACGTCTAAGACGGAAGTGAATATTTTGTTAACAACAGAAACAACATATTGCTTTGTCACAGAAAAGACCAAACAATAAAAGGCTGGATAATTATAAATATAATAAATAACGATTACTTACAGCAACAGATTTAGTATAAAACTGTTTTGTTATGTACAGATCCAGCAAAAGATTAACATCTGTAATAAAATAATAACTATGATGGTTAAGAAGTGAACATAAACAGACACACACACACAGATAAGACAGTGTGTGTGTGTGTGTTGTGTGTGTAAAAAGGGAGAGCATATAGAAAGTTATCTCAACTGAAAGCTTATTAATTCCAGGTGATAAGTTGGTTTATTTAGATGATCACCCAATTCAAGTTTGTTTCAAAGAGTCTCCAAACCATAAAATACATTACTGAAATTTAGTTGGAAAGTCAGCTATAGCAATAAGTGATGAATAAAAACAATTGTACAAAATATTCCCCTCTCAAGGTCAAAGGGGCAGGCCTTGCCACTAACCAAAGATACCATTCCACGGCTTAACTAATGACAGTAAAACTGTAATGAAGAAAACTATATATTGTTGAACAAAGATAGGAGTACATTTATTACTGAGTGATCCATGATCCAGAAGACACATATAACACAACTACATACTTAGATAAAACTGTTCTTTTAGATAATTACTATTTAGGAGAGCAATCAATATATATATATATATATATATATATATATATAAAACAGTAGTTAGAATTTCACATTTAAATTATCCTATTTTTTGCAGATGCAGTGTTTTGAGTTTTCACATTTGCCCAGCTTTGGATGACCATTCACCCTCATAACCCACAAATAACAGCCATTTTTCAGGATTTCAAACAAAAGTTCTTTTGAACTAAGATTCCTTGAAAGGAGACAATTTTCCCATTTACTCTAACATTAATTTTCTTGTGGATAACTAAAACTGTTGATTGTCTGATACGTTGTCACAGATTTCTTCACTTTAAATGTATTAAGTTTTGGGTCTGTCTGACAGCAAGTGTTCAACTGTGGCTTAAGATATTAAATGTACAGTTTACTGACCCTGAAACAACTGACATAACAAGTTTAGCACACAATAGGCAAGAGATGAAAAATCTCAGTAACAAACCTTCTGCTGTAACATTTTTGCTATGCACCTCAAACGCAGTGGTCATTATGTCGACAGCTTTATCAATATCTCCGCTGGCATGAAAATCCTGAAATGGTAATTAATATCTTAACTTTGATAAAAAAATCATTGTCTGCATTCATACATGGTAGAAAAAAAACCTGATTAACCAGCAAATCTGAAAAAATCTAAATGATTTTTCCATAGGAAAATATTGTCTACCTCTCGGTAGAAAACAACATCAGATAACATCAAACTTAGCACTTCATTTGGTTATTAACTGACACAGGAATCCCACTTTAAATAGTCAAAACTTCACACAGAGGAGCACAATTTGAAGAGCTGTTGACAGAGATATTAAGCTCTGAATTGGCAGGTGGCTGGAAACACAACAATTTTCTGCACACTTTACACAGCGACTTACTAACTTCTACAAATAAAGTTTTAAATACCCGATGTGGCCTCACATATTAACTCAACACCACTCACAGCTTTATCTTGAGAATTCATATTTCACTTCATCGAAGTAAAGACATAAAAAGAAAACAAAATTCATGGTTCAGTAATACCATACTGAATTCAGGTAGATCTAACCAAATAACATGTATCAGTTTCGTGGATAAATTACATGTATGTTCCCTGCAATTGATGGAGAGATAATTGCATTAGCTCCATTCACCAAGTCTAACCAATAAAAAGGTTAATAGTAAAGTGGTGTAAACAAAAGTTAACAGGAATAATTATAAGTATTATTATTTTCAATACTCAATCATAGCAAAACCCATTTTAGCCCAGGTTTAACGATCAAAACCAGGTTTAACCTAAATTAAACTAGTAAAACCAAGGTTAAACTACAACCACGTTAAGAGTACTATACTTTGATTAAATAATGTATGATAATATGTTCTGTGAAATCATATAGTAATGTAATTTTGGTACTACCTTGATGAGTTCTCTGGCCAGCTCCAAATACTGATCGCTGGAATCAGGTGGCAATATCTTGAGAATCATTTGGTGTCCATGCATCACTTGTTTCTTGTTGCCAGCTCTCTCTGACAACTCACAGTATGTCTTCCAGAGGGCTATGTTCTTTGGATCACATCTTATGGCTGAGGGCGAAAAATATAGATACCAGTAATCATAATGCCAAACTACTGAATTTGTATATTGTCATTGTAATCGCAACTCTCATTCATGCTGAATCACAACATTGATAACAGTATTTGTGATAACACATCATTCGTTTTGCGAAGTATTCAACAGATATGAGCAAACAATTCTTTGGATATCATTTCTTAAAACACCTAATCATAAAAATAATAAAATAGTATTTTGGCATCTGTTTTAACTCAAATGTTAACTGCTGTTTATCTCCTTACTAATCTGACAATCACAGATCAATATGAGATACAGGCAAATAAATATACACCGATGCACTTACATGAAAAACTGCTTCATAGAGCATCTCTTACCTTTATTATAACAGTGAATAGTTTTCTCCAAGTCACCCTGTTCGTTACACATATCAGCAACTCTGAGCCATTCCTGGGTGTCTGAGCAGAGATGAGCTGCTATGAGGGCATACTGAAAATAGAATCAACAACACTGCAGCAGGCTATGTTAACCGGGTATGTATAGAAAAAAAAAAAATTAAAACATGCTAAGGCACGTTTATATACAAACCTGCATCGCTCTTTTGTCATCTCCCCTTTCTTCATAGATCATTCCCAGTGTCTGGAATGGCTCATAGGCTGATGGAACTGCAATTAATCAAAAATTAAAATACAAGTACGAGCAGAAGATGAAACGAAGTGTTGAACAATATGACGAGCAAATAATGAAAGGAAACAAACTTGTCTGATCAAAAAATAATTTAACAAAAGCACTCTGTCTGTGATTTACCATTACGAATGATTTCCATGCACATCTTGATTGCTTCATCTGTTTGTCCCTGGGCATATCTCATGTTAGCTTCTCCCATCAGACCAAGGAGATGGCTTGGTAAACGTGACTTTAAATGAAATGGTAACACAAAATTAATCTACTGTTTACAAAGAAATGTTATATTTATTTCAATTTTCAATTACATTAGTTTAATATCCATTTTAAAGAAATGAACTGAATATATCAATAAAGCTTTATTTCATGCACACACTAGCTGTTTATTCCCCTGAAAAGGTATGCCATCAACCACTTAGACCAATATGGAACCCCTTAAGGAAATAGAGTTAATCAAATAGGTTTTAAAAATAAGAGATTTTTGACCTTCCACTGATACATAAAAATATGTTTTCACTAGTACACAATGTCATTTAATACATCCCATAAACTAATACAAACCAGTAACTAGATATGAAAATACACACCTCATCTATGAAGTCACTGACACAAATATGCCATCCACGTTTTATAACATGTTTTTCCATGTTAAAGGACAGTATATTAGTTTATGAAATATTATAACTGTAAGATGTTCAATAAATGCATTTATATTCATATTGTATTATACATTATTTAATTAACAACTCTCCCATTAAATTAACCATTTCATATCATCACTACATCCATGTTTTAATTACACGTACGAGGAACATACAAAATTCCACACAGATTATAGCTTGCAGACTTACCTTACGTGAGCTGTTCTTTGGACGACCTGCAGATGTATAAAGAGATTATGAGGTACTTACAAAATATTAGATGACAAATCAAAATGGAAGCTCAACAGTGCTCTAATAGAGTATGAGATTGGGACTGAACCCCCCCCCCCAGAGTATGGCAAATCATTGCCAGATTTTTGTTAATGTACTGAGGTTTCAGGAGCAAGGAATTAATTGTTATGAAAATAAAAATTTGCCTCTTTATCATATATTTTAATAAGTCCAAGAACTAATATCTCAAGTACCATATTTTCTAACCAAAATCAGTTGATGTCGTTTTATTTACTAACATACCAACTATAAGGAAATGACGAATAAACAATCACGCCTTATCAGTTACTTACCAGGTCTACCTACTGTAGAAGATTTACCAACTGTAGGCATCTCTACGGTACTCACTGTCTCCTCAGCAATTTCTATAACTGGCATGCCATCAGTCTCATCCTTTATTTCTGCTTGCTGCTCAAGATGAGCACTATACTCTTCGAAGCTGATCTCACCTAAATACATACAGAACAAAGTACACATTGAGTTGAGCAAAGAATTTGTTAATTCACATTTGACCAAAAAAAACAACAATCAAATAATTGCATATATCACTTTTTCTCTGATGGACAGAAATCCATGAAGCATTCTGATGATACAATTTATTCCTGCCATAAGGATGCTTGCTGGTATTAGTTATATTACAGCGTCTGGTTAATAGATATCACAATACTTTATGATATATCATATAATTCTGCACATAGTCACCCAGCACAGAGAACTTGTGACATCCAAATTAAGTAAACACACTTCATTAACTACCTGTTATGTATCTCATTGTTGTCTCCTTGTCAACAAATATTACGTCATCATCTTCTTCTTCCACTTCATCTGCTGCCAGAGTAACAGCAGTTGTAGTGGTCTCTCCTGGATGGTCTGGATCAACTGGCTCTTCCTTCACTTGTATGATCTCCATGTCTAGCCTTGGATGAACCCCACTAATGTTAAGGTTTTCTGTGTTGTCATAACATAAACAGAGAAGATGTTAGCAATGTCAGTTGACAACTACTACCATCTATTAAAACAAAGCATTATAGGTTCTAATAAACAGTAATCAAATCTCATCGCCATAACCCTATTTAAGGAATCTCAGGTATTATAATATATGCTACTAGAAAAATTAAACACCAGATAAGTATCCTTTGATAATAACAAAAAAGAATTCCAAGATCTTATTACTAAAGCATTGAAACAGGCTACCTACGTAAAAGATCTTTCATTATTTATCTTAAATAATAATAAATACCATGTAACCATATAATCTGTTAAATGGCAAATTAAGGCAGTAGTACCTACCAGATGTTCAGTTGGAGAAACATCCGAAAATATAATTGAATTATTGAAAAATAGATCAGGACAGATGACGGACGCCTTATCCCAACGACGGTTTTATCTACACTGAACACATATTCTGTATCATAACTCCAAGTCAGTTCAGTTATAAAAAGAAATGTTAACTAATAATGCCACCTGAGACATCCTACATGAAGGGTTTAGTCCATGGAACAGGAGACAATGGAAAAAGGGGTAGTCTACAGTTATGCTTTGTATACTGGGATGGTCCCCGTTTAAAATAAAAACTAAAGGTCTGGTTCCTTCAGTTTCCAGTAATCTCTTTGAATATATTAAGAAATTAAGAACACATCACCGAATATAAAGGATGATAAAATAAAAATGACCACATACCGGGGTTTTTTTAATCGTGTGAATCTAAATAAAAGCTAACACCACCACCACACACAAATAAAGCCAAGACTTTATCTAGTTTGTATGTGTTATACTGTTATATTGGATGTATGTTACACCAGAGAAACCTAATAAGATCTACACGTCCTACATGTATCTCCTAATTTCCAAATGAAAAGATACTATGGAAATAAAATATCCTACTAACAATCCTTTTTCTTGTAAATACACGAAGTTTTAATGCATTTTAACATCCATAACAACATGTAACTAATCAGCAATAGACGTACAAACTAACAGGCCGGAGCAGTCAAAGAATCACTTGGCAGAGCCACACAAACGTAAATACATGTATTCCCATAAGGGCTTGATGTACGAGCTATCTTATTGTTAAAGTACCTATGATTGTGATAGCATTAATGCGCAAGGGAGAACACTGTTATGTGCCTGCCGATTACCAACTGGAAAAAGTTCAGATCTTAATAAATGCAACTGCAACGAATCATTCACAAACACCAAAACCAGACTGTTCAGTCTCAGTGACAACAAACCAAACTAACCTACATCCTTCAGAGTCACGACATGACTGACTTCAACATTTTCCTCTTGAGGTGTCTGATCCATAGCAGCAGGAGTTAATGAAAATTCACCCTGCTTAATTGAGACAATATAGGATCTTGAATCAAGTAGAGAATACATAACAAACAAATGAGATCAATAATTTAACTTGAATACGTTAATAGTAATTATTGTTTAACCGAAGTCAATCTATCTGGCCTTTTAACTCCATAACCACACATACCAATTGTGTGTGTGTGTGTGTATGTACGTGTCACAATATGCTAAGCTGTAATTCATTAACTGTTTTAATTTATCAAAATAATATCTCGTCAATTCATCCTGAATACAGTTTAAACCACAGACACATACTGACAAAATCATTAAAAATTCATGTCAGATAAATTCATTATATTATAATTTATATTATCATTTTAATTCAAATATACAACCATAGGTCATTTCTGAAGGTCACAAAATGTCACCTAAGACAATAAATATAATTCTTCTTAATGACATTTCCCCCTCTTACAATAACTCAATAAGGTTGGCCGGTAGGTTCTCACACTATTCTTCTCCATTTTAATTATCTACCTTATTCTGCCACACTCTCACACATTCTTCTCCAACAACCTGATTTCACGTCACCTTCTGTCTTTTTCCACCCACCTCTCACACCATCCACCTTACACCACGCTTTTCTTCACCCAGTCATCACCATCTTTCCATAACGTATGTCCCCGCCACCTCAACCAATTCCTGCTAACAATTTCAGTCACCAGTTTATTCGCCATTACCTCACATTTCACACCTACACCTTCCCTTTTAAGTATTGGACATCTTTTCTTGTCAAGATCCCCAACAGCTCTCTAAATTTACCCCATCTCTAAATTTCTGTATGTGGATCAGTTGGATCACAAGCAGCCAGTTAAATTAATGCATGCGTTAGAGAACATAAACGAGGCTACACACATGTTGGCCCCTGGTCAGTGAGCTCTGGTGGCCTAGTGGTTAAGCACTGGGCACTTGGTGCCAAGGGTCACAGGTTCAATCCCAGCAAGAAGTCAAAATGTTTCCAGAGATTAATTTCTCGGGTCACCACATCGTGGGTGGCTGACAACAATAAATGGCACTGCCGTCTCCACTGAATTGATTAAAATAAAGAGGGATGTTAAAGATCCCCTGAGGATGTAAAACACTCTGGCAGTGATCACCTTCAGGGTATTTCGGCTCCATCTTTCCGTACTGTTCCCCTGTGAGTGGTGGGGCAGGAGAACTCTCAACCACTCCAACATAAAGGCTGTGCTGATTAAACAGTCTGGGGATTCTCCCCAAAATACAAGCAAGCAAGGCCCCGGGCGACATACGGAATGACAAACGTGATAATTAGACAGAGATCAAAGGGCAATTTACGGAGTTGGGAGGTAGATGGCCAAGTTATAGAAGAAAAATATTATTTAAAATATAGCAATAATTTAAGAATGTGAAAAAGTGATCCATTTACAGAGAGGGTTGGAGTTGGAGGTTTGACCATATTCTAATTATCCTATTTATTATATAGACCTTACCTAGCTATAGACACACCACAGATGATGCATTTTATTACTAAATAAATATTCAAACAATTCCATTGATATTGTTTACACTAATCTCAGTTATCACTATAAATACCTGTGCATTCTTCATGGCAAACGCATTATTTTCTCCTTTGCTCAATGGTGAATATTGATCTCAGAAATATTAAAACAAATTAATAAGGTACAATGGCATCAAAGTCTCTTGTACATTCTCATTTCAAGATCATACCATGACAAACTGTGGCTGGTTCTTACAAGCATTATAGCATATTTATATCTGTATTGTATACATTTAACTTAGTAAATATTGAAGAAGAATCACATTTATGTTTGTGTTATAGACATTGTAATCATGACTAAATTACAATGTAATTGATTATATTCAGAATGAATGTAATCATAATCATGGTATTCTGAAGTAATTGTAATCAATTAAAATGCCAAAACTTCCTATGATGCTCTGAAAGCACTGCTTTGATAACACACTAAACATGTGTAATACTCTCATTCAATGTTATTATTATAGTATTTACTTATTTTATATATAGGCCACTATATAAATTTTACTTACATTATTTTATGTATCTTAGAAAGTAATAATTTATTTTAGGCGTATCCTTTACTGGAATGCGGCAAAATAACTCATATCAATAAAAATAAACTGCCGATAATTCCGTTTTTTCATACGCACTAAACGGCTGAAAGTTATTGCTCGTCGATAGATCTACCCTGACCATGTGTCTGTTGCCTGAAATGAGTGACTGACGTCATGCAGGAAAAATAATGGGCTTACAATGGGCACGCATTATGGTTAAAGCAATTCTTTGGTGGCCAATATCATTTTCATATTTATCTAATAGGAATTACTTTTATTATAATGGTTGGTTACTCTGTTACTTGAATATTACTTGAAAAACATAGGTATGTACTAACTTCTTCTGATTTGCAGTATGGCTTTAAGGCTAAGCATTCTATCACCTATCATTGCACATTTGTACTACAGGAAAGTTTAGACTATTATATCAGTAATAATTCATCTATGTTTCTTGTATTACTGAATGTATCCCCAGCTTTTGATTGGGTGCAATATGTAAAACTATTCCGGCTGCTGAGAAAGCGTGATTTGTGTCCACTTACGTGTCGTTTCCGAGCATATATGTATACCAACCAGTCTCTCAAGGTCAACTGGTATGGCTATTGTAGCAATCCCTTTCCAACTTCCAATGGAGTGAAGCAGGGAGGAATATTATCACCTATACTGTTCTGTGTTTATAGGGATGAACTAATTAGTCGATTAAAACAATCGAGGGTTGGATGCTTCATCGAAGATATGCGGACGACCTGTGTCTGCTTGCACCAACAACGAGTGCCACACAAATAATGTTAGGTATATGTGAGAAATTTGGTAAAGAATATGATGTTATGTTCAATTCACAAAAAAAACATCTGATACTGTATAACACCAATTATCAATATATTAACATGCCCCAATTACATCCAAATGGAGAAACACTACAGGTTCAGAAATACGTTTGTCACCTTGGTCATCCTATTGGCAATGAAAATGTAAACAAGATCGCTTGTAATAATGCTTTACGTGATATTGTGTGGAGAACAAATTATGTTATGACTAAATTTGGGTCTTGTACAGCTGATATTCGCTCATTTATGTTCCGCACATATTGTACTAGTTTCTATGGATCTCCATCGTGGTGTTTGAGTTGTTACTTGGAGAGAATGTGTTAGAAAAAAATGGAATGTGTCACCTAGAACACATTGCAGATAGTGTACTCGTTTTTGTTCATTATTATGTAAATCATCAAGGTCTGCCGTTGAAAAAAATAGAAAGATATTATTGTCAAACTTAAATAAAAGGGAGCTTTGTGAAATTGAAACTCCAATGTTGCAAAAATATTTTTATTGTAATGAAATCTGTAAAAATGAACTGATATGCTAAAAGAATTATGTCTCATCAGGGATATACGGCTTTTAATTGATTTCAATGTTAGAGAAATCCAGTTATTGATTGACTTAATCTCTACAGGCTAAACCATGTGTAGATGGATGAATGATTATTCTGTTCTTTTTCTCTCTTTTTCTGTATGTATTTCTACTTAATTATTACTACTGAAAATAATTGTACAACATTGTATATACTACGTTGTTACGAAATAAATTATATATATATATATATATATATATATATATTTGTATTTCATGGATCATTTTGAGCTGGCAGCTATGTGGATAATTAACTATGCTCAGTGAATATATATGGAGAGTGGTGACATCACAAACAACTTACGAATGACAGCATTTCACTGGTCAAAGGTATGTTGGAGTTTACTAAGAGACAAAGGATAGTAGCTAAATATTGATTGATTGATAGTAGTAGTACCGAATATTCATTATGAATCCATATAAGGTTATTGAATGCTGCCAGGAGACAACCTCTGCATGAACATATACGCACCTTTTTATTGAACCAGTGTCAGTTAAAATTATTATATTTAAAAGGTTTTTACAATTTTAAATCAGGTCTAGCGCCAGCACAGCAGGTCTAGTGTTCAAATATTTTACTAGACATGCAGGTTCAGTAAGGCTATAAATTAGTTTCACACTGTGTATATATATATATATATATATATAGAGTCTATATAATATATCTATAATCTACCACACAGACACACAGAGACACCTATTGAAAATGTGAAATAGAAGACTAACTAGTTAATAATAAAACAGGTTAAGACTAATTGAAGAGTGTCAGTCGGAAGATGAATAGAGCAGGGTGTGAGAAAGACAAAAAGTGAAAAACTGAAATATCTAAATAGTCTATTCGCTGTCTGTGTAACAGTGTCATTACATGACTACATCATTAAGATAGCCTATATTATCGCTCACAGCACTCCACACCACACTCTGTGCATGTTCCGATTTACCTCTCCACTTTGGACGTTGCTAGGTTTCTTCACTGTACAATATCTAATTAAGTAACTAAGTAAATCAGTATCCCTCGAATTGTTGTTCGTTTTCTGCGCCATTACCTGATTAATTACCAGTATACGTTCTACCGATCTCGAAGATTCAAGCAGAGCGACTAACTTTACAAATGAAATGGTCCCCAACACGGTGACGTTATGATAGAAATCGCTATTCATGATGTACACATGTCGCGAACACAGCGTAACACTGTGCACTTATAACAACAGCGTAACACTGGGCACTTATAACAATGCAGCTTTTTTACTTGAGTAGAAGTAAAATAATTAACTTGTAAAAATATATTTGAGTAAAAAGGAAAACTACTTCTGAAAGTAATTGAAGCAAACGTAGAAATAAAAATTTATTGTAACACAAAATATGAGAATCAAATACACAGTGGACAAGAGTGAAAAATATTGCTGCATGTACAAACATGTGATGCAACCTTAATTAAGTTCACTGCCTTCATAAACATGCAGATGTGCTCCCACCTTCAGTTCACCGAACAAAGCCGTTGTTGAACTTCAACAAAAGCTGATTCTCAAAGTTGGTATTGCCAATGCGATTACAAATTTGATTACGATGAATCTTAGAAAACAGTTGGCTTCAGCTGAAACATTATATAATCAAGTGAGCCTTCAAAAATAGTTTGGCAATATTATGACGAATTTTTAATACCAGTGAGCATCAGCTAAAACATGCATACCAAATGTTAGCATTCTTACAAAACTCAGTCCAATACCATACCATATTAAAATATGTTTGTTTACCATGAATTCATCAAGAATACACAAGTTGGTGACAACTTGTAATGATAATTTACAGCAACTGTATCAATGGTCTCTTAAATCATAGACTATATGTTATGACTCAATAAGTAACGAAAATAAATGAGTAAAAAGTAGCGTTACCGGAAATAAAACTACTTCGTTACAAGTGAAAGTAGTTAGTTGAAATCTCACTTCGTTACTTCTAGTTAATTACTTGAGAAAACTACTCAAGTACAGTAACGAACTAGTTTTACTTCGTTACACGACACCCTATATATATATATATATATATATATATATATATATATATATATATATATATATATATATATATATATATATATATATATATATATTCCAGACATACTTTATGATTAAATTTTCTGCACGCACAGTAATAATAATAATAATAATAATAATAATAATAATAATAATGTATATTTAATAAAGCGTCCTTACTAGCAGGAGCCATTCAAAGGCGCTGTACAAATAATATGTAATTTAATAATACCCCAAATAATGTCTGTAAAAACCCTGTAATGATTTAAAAGATAATAATTATTTATCTGTGTTTTTAGAAGAGACTTAAAATTTCCAAGAGACGACGAATTTCTAATATTTGCCGGCAACTTATTCCACAAATTGGGGGCTGCAACACTAAACGCACAATCACCATATGACTTGAGCCGAGACACTGGCACCTGCAATAGTATCTGACTGGATGACCTGATCTGACTGGATGACAGTACGTGTTACACCTGTGATGTTCTGTGGGTAGTAGCGATCAATCACGAGGTATACATCACTGTTCTTCAAATAGCGGATGACACGGGCTGTATAATTGTTGAAAAAGTCCTGCGCTGTTCCATTTGTTGTCCAATGTACCACCATAGTAAAGCCTGAGGTAACACATTCAGTCTTGCAGTATGTTCTACTTGGAGCTTCCTCTTCAGCAGCGACCTTGTCATGGTGACACGGATTTTTCCATTTTCAAACATTGAAGCTGCTGATGGTGATAATTCATATGCTAGTAGGCCTTTAACATCGTTTTCTCTGAATTATTGAGGACCCATAACTCTAGTGTAAATGAGATCAGTATCATACACCGTTGTCTGATCAACCTGGATATGTTTGTTGGTAATTGCCAGTGTTGCGACTTTCTTGGACAATGATGAGTAACAACCTTCTGGCCAGAATAACTCATATTCTTGCATTCGGTGGGCTCCTATGGAAATCGACTTATCCACGTTAACGTTGTCTCCTGTAATTCTGACAGTCACGAGGTCGACGATGACCTTAGGATGACTGGATGGATCCAATGGATCAATGGGTGTACTTAGTTTATCTCGAAGTTTCCATCGATCTGTGGCATCTGACTTGATCCTTGCATTGCGTCTCCTCTTTGTTTTGGATTATTGGTTTCTCCTGAGAATCGCCTTTCATTGCATCGACATCATCAGCAACCCGACTACACACATGTAACCTGACTGCCCACCTGGCTACTGTATTTGGTTTCAGTGTAACACCGACTAAGCGACCAGGTCCGTGTCCATACCTCGTGAAGGTTGCTTCAATATACCGTCGGACCACATGCCATTCCATGTTCCTGGTTTGTGGCGCATCACATGCTTGCCCTCCGCAGATTTAGAAAACATGTCATAATGTAGCCGTTCCGTATATCTGTGATAACACAAGCCATATCTGTTGTTTTACATTAAACAACTCTTTTCCATCTGTCTGGATATTTTGGGTCCTTATCGGGTACATTTTTGTCCACAAAATAAGCAATGCTTTGCAAATTCAAATTCTATTCGAGTTCATTTGCAAACTCTTTTTGGAGCAGATTTCTCTGTGTTGGTGGTGCGTTTCTTTGAAAGAAAAACGTCAATATATGCGTCTTCGAGGTGTATAAAGAAACGCAACTCTTATGGCATTGTATGGAAGTATTAGGATCATTAGTTAGTCTTAATTCTCAATCTACACACAATCCATCATCTTTCCATCTGTTATTGTTTATAATAGTGTTAATACGGCCAGACCCAGCAGTTTGAAGCAGCCGATGAGCCTTATCACATAATATACAGTTAACTTCTTCCATCATGGCTGGTCATATTGAAAGATAAATGTGAATTATTACCACCATCGTAGAAAGTATTCGGAAATTCTTACGCAATAGCAAGAACACCATAGACTGCCATGATGTTTATCAATGTACTATGAATATGCATACTCAGTTTCGTCAAATGGATATATGGACAAAAAGACAGGCATGAATAAACAGACAAATGCACGGACGTATGGACAAACGGGATGGCTGCAAGATGAATCAATAAATAGACAGGCATATTGAGATCAAATAAGCTATTTGTCTCCTGTCCATCTATCCCTCTCGCCCCCCCCCTCTCTCTCTCTCTCTCGCTGTACATTTAGCAATAATGCCTAATTTATAATAACACATACCGATAAATATTCCGAGAAACCAGTTTCGTTTTATATTTTTAATTCAAATTAAATTCCCTGGCGGCCATTTTAAATTAGTCTTTTTTATTCTCTTAAACCAAATTGTATTTTGCTATCAGTATAATTATCTCATGTGATTTTCCATTTGATAATAATAAAAGGCTCAACAATACTTGCACTACTATGAGGACTTGAATATTTGTTTGGGTCTGAGTTAGTTTTTGGCGGCCATTTTTGCCCAAAGGGTACCAGAGTAGCAAAACACTGGTTTTGGGGTCAGCGCATGTGCAAATATCAGAAGCTGCAATAAAATGCTGCCAGTCATTCAAAAGACACTGCAGGTCACATCCCTGTTTGGCAACCGGACTATTGTAGTCAAATCAGCTCTTGATCCCAAACATGGCGACATAAACAAACTATCGCGTGTTTGTGACGTCAGGTACAAAACCTCAAAAATCATTTAGACTTGTGATGTGTATATAGGTTAATAGAATAATTTTGTTTTTAAGGGGGCTTTGTATATATCGATTATATTGTTGTTGTATATATTGTACGTCTTGTCTTTATGTTATCATCATCATCATCACGATCATCATCATCATCATTATCACCTTCGTCATCATAGTTGCCGTTGTCATCATCATGATTTATAATCATCACTTCCTTTCTGTCAGACAATTACTTTATTTAGTTTTTCGAAGTTTCTTTTTTCAATCACTGTCTAACGCCCAACAGATAAACGATTATATATACGTACATGTAGCATCACTAGCAAGCTTACTTGGTATCATCAGCAACAAACCATCGTTAATGCGCAGGCGCGCTAGTGTTAATAAATAATTAGTTCCAAAGGGTATACGCTGCTAGAGATAGTATATGGTTCAGCTGTTAAACTGGTGAAGTGATACACGGATTTAAATGTTTTTGACTATCACAAGTTCGCTTAAATAACATCTCGTGTAGAATAGAGTAGAGTAGAGAAGGCTTTATTTTCAACTTCCACGAAGATATACAATTTTATAATGCAGCATTTAAATAAATATACAATAGGAAATTGAAGGACCAAGATAGCCTAAGCTGTCTTTCCCTTGGCCACAACGTTAATACATAAAACGAAAATAGATTTGACATATTGACAATAAAGGCATCGGTGTAAATTTAGGGCGGCAGTGTGTGGATAAAGGTGGTCCAGGTCAGGAATATTACATATATAAAAATACAAATGAAGACCAAACAATCAGGAGACAATGTAAATTGCTACTATACGCATTCAGTGCGTCGTGGATTTGAGCATTTCACGTGAGATTCACAAACTGCCAGAAGTCTGTCTTTAAAGTGTCATTTCAAATTTGACCATGAATTCCATATATGGGGAAAATTATATATTGGTAATGTGCAAGCAAAAATTCGGAGTTACATCGTGTAATACGTATCTGGTTAGGCTGTCTTGTCAAGCGGTATGGCTGGTTTTCGTGATTATAATCAAATAAATTGTTAAAGGATAACGGAAGATTTCCTGCATCATAATCAGTCATATTTAGCAATTTCTCATATTCAATTTGGCGTGGCAATGTCAGTATATTTACAAGCTTAAATAACTGTTCAGTGTGCGCGTTAAATCCTACTTTGTGTATTAAGCGTATGGCTCTCTTCTGAAGTTTTATAGACTTATTTAAAATTGAAGATGAAGCATTTCTCCAGGCTAAAATTCCGTAAGTCACATGCGGATGTGTCATTCCAAAATATAAAGTTTTAAAACTATTTGTCGGTAAGAAATTTTGTTTCATAGTAAATAAAGCTTTTGATAGCTTATTGTTCATCTGATTTAAATGATGTTTCCAGATTAGCAATTTAAATGCCGAGAAATTAAAGATAGCCTATTTGTACAGAACCAGTCATAGAGTTTATTTATTTTAATATTTCCAGTTTGGAAAAGTGTACTTGAGTTTGAATCAGACACACACAGGGATGTATCGTCTGCAAAAGAAAATAGTTTGGCATCTGTTGCATGTGCTACATCATTCACATAAATAAGATATAACGAAGGCCCTAGAATGGATCCCTGTGGTACACCGCAGTCAATACTACATAATTTAGAAACAAGCTTGTCAGATTCGACATACTGAATTCTATCTGATAAATAATTTAGAATCCATTCTCTTGCTATTCCTCGTATTCCATAAAGTTCCAGTTTCTTCATTAAAATATTTACAACATCAAATGCCTTAGAAAGGTCACATAATGCAGTGAGAGTCATTTGTTTGGGATTTGAATTTTCTGCTTTAGCACATTTATTTAGAAGATGGATTAACGGATGTATAGTGGCATTTTAGGCCTAAAATCATTATTGATGTTTATATAAGATTTGTTGACTATTTAGATACGACATTAATTTATTATACATGACTTTTCCAGTACCTTTGAAAATGCTAGAAGTAGACTTACGGGTCGATAATTTTCCCATTTAGATGGGTCAGAAACTTTAAAGATGGGGATTACTTTTGCACATTTCATTTGCTTGGGAACTACTCCTGCTTCATGTGATTTATGTATTATGTGTGTAATAGGAAGAAGTATAGTATGGATAGATTCCTTCAGGATTTGTTTGCTGAAACCATCATGACCAAAACTCATTTTAGGATTTAATTTATTCACTACTTCTATAATCTGATGTAGTTCTATCGGCTCTAAAAACAAACCGTTGGAGACTCGATTTTTTAAATAATTTGAAGTGTTTGCTTGAGTCTGAAACATTTTGACTAGTTGTTTTACCTATATTTGAAAAATAGTTATTAAACGACTCAGCAATTTCTTGTTTATCTGTTATTCTTTGATCAATTATCAAAAATGTGTTTGGAAAATTAGATTTATCTTTTTGTTTCCCTATTGCATATTTAAGGGTTTTTCACGTGTATTGAAAGTCACCAGTAAAGTGACTCATCTGCGAGGTTTAATCTGGGCAAATGACTCGTGCATGGATGAGAAAACGAAACTCAAATCGTTCACTGCCATGGTTCTTCTTATTCTATAGTACGGGGTGGATGTCTTCGTTCGTAAAATGCAAATGTGATTGTTGTTATTGATGAGTTATTTTTTTATCCTCTACATTGGTCACATTTGGGATATTTAACCGAGGGGCATCTATCTATCGAACCAAATCCCACAAACTCAGCAATATGAGCTAGAAAGTGCAGATGTGATAACCTGCTGATAAAGAAGGTCCAGCATACTGAAGCAACTAGACCACTTATTCCCAAAGTGGGCGGTACCGCCCCCCCCCGTGGGTGGTGAAAAGATCTAGGGGGCGGGGAGAAATTGATGGTAGTGGTGGTTAGATAAAGTAGGCGGTAGGAGGGGGTAGGGTCACATCTGAATTATCACGCACACGCACGCACGCACGCACGCACACACGCACATTTAGAGGCGGTGGCGTGTACGGCACGTGTGCGCGCGCGTATGTATTCTGCTGCATTGCATCGCAGCCATGGCGTTTTGTCTTTCTTTCTGGACGGTGACTAGTCATCGGTTGACTGTCCGTTCGTTACATGACTTATTTAGGGATGAGCGCGGCAGTGTTTAGTGAATTTGTCCCGAGATTGGGAACCTCTGAACATATTTAGGTATAAAAAAAGACCCGAAAATGGATTTTCTGGTGAAATTCCGGTAATTTCTGACAATTTTCAGCGAAACCTTAGTGATTTTGTATATATATATATATATATATATATATACACCGGGATTTAAACATTTGGAAGTATTTGTCTAATCGAGGTAAATTTCAAACATATTTTAAGGAATTCTTGATTTGTGTTTGTGGGATCACTGGAGCCGCTGGCAAGTGGAAAACAGTTGAGACGCTGAGGTTGTAGCGTCAGATGTGTGTCGTGTCATACCGTGATAGCGACATCTTTTTTTTGTGTTGACTAGATTAATTGCTATGATATAAGTATAATTATAAATAGGATCTTTCATTTTTTGAACCGAAAGTTAGAAGAGGCTACCCTCTAGGCTTGAACATTCGAAGAAAATTTAATCTGATAAAGCAAACAAAAACAGACCCTTTAGGAAAACTTTCTGAAACGGGAACCCATTGGAAATTTGTTTGCTAGCATTTCA
Source organism: Paralvinella palmiformis (assembly GCA_025642065.1). Lineage (NCBI taxonomy): Eukaryota > Metazoa > Annelida > Polychaeta > Terebellida > Alvinellidae > Paralvinella > Paralvinella palmiformis. The sequence goes on along the minus strand of JAODUP010000013.1, from coordinate 273,661 downwards.
CAAGAATCTGGCGACGGTTTGCGTGCATCATACAATTAATATGCTGACTGCCAGGAGTAGAGCTTGTTCTGCCAGCGGTAAGAGAGATTGTGCACACAGGTTTACACAAGTCACCTGGACAAATTAACAAGGCTATTCCTCTCAGTGACAACTCTGTTCAAAGAAGAGTGGATGAAGCGGCTGAAGAGTTCGAGGAAACATTGTAAAACGTGTACTAAGGAATACAGGATTTAGCTAACAATTGGACGAGTCTACTCTGCCGGGCAATGCATGTTGACTTCTTGCTTATGTTCGTTTCGACAAAGATGAACGAATAGCTCAAGAGTTGTCATTTGCAAGACAGCTAGAAACAGACACCAAAAGGGAGTCAGTATTTCGTTTTGTTGAGAACTATTTCAAAGAAAATGACGTCCCACTTACAAACATTCTTGCTTGTAGAACAGAGGGTGCACCATCGATGATAGGTCGTCATCGTGGTTTCATTAGTTTCTTGAACAAAGCGGTGACTGGTGTGTTTACGGTACACTGTATAATCTACAAGTAACATCTGGTCGCACAAAACCTAAGGGGTCGACTCCATAAATAACTGAACACTGTAATCACAGCAATAAATAAAATAAAAGCGCGTTCTCTTAATTCACGACTGGTTCGACAACTTTGCCTCGAGAATGCTGAATTGTTTGAACGTATGTTGTTTGTTGCACACAACGGTTAGATGGCTGTCAAAAGGAAACTGCCAGAGATGTTTCCATTCCCCTTTTAACGCTATTTCTGTTCTCTTTGATGAACTACGAAACATCAACAATAACATTGCTTAATTGTCTTAAATATTCACCAAATTTTACTATACAACTGAAAGGAAATAAAGTGAATCGTACCAGAGCCAAATCAGCCCTCTCCACGTTTGTCTCCAAGTTACAGTTATTCAAACGTAACATAACCCTTCGTGAACTCTCCCAGTTTCCAAGCCTTTCTGAAGTGGAGGAGAAAGTACCAGATGATGGCGTTCAACTATACAGTGCACATCTGGATGAGTTGCACGGAGACATATGTCTGACCGATTTCAGGATCGAGATACCATATTTGTATTCCTAGATATAATCAGGAGACAGGGATTATGGACGAAGAACTGATTCCACTCCAGTAATAGGCTGAAATATAAATCCGAGTGGAAATAACAAGAAACCGATGGAGAAAAACTACCAGAATATTAATTACTGTTATAGTCTGTTCAGTTTCTTGAATAATTTTAATATCACTCAATTGTTATTTTAATATCACTACATTTTACTGCTAATATCTTTACCTTGACGTATCCTAATGACGCACGGTTATTGTATTGTTATTAAATTTAAAATGGAAATCAGATAATACTTAGATGTCTTCTGGAGCACTACAAAATCCGTATTTTTCAAGTGTATATTCTGTATATAACTACTGGTAAAAGTAGACATTCCTGTGAAGGAAGACCCATGGTGTGAGACTTGTTGATTGGTTCAGTGTATATACAGATTGTTAGGATTATTTTGGGGTTAGTCGATTTGTTACTAGAAACATGAAAGTGACCCAGTCATAATGTGACATATTGTGCATTATGTCACTAAAATATTTAATAAGCGGACTGACCATTTCTTTCAATGTGCACACTTATGAGAAAGAAACAATGATGTTTAAAATATTTCTTACCTCATGTAAATCTACATCAGTTAGTCAAAAAGGCTGGCCTTGAACAAACGTGTAGCGTGTTCTTTAATAACCTACCTGCAACTTTTGGGAAATCGATGCGTTTACTGTAATGTATTTTCATTAATGTTAATGCAGAAAACTTTGTGTCTGTCATCCGGTTCTTGAAATGGTTTTTGGTTAGCCTCAACACAGAGAAACTAGGGTCTGATTCCGCAGATGTGGCTAATATAAGTAAAATTGTAATGTTCGGAAAGGAATCTGGATCTGCAGATACTACAAATTTCATGAAAGTATCAGGTAAATCGGCGCTATCCGACTGCCTGGATCACATATTGAACTATCTGGATACCTCGTTATCTAATGACTTCGGTTTGACCATTAAAGATGGTATTAGACTCAGCAAAGTACTTGCTGGGTGGCAGTTGTCTGCAGAGAAATGGTTCTGCAACTGTTGCAGTAATATATCAATAAAAGGAATGCCAATTTGTCTCTAGTAGTAAAGAAGAGGTGTGTCAGCAGGTATATTCGACCTATTACACGGAACCTTTGGAACCCTTGGCAGTTACTCTTCAGTACCTATATATGATGCCAGCTGCTTTGCTTCATCGTACCATCTCTGGAATTCTACACCAATGTCACCCATCCAACGTTGAATATCTGATCTGCTTGATGAGTGCCCATGCCGCGACTGTCATCGTCTCTGTAGATGGAATCAGCAGATACTCACTAAGCTGCGTTACAGCTGTTAAATTGTCGCGCCTTTAACAAATAAGTCGTCATCTTCATCCGAATGATCTGATCCCTGGTCATCTGGTTTTCGCTCCTGCATTGCAGTCAGGCGCCGCTTGATGAACCTCAGGCCCTTGTCCTGCCAACTGGATGGGCTCCTCTGTGATCTAGTTGGTTGGGCGTTGGACGACAGATCAATTCCACCTGAGTTTGAATATCGGTATGGGCATATCTGAAGGGTGTTTCAATTTGGACTTCGCTTCATTACCTTCGGAGGTCGCTCGGCCCATTTAGCCTAACATATGTACAACAGTGGCCTTAAAATCAGGGGTTGGCAACCCTTTTGAAGGGAGGGCCAAATCGTAAAACTGGACTTGGTTGGCGGGCCGGATGAGACACGACCGATACTCCCAACACATAGTAACTTCATGAATGCTTTAATAATTATATACTATTAACAGAATAAAACGTAAATTAATTAATTCTATGTAACATTTAATTTAATTTTCTATTCAATGCGCGATCTGGTGCTGAACTTGCTTCACCAATTCCTGAATATCAGGCTGCAGATGTGTGCTTGTAAGTCTCAGAGTACCATCCAAGTGTTTATCAGTGATTTTACTACGTGTTTAGTTCTCTGCAAAAACAATTTTTCTGAACAGTTGTTAATGTAGGTATATGCTTCCGAATAGGGAAATTATCATTCAAGTGTGACGCATTAGTTCGGGGATCGTGTCGGCTGGAACATATTTTTGGTAAAACTATCGCAGTAAACTTGGGTTTTACGTCAGTTTTGCATTACAAAGCAATCAATTCCATCTTGAGATGAACGGCAACACTGTCCACGTTTACTACGAACGGAGTAGCAAGTAATACAAAAGCCTGGTTGCAAATCGAATTTTGAATTGTTCTCGCAGCAGGCCAATAAAATAAACATAGGTAGTGGCCTCAATAGGCTGACTTTCAGACAACGTTGGAAAATGTGCCCTCGTGCAGATGACGCTTCACCTCAAATGCGCAGAAGTGTTCAAACAGTTTGTTGATTAACTGGTCTCTGCCCAGTAATTTTATGTTCAACACAATCATATGTTTTGAAATGTCTACCAAGAATGCCAAAACTGACAATCATACTGGGTCTGACGGCTTTGGCACATCGAACCTCTTTTGCGCAAAAAACGCGGCGAGTTAGTAACGAAAGGCATAGACGACGTGAAGCATGCCCCCCTCGGCGTCAATTTCCAGTAGCAGTTGTTGAAACTATCGGTGAATCAGGACCTGCTTTTACACAAAGTTTACGGTTTTAACGACAAGCTGCTTCACATCCTGCATTTTCACCGATTTTGCACACATCGCCTCCTGGTGGATGCTACAATGAGTTTTATAGTTGTGTTTGTTGTGCTTACGTTTGATGGCGCCTTCTCCACCAAGACGATGACGCCGTTTATCCGTCCGACCATTGAGGGCGTGCTATCGGTAGTTAGTCCACAGAGTTACTCAATTTCAGACCAATGTCGCCTGCTCTCTGGACATTGGTAGTAGTTTTCCCATTCAGCGCAACTAAGGAGACGAACCCCACTGTAATGTTTAGGGCGCCTCCGTGGTCCAGCGGTGGCGTGTTGGGTCACAGATCACTACCAACCGTGTTCGAATCTCGGCGTGGCCATGTCTGAAGGTTGTTTCATCTTTCACCTCTTACCCTACCGTGTGCACAAAAGTTCCCGTAAAACGTCAATCATCATCATCATCTTCTGTAATGTGGAATTTCTTGTTGATGACTCTCACGAATATCGCAAGTTGTGTAATATTTTTAGCGTCTATGCTCTCATCGAAAGCCAAAGAGTAGAACTCAAATTGAGCGACGCGTTCTTGAAGAGTAGACTTCACATTAACAGACAATTCTTCTATGTGATGGATGACAGTTCTTGTGGAAAGGCTGTTACTTTCAAACAGACTTTTCTTTTCTGGACAGATGACGGCTACTTATTTTCATTATTTTCTCACAATGCAGTTCACTCTTGATTATGCTTCTGTCGCAACTAACTTTCTTTTCTTCTAAAATGTCAAAAACAGAAAATAGTATTTGGTTTTTATCAAATATTATATTAGTATGGGACCCAACGAGGTATTTGATAGAATAAAACACTACAAATATCTGCTCCCGATGACCGTTATTACGAAAGAGGACTTAAAAAACCAGCCAGCTCCTTAATGGTCGACTAATTTGCCGAAGATTGTCGATCTCTACGAAAAGGACCACCAGCCTATTGCAAATGAGAGTTTAACAAGGGTTATTAGTCAACTGGTTGTTTTGATAATTACTCGGTCAGTGATGACCGTACCCAAAATGTAAATGAGTTAAAAGAGATCTGGGAATGTCGATACTTGGCTTGGGGCAGGCATCCCTATTGTTTGACCATTAAAGATTGTATTAGACTCAGCAAATTACTTGCTGGGCGGCAGTTGTCTGCAGAGAAATGGTTCTGCAACCGTTGCAGTAATATATCAATAAAGGGAATGCCAGTTGATCTCTTGTAGTAAAGAAGAGGTGTGCTTTAAAATCCACAAATACTCTAAACTCCAAAATAATGTCGCGGGTCGTAGGTTGCCGACCCTTGCGGGCCTAAAACATCAATCAATCATCAATCGCCTGTCAAATGGATTCACCTGGCGATTAAAATGAAATATCCCCACACACACAACCATACAAACTGAACGTCGATTACGGCCCATGTCGAATATGATCCGTGTTTTATTTTGCATCATTTATCGTAATTGGATTGCAATCGGTAGCATTACCGGCTAACCAACAGAGGAGGTCCCTATCTAAACTTATGCTAATATTTATCCTGTATGACGAGTGATATCGCTCTGTTCCGCCGGATACAGGAACGCTTTATAGTACAGATGACAAACTAAGACACTATCAACCGACATCTTCAGAAGCCCGGGATGCCAGAAGCCACAATCTCTGGATACAATATGAAGATAGCGATAACAATTGCTCTACACCTTTTTGGGGGCAGCGTCTCGACTGCATGGATGAAGGATATAAAATAGGCTTTTTATGTATATGATATATGATACGAAACGATGTAAATATTTTAATGATATCAGTATTTATGTATTCATAATATTAACATTATGCCCATAAAGATGTATACAAAATTAATACGTGCATCCATATGTGTACCATAAATAAACATAAATTAAGTCAATTAATCTTTTATCCAGAGTACTCGCCAAAGTATTTATGAATACGTTCAACATGTATCTGTATTCGAACACTTTCTATATACATTTAGTTGTATTCGTCTTCGTGGGGTTGAATGAGTATTCGTATTCGTATTCAGTCACTGAATCACTCACTCACATATTTGGGATGCCTTCATTCTCTAACTGATAGCGCGGTTGACGATAGATATCAGCCACCTGCGTTCAAATCTTGGTATTGGCATGTCTGAAGGGTGTTTCATCGTCCACGTCGCCTCATTACCGTTGAAGGTTACTTGGCCCATTTGATCCGTAAACCGCTCAGCCCATTTTCCTCACCTTGTGCATAAAAGTAGACGAAAAAAATAAAATATCCCAAAACATCTCTCAACCATTCACCCACTGACTCACCCATTCACTCATTCAATTCCAGAATAAATCACCCAATCACTGGGTGACTCACTGACAGACGCACAAGTATACAAATTCCACTGGTCATTCTGTACTCATTTGTTGCATTTGATACAGAACATGCCTTTCTAGTGACAGGAAGACATATTTGGTTTGTTGAGGATAAATATTGACGGGATTCGTGCTCACACGAAACAACAGTCACAGATAAATCTATTAAATTCATCGTAAAATACCAAATCATTAAGTGAGATATTACAAGTGGCTGTACCTATATATATATATATATATATATATATATATATATATATAATGATATCAAAAGGTTTCAAACTCGAGTGTTGACACATTTGTTATGACGCTATTACAATGGGCGTATTTAAATAACATATGGTGTGTGTGTTTTAGGGTACATAGTAAGAGGCAACAGGCACAGAGCATCAACATATCTAAACCTCCTTCGAAACCTACCTCCATAAATCTAAATACAACTATACATACATTAATCTAAATATTAAATGTTCAATACCTCCACATATTGCTAAATGTGTGCGTATACCTAAGCATGTGTCTGGTCTACTCATCAGCCTGTGGGAACCAGCTAATTCGCTTTTCGTACGCGACAAATATGTCACGCCCACAGGAAAGCGGCTACATGCAGGCTACGTTCATCAATCGCCTGTCAAATGGATTCACCTGGCGATTAAAATGAAATATCCCCACACACACAACCATACAAACTGAACGTCGATTACGGCCCATGTCGAATATGATCCGTGTTTTATTTTGCATCATTTATCGTAATTGGATTGCAATCGGTAGCATTACCGGCTAACCAACAGAGGAGGTCCCTATCTAAACTTATGCTAATATTTATCCTGTATGACGAGTGATATCGCTCTGTTCCGCCGGATACAGGAACGCTTTATAGTACAGATGACAAACTAAGACACTATCAACCGACATCTTCAGAAGCCCGGGATGCCAGAAGCCACAATCTCTGGATACAATATGAAGATAGCGATAACAATTGCTCTACACCTTTTTGGGGGCAGCGTCTCGACTGCATGGATGAAGGATATAAAATAGGCTTTTTATGTATATGATATATGATACGAAACGATGTAAATATTTTAATGATATCAGTATTTATGTATTCATAATATTAACATTATGCCCATAAAGATGTATACAAAATTAATACGTGCATCCATATGTGTACCATAAATAAACATAAATTAAGTCAATTAATCTTTTATCCAGAGTACTCGCCAAAGTATTTATGAATACGTTCAACATGTATCTGTATTCGAACACTTTCTATATACATTTAGTTGTATTCGTCTTCGTGGGGTTGAATGAGTATTCGTATTCGTATTCAGTCACTGAATCACTCACTCACATATTTGGGATGCCTTCATTCTCTAACTGATAGCGCGGTTGACGATAGATATCAGCCACCTGCGTTCAAATCTTGGTATTGGCATGTCTGAAGGGTGTTTCATCGTCCACGTCGCCTCATTACCGTTGAAGGTTACTTGGCCCATTTGATCCGTAAACCGCTCAGCCCATTTTCCTCACCTTGTGCATAAAAGTAGACGAAAAAAATAAAATATCCCAAAACATCTCTCAACCATTCACCCACTGACTCACCCATTCACTCATTCAATTCCAGAATAAATCACCCAATCACTGGGTGACTCACTGACAGACGCACAAGTATACAAATTCCACTGGTCATTCTGTACTCATTTGTTGCATTTGATACAGAACATGCCTTTCTAGTGACAGGAAGACATATTTGGTTTGTTGAGGATAAATATTGACGGGATTCGTGCTCACACGAAACAACAGTCACAGATAAATCTATTAAATTCATCGTAAAATACCAAATCATTAAGTGAGATATTACAAGTGGCTGTACCTATATATATATATATATATATATATATATATATATATATATAATGATATCAAAAGGTTTCAAACTCGAGTGTTGACACATTTGTTATGACGCTATTACAATGGGCGTATTTAAATAACATATGGTGTGTGTGTGTGTGTGTGTGTGTGTGTGTGGTGGGGGGGGCGCGTTCGTGTATGGACGTGCATGTGTGCAGTTTATTGTCTCCTTCGTATCACGTTGCCATCAGGCACGGTTTTATTTTAACTTTTTATATTATTAAGGGTATCAGTTGTACAAGTCAGATGCGACATAAATTCAGTCCCATAAGTGCCCGGTGTAAATGATATAATAAAAGATTGATCGAGTATCCATGTTGATGTGCCATTGTTTTTTAACAAACTGTCTTAGTTCTACTAAAGGAAGAATCTTGTTAAAATGCTTAACATCATATTTATATTATAATCACTAAAGTGTAATGTTAAAATTACCAACAATTAGTTTATTAACGAAAGTATAAACGGGTACTAAAATTAATAAAAATAAGGTAAGATATACTGTTATCGACCAGTTATAAAGATGAGCAATTGCGTCCATAGATACAATCTGAACAATTAAACTATATATTATTGAAGGGGAACAAGAAAATTCCCACTAAAAACAGGGAATGCATCTTAACCTTTTAACCAGACGCACGTCATTGGCGGTATAAAACATCCTAC